>JAYEVD010000291.1:1800000-2135289 GCA_036346405.1 Phyllostachys edulis | reverse complement strand
TAAGGTCGAGACGGTCGAGATCAAGATTGAGTTGAGGCTTGCGCGCCAGGTGTCTTGGACCTCCCCATCCTTGTGGTCTTTTGTAAAGACCACCACTCTCTGGAATGTTTTTGCAAGGACCAACCTTTTGGGTCACGACCTCCCTTGAGGTCAGACCTCTTCTTTGGATCATGACCTCTTCTTTGGTCGACCTCCCCTTTGGTTTTTTGGTAAGACCACCTTCGGTGGTCAAGACCACTCCCTTGTGGTCACGACCTCTCTTTGTCGTTTTGTCACGACCTCCCTCTGAGGCTTTGCGACCTTCTCTCTTTGTGTCGATTCTGCCTCACCTCCTCTAAGCCGTGACCTCCTCCTCGGTCTTTTGCAAAGATCACTCCTCTTGGTCTTTTTGCAAAGACAACCCTCCTGGTCATGACCACCCCTTGTGGCCAGGACTTCCCTTTTGGTCACGACCTCCCCTTTGGTTTGGACCTCCCTGTGGGCTCTTTTTGCAAAGGCCACCCTCCTTGCGGTCTTTTTACAAAGATCACCTTCTTGGTCATTTTGTAAAGACCACCCTCGTGGTCTAGACCTCCCCTTTTGGGTCATGACCTCCATTTTTGGTCATGACCTCCTTCACCTTATTGCAAAGACCCTCCTTGGTCAAGGCGCCCTCTATGGTCATAACCACCCTTCTAGTGGGACCATTTCTCGTGTCCTCTCGCTCACTTTCTTCTTTCTCTCTCGTCGTGTCTCAATTACCATAGGAGTCTTCGTGCATTAAATCTTTCGTATCACATTAAATGTTGTCACCTCCACCATACCTTGTCTTTTCCTCTTTTGTCACCTCTTTTACTCCGCTCCTTTCCCTTCATTACTTGTTTCCCATCGATGCGCATTAAATGCGCCATCCTCCTCCTCCTGGACCTCCCGTGCTTATATAAAGCACCGAGAGAGGCCTCTTGCCTCCTTTTTGTTTCCTCGGTGTTTTGGACCTCCCTCGAAGAAACTCTTTCTCTTCGATTGGAGCCTCCGATTCGAGTGATTCAGTTCACCTTCGCCGTCTGATCCGTGCCTTTCTCTTTAGCTCTAGTTTGGTTAGTTCGTTGAAGTTTTTGTGGGTTCGCTTATTTATTTGGTCCTTTTTAAGCTTGTAGATTCGGTCTCTCGAGGTGTTCTTGGACCCGGCGACCTCTCTGAAGACCCCGACTCTTCATTGAAGGCAAGTTATAGGCCTTTGATCATGTTAAACCCATTTTGCAAAAAAAAAAAGTATATTGTTTTGTTATGAACATGCATGGCTAGTTTTATAAAAATGGATTTGGGAGTAGTTAATCACCACTTGTCAAAATGACTCCTTGGTATGGTTGATTCAAAGATGTTGACATGTACCCTTGGATACCCAGAGGATGGGTTATCTTAGTTGGATGTCTTTGTATACCAACATGGGTGCGCTTTTATTGCTTAGCCATGTTCCATGAGAGACGTTGGTCTCTCGATCTCATGACTCAAAGAATCTTGAACGACTAATGAACTATGGAATTGTGGCAATGCCATTGTTGTTAAAATTTATATGCGGGACCGGGATGGTCATTTGGTAGGTGAACCAAAATGTTTTATGCTCGGGCAAGAAGTCGGGGTGAGTAGTGGGTGCCTTGTGTACCTGCTTGAGATATGGTCGATCTCGCTTTGAAAGCGACCAACTAAGAGATTTAACCTTATGCGCCATTGATCTGGGTCATTCAGGTGCAACCACATGTCGAGGATGGGGTGGACACGCCAACTAATTAGTGAGGTCTGATGCGGTTTTGTCGTGGTTGTCGATTGGCGCAAGAGGGGGCCCTGAATGGCGAATCCTTAGCGGGTAGAACCAAGTCTGGACTGACCTTTGTAAAGGCCTTGTCACGAGCTCTAGACTGCTCACCAAAGGAAGTGAGTAGGGGCATCGACGGGTGCCCAACCAACTAGAGGACTTCGTGTCTTGTGGGTAAAGTGCACAACCTCTGCAAAGTGTAAAATCTATTCGAATAGCTGCGTCCTCGGTTATGGACATGCCCGGTTCTTTCATGCAAGGGGTAGATCTTTCTAAAAGTTGCGGTTGGTTCCGAGTGGGTTGGCTCATGACCTGGGTGGTCGTGAGTAGTCTGGGCACACGGCCGGGTGGTCGTGTGTTGTTTTGAAAGAACTTGTCTACTTATGTATTATCTTTTCAACTTATGTTTTGTAATCTACTTATTGTATTTACATTAATATTTGCTTTATGCAAACTAACCATACAACTTTTCCTTGTCAAGCCTCTCATGAATATTACTTGCATACATTTCTCTATGACTTATTGAGTACATTCAAAGTACTCATGGCTTTATGCTCTTTGGTTGATCGTGGTGAAGACCTCTCGGGGTGCTCCGAGCACTATGAGGAGTTCGAGGAAGACCTTGCGTGCTAGGAGGCGTCCTCCACTCGATAGCCGGTGGGCTTGTCGAATGGCCACTGTGAAGTGTATTGGTTTCGCTCTGATGTTTCTTTTGTTGTTAGCCTGCAGTGTACCTCTGTAAACAAGTTTGACCATAAGGTCTTTATTAATATTAATTTGTCTTCCGCTTGACCCGCACCGTGCCTTCCGTCGCCCTCACCAGCAGGTGAAGCCCCACTGTCGGCCTCCCCTGTGTGTCTTCCTCCTCCCCGCGTTCTGCCCATTGCCGCCCCATGCCGCATCGGCGTCAGCAATGCCTCACTGCCCCATCACCCTCGCTCATCCTCGCCGCCCTTTTCAACATGCATTAAAAACCTTGACTTTTGCCGCCCTTTCCCCATTTTTCTCCACCCACCCCGCGTCCTCCAGCGCCTCCCATGCCTGCGGCGGCCGAGGCTTCCTTTGTCGCCCATCTTGCAATCCCCTCTCTCCTCCCTCGACCTCTATAAATGGCGCCCAGTTGCCCTTCTTCTCCTCTTTGTTTTCCCCCAACCCACTCCCTCTCTCTCGCCCTCAATCGTGGGGGATTTGTGCTCCAAGAGCTTGGCCGATCCTCGCTTGCCGGTGGTTCTTGCAGTGGAATCTCCTCCTTCCACCTCCATCCACCTCGGCAACCGCAGCAGTCGAGCCCTACCCTATGCTCGCACCTATTCCTTGAAAGCCACAGGAGCCCTAAGCCAGCCAGTAGCCCTATCATCGCCGCCGCTTCCTCCACTTGCTGTTGGCCACCACCTTGTGCAATGTTGCCAAAACGGTGCGCCCTGGAGTCCCCGCGAGCTCCTCCTCGTCTCGGTACCACCCGCTGGGCTCACCACGGTGCGGAGCGCCAGCGAGCTGCGCAACCAAGTGCCATCGTCCTCCGGCCAGCGTGGCCTCCACCTCGCTGCCACCTCCTCGCCACATAGGCACCACCTCACCCTCCTTGCTTGCGTGGGTGCCCGTGTGGCAAAGCCCATGTGGCTCGGCCCTATGCTACGAACCAGGTCCACCATGGACGCCGTCGGATCATGGACCCGATCCAGCGGTCTAGGGCCCACCTATCGATTAGCTCGGCCATTTTCCAATTTAAAAATAATTTGAAAAATCCGAAAAATCCCTTTCTCATCATTTCATGTATTTTCAAACTTTCGGGAGCTTGTTCCCCTCCGTTCGAACCCCGATTCGAGCGATTCAAATTTCTAAATTCATCTAAATTCAAGATCTAGCTATCTACACTAAAATTATTTAATTTGGAGTTTATTTGAATTTGTTTCGCTTTCACGTGTAGATTTCGATGACACCGGGGAACCCGAATTTTGCGAAGAAGTAGATCCTCAAGCATTTGAGCAAGGCAAGTTATATCTTTTATCATATTGAATCCCATTATTTTAAATTATTTAAATTCTGTTTTAAATTATTATTGCATGCTTATTTAAATTCAAGTAATTTAAATTCCCATTTCAAGCTTTATAGTTATTCCATATTCCTTTGTATAGCCAAACCTTGCTATTAAGTCAATCATTCCTTGATACCTTAGTAAAATCTAGTGGATACATTAGTATGAGCTAGAACATGTTGAAAGACAGTATGCTTAGACAAAGCTTAGACCAAAAGTGTTTAATTTGGGGAAACTTAGCCAAAAGTTCAACTATGATTTAAAGGATACTATGGTATTGCCTTTACCATAGAAGTTTATAAAATGATTTAACTTGGTAAAATAAAATAAAATTGGTTTGGGTTTAGGTGAAATGGATGGTTGGATGGTGCACGTTGATGCACAGGATCGAGTCATTTCTATGACCGATGCCCATGGGTTTTATGGAAAGTCGCCCAAGTCAATTAAGGACCAGTCTTCGAGCTGCATCTTGCTAAGCCTCATCGTACTTCCACATGTCCTGTGTGGGCAGGACCTAGCTAAATAATTTGTATCATTTCACCGTAGTAGTGCCATCCGGTTGCGTGGGTGTCTTTTATGACCTACTTTTATGTATTCCCACCTAGCGCAAGAGGGGGCCTGAATCCGACGGATTTCTATCCAAAAGTGGGGTAAAACGTTAGCGAGGCGGGACTACGGTGAGTTGATGCATTGTAAAAGCTTTGTGATGATGATTTAGTCGCACATGTTCGGTAGTGTGTCAGACAGACATTATAAGTCAATTATCTCTTGTAGGTAAAGTTGTACCACCTCTGCAGAGTGTTAAGAACTATTCGAATAGCGGTGTCCACAGTCAAGGACATGCTAAGCAAAACCACTCAAAGTTAGAGTTTTGTTTTAATTTCAAAAGACTTTACCAAATGATTTATCTAATGGGAATTTGGGCGAGTAGCTCTGTGATAGGAGGGTATCCTTCACCACTTGTTGATGAATGTTATCTGACTATAAAAATTGAGATTTAGAAAATGAATTTTAGTTATAGAGTAAATTGCTTTAGAACTTAGTATAAATATTTAAATGAAAAATGTTGCTTTATGCAGATTGAGCCATATAAACCTCCCGTTGTTAAATCCTTGCATGCATTATAATATGCTATTGGGTGTAACTTGCGGAGTACATTCATTTGTACTCACTTTGCTTAATAATTTGTTGATCAGAAGAAGAGTACTACGAGGGGGAATGAGAACTTAGACGACTAGGCTACGCCCAGACGATTGCTTGTGGCGAATCATGTGGTCTACCTTACTGCTTTTGCTTCCGCTGTATTTTGCTTGTCGGCTCTATACCCCTTTTGTAACAAACCTTAATTATTATCAATAAATGGCGTTTTATGGTTATGTTATTCACTTTTGTTGACTATGTATACTAGCTATTCCTGGACTAGTGTATGAAACACAGAGAATCCGGGATCCTTCGCTCCCGGGTTCGACACTAGAAATCGAGCATCCAGGACAAACTGTGGAACTAGCAATGATACCCCATGAGAGCTAACAAGAAGGCGTGTGAGATCCGCCACACTCTGATTTGCCCTCCTAGCGAGCGCTATTGGCTATCGACACAAAGCGAGTTGGTAGCTCTAGAAAAAAAAGAACAAGGGCATCATAGGAATCACAAGTAAAGTATCATCACCCACGTCATGGCACTTGTAGATTCCCATGATGCCCTTGTTCTTTTTATACTCGAGCTATCTACTCATTAAATATCGATAGCGTTCTCTAGGAGGGTAACTTTGAGAGTGCGATTAGTTCTTGTTAGCTCTCCTAGGGTATCATTGCTAGTTCAACAATTTGTCCTAGATGCTCGATTTCTATAGATGGGAAGAATTCACTACTAATCTAATGGCTATTCGGTTCAAGCCGTTTGATATTATTCTTGGCATGGGTGGTTGCATTATTCTGGGCGTGATTTCTTGCTTTTGGAGAACCATTACCTTGCGAGCTCCATCCGAACACCCGTTAAACCCATACACAAATAGGTCTACACTCGCGCATACTTCTCAAAATGTGTGATGGAACCGGATCTCGAATCCATCTCTTCGTGAAATCCATATTTTCTTGATCTAAGCGCCGCTCCTTGCACCACGGTTTCTCTAAGGTCACCAACCCAACATTTTGGCGAAGATACCAAAATACTCCTTCTCGATCCTTCTCTAAACACTACTACAAAAAGGCTAATACTGGACGCCTCATCACAGACGGTTGACCAAAACCGTCTCATATTACATTCAATCACGAGCGGTTTTGGTTTAGAGATAAATGCAGTACTCTTTAACTGCGCTAAAAAGCTATGCGTGAAGAGGTAATATCACGAGACGGTTCATATTGAAAACCGTCATGAAGTATCACGAGCGGTTACGAACAAAACCGTCTGTGATATTAATAATATCCTGAGCGGTTTTAAAACACAACCGTCAGGAAGTAGCATGCGAGCGGTTACGAACAAGCGTATGCGTGATATTGATTAGTATCCGCGAGCGGTTCTTAATAACTGCGTCGTGATAATATCGCTTCTGACTCCACGATGAGTTTCTTCGCCGCGTCGTCTGTTAAATCGCCATCGCCCGGCTCCCCGATCGTCTCTTAAATCTCACGCTCGAATTTATTCCTTGTTTTATAAAAAGGATCATCCGCCATCAAGATGATCATCCCCACATACTTATATAAAAAGCGAAATAGCTGCCTCTTCCTTATCGCGGCATTGATGGCCTTCACGGCCGCCTTGTCTGAGCACCTCTCTCGGTGTAAGTTGAACCATCTTTGCGGAAGAACAACATTTGATCAACGGTGTCTTCACTCCTCTGCGGGCGGAGGATTTGCGAGCGGTGTGGCCACCTTCCGCCGTCTTGACATCCTCCTCCGCCGTGTCTTCGGGTGATCTCCACTTCGTCGAGTTTACGCGTCATCGGCGTAGTCCTCCAAAACGGCGTTGCCGTCTCCGGAGGCTTGCCGTCACTTGGGCTGTGTAATCGGCGGCGAGCGGCCAAAGTCGACGGTAGAGACCCTCAAGCAGGGAAGAGAGCCTATGGGCTCAATTCTTCTTAGTTCAACGATCGAGGTCTTGAGAGACACTTTCGAGCAAGGCGTCAGCGGGTGGGCGCATTTGAGCTTCGTTGATGATCGAGAACCGTCCGATGCCGACACCATCGCCTATGAAGTATTGCAGATGGAGATAGCAGCCTACCTCCGCCACTAGAAAAACCTTGTTTAATTATAGGTTTCTGCTTTTTTTAATATAAACATGTAATTTCTTCATGTTGTCATGTAAGTGTATATACAAGATAAATATACTTGAAAAAATCATTTCCTGAGCAGTTCCATTATGGAACCGTGCAGTGATATAAAATATATCACAGACGGTTCCATAATGGAACCGTCTGTGATAATTATCACTGACGGTTCCATAATAGAACCGTCTGTGATAAGTCTCTTTATAAGTAGGAGCCCGGCCGGCCGCTAGGGTTTGTGCTCTAACTCGTCACTCCCCAGCGGCCTTACTCTCGTCCGTTCCCCTCCCGTCGCTCTTGGCGCGCCATTCTTCCGTCGCCGAGCGGTTGTAGGCAGCTCTGGTGGCACTACAAAAGACACTCGTGCGATAAGAGTGTCTTTTGCAGCGTCACCGTTGTGCCACAACTACAGTGATGCCCTAACTCTCGTCACTCCCAGCTCCGCTAGGGTTTTGCGCCCGCCTAACTCCGTTCCCTCCCACCTCGGCCTTGCCGCTCGACCTCATCACCGTCGCCGCTGACCCGTTAGCCCGCTAGGGCCTTGGCGAGCTTTGCTTTCCCCATCCTTCCTCTATTCTCCTCTAAATTTGTTAGCTTAATGTCTTTTGTTGAGTTTGATATTTATGCATGAGCCTTAAGTTGTGTCACGATGTTTGCGTGATTTATGCAAGGTAAAGGAAATGGATGAGGGTTGTCTTTGGTGGTGGGTCATGCACCGTGGTTCTTATTTGTACTAAGGTCCCTCTCTGTCTCTACCCCTTGCTCTTGTGATGAAAATGGCTAGCTAGTGCTATGCGATGGATGCTGAAATTGAATTGATAATTAGTTCATATTAATAGTCCCTTGCTCTGTGATGTAATGATGTCAATAGTCTTATGCTGAAATTGAATTGATAATTAGTTCATATTAATAGTCCCTTACTCGTGATGTAATGGTGTCAATAGTCTTATGCTGAAATTGAATTGATAATTAGTTCATATTAATAGTCCCCTTGTTCATGCGGTCAAGTTCTCCTACCTCTTGCGTGCAGTCGTCCTACCATTCCATTCATAATCTCTTCTCTATAAAGTCTCCAGCGGTGGTTTGCTTGTGCCAATAAAGCGGCATCATATATATATTATTAAGTAGTCCCCGACCACTTCGAGAATTAGTCCGCATGACATGAGAAGGATGAGGCGGTATCCACGGGCAACCTCATTGAGCCTGTAAGTTTAAAAAGTATGGATGCAAGGAGGCGTTAGGACATCCAATTACGGATTGGGCGTCGCTATGTTGAAAAGTGGCGTTGATCGCCAACTACTCCATTGGGAAGTGGCATCATCTATCGACAACCAACAATTCTTGAGCATGTAATTGTCTTTAAAGCCAACAAGAACACCCGACAACAAGTTGAGAATTCTTTTGAAATATGAGAATGGTTGCTTGGTGTTCTTGTTGGGTTTAAAAACGATTACATGCTCAAGAATGGTTAGTTTGCTAATACATGGTGCCACTTCCACGGAAAGTACCCACGATCAACGACACTTTCTAAACATAACGACGCCCAATCCGTAATTGGATGTCCCGATGGTCTCCTTGCATCCATACTTTTAAACTTGCAGGGCTCAATGAGGTTGCACTACTATCTCATCCTTCTCATGTCAAGCGTGGACGATCCCCAAAGTGGCCGAGAGACTACGTAACAATATATATATATGATGCCGATTTAATGGTACAAGCAACCATTGCTTGGGGCTTTATAGAAAAATCATCACAGAGCGGTTTGACCACAAACCGTGCGTGATAAGTACATATCACAGAGCGGTTTGACCACAAACCGGTTTGTGGTCAAACCGTCAGGATATGTACTTATCACGAGGCGATTTGTGGATGAAACCGTCTGATATTATTATGTGCAGGTTTGAACCACAAACCGTCAGGAAATATACATCACGAGACGGTTCAAAACCGTGCGTGATGACCTCATGTCATCATCGACCCATAAACTCGAGGCGGCTCACGAAATAAATGCGTGATGGCGTTTTTGAACCGTCTGTGAAAGCCTTTTACGTAGTAGTGAAAGGCGAATCCAATCAACGTGAAGCAATCCCATAGTTAAGTCACATGTAGGTTCATCAATTACTCTTTTTATGTCGGTAAGTTTATCTCATCCGACTCCCAAAAACCACCATGGCACTAGCACCGACCCTAAGCCACTTAGTGCAACCGTTGCTCACGAACTTCTTATTCGGTTGTTCTTATTCATCTTGCGCCATGCTTGAGTCCAACTACTTTATCTAGCATTCTCGATCGTTTCGGACCTCAAAGACTTTGCTAGCCTAGTCCCGATTATCCTCACTTTGTTGACCGTATTTAATTTCAAACCACCTGCACAACAATAGACCAAAAAATCAATTCTGGACACAAATTCCTCGTAACATAACACACGTTAACTAAAATATACATCATGCACAATCGCTGAAACGAAATGCCAATTGAACTGCTTAAAGGAATGGGAATTGGGAAGAACAGAGTACTAGTATCACATATGGTTCTTTGATATTCAAAGAAACAGTATTACGAATGCGGTTACAAAAAACCTAAAGAATAACAGAACGACCGATAGAGTAAACTGTAAATCTCTTGCAGTTTCAGCAGACTCGAAAAAGAGGGGGAAAACCAGGTATAGAAAGACCCGACCAGAAAAAAACTCAGCACATAATTCTGGCTTCCACACCAAGATACCAATCACTAGGCGCCGGCGTAGCATGTCGCGGCGATTGTCGAATCCTTCTTCCTTCTAAGGAGCAACCAGTCACTGATCAAAGACATTCAGGAGCAGCAGCAGCAAAAGTTAATGTAGAGATGTATTCTAGGATGTTGATATTTAGCATCCATCTGTGTCAGAATTCAGAAATAGCACAGGGATGACAAACATCTTTAGCACTGATACAAATATGAATACAAGATAAGAGCAATCTGGTGAGCTCAACTCCAAAACATGTACCTTCGATTTAGAGACAGTTTTCATATTAAAATTGCTTCTCCACATTTGCATCATCTGTTCATGGACAGTGGTAGAACGAATCTTGTATCCTAGCAGGGTAGCAAGCAACAATTTAGTTGTGCACTTCATTGATCATTTTTTTAAAATGAAATATTTTAGGAGGGACAAGCAATTACCATTATTTTCGTTTTAGGACCAGGTAATGCAACAATCGTCTCCATTAGCGGTTGCAATAGATGTTCTGAATAAACCTTAAAAACACACAAATGAAGGAGCGGTAAGTCGCTATGTTGTCTCTGAACCACCAATGTTGTTGTTACGTACCCCATTGGAAGAACTCAAATCATCACCGAGCATAAGTATTATGTTGCAATACCGTCACTGGATACAAGTATTGGGGATACAATTAGGAGAGTTGGAAGCAGGGATGGGGAAGCAGCATTAGACTGGAAGAAGCAATGGAGACTGGGAATCTAGAGAAGAAGAGTTGAGGAAGAACATCATTAGGAGGAGGAAGCCTACGGTTCTGGATTTTCTTCGATCCCCTCTTTGTTGCAGTCGCTGCCCCCTTTGTACTCCCGAGTCGGAATGCCCCTTCCTATTGCCTCCTGGCCCACGGCCACGGCCCACCAACGAAGCCTAAGCCTTCCTCTCCTGGATAACAGCCACGGCCGTGTCTTTCTCCTCCAAACTAACCTCAGGACCAATCTTAGTAGTTGGGTTACTGCTGCTTGGCTCACTTCTTTCATCTGGAACTGACGGAGCAAAGCTTTCAGCAGCACTCTCCGAATTTCCAGAATCTGCAACACCATCAGCGATGGGACCTGCATCCTCAGAGTTTTTCTCCATTGATTGGACTTCAACCGTAGTATAAAAAACATCTGATTGTACCCTCCCTTCTGCTGTACCTTCGTCATTTGCTCCCTTAGCATCAATTGAAACGGCTTCAGGTTCACTGGCACTAGAAACAACATTTGATGAATCCGCAGGTGGCGAAGGCCTGATCTTCTCAATCTTGATCCGTCCCCGTGGCGGTTGCCTACTCTTCATTTCCTTCAGAGCCGCTGTCCTGTTACTGACATCCCCAGTAGTGAGCTTCCATGGAGCCTTCTCCCTCGGCTTTCCCTTCTTTGCTTGCCCTTCTGGGCCTCTTGATCCTGAAGGCAGAGAGCTAGACTGCTCATCCGTCAAGTTACTAGTAACAGCACCATATACTTTTGAAGAAGAAATTCTGGAAGCACAAAATTCAGCTGCTATTGTATCTAGAAGGTTTTCTGCTAGAACCTTTGCAGCTTCTAGGCTCTTCAAATGCACACATGATAGGTATAGGTGCAGAGGTTGTTGTAATGCTTCAGCATGACCATTGCCAAGATTCCTTGAATCTTTTCCTCTTAGTACAACACTGGGAGTCTCAGGTTCAAGATTATTCACTGCTAGTTTAGCCACACCCAGCTTCTTGTCTTGCTGAAGTTTGTCTTCATCATAAACCTCAAAGTTGACAAATTGGGTTTCCTTGTCTTCAACAATCAGATGAAATGTTTCATTCCATTCAGGATTTAGGTTGTCATCTATGACTTTTGTTTTGACCTTGAACATCGGACACACATACAGAATCACATATGGATCTGATTTACCAATCAGCTCATTGTTCTTCAAAGAAGTTGCTTTTAATACAGTAACAGAAAGTCTTCCCTGAGGTTTTAGCTCCAGATCACTTGTATCAACATTGACACCAAGTGGAACAACAAGCTTGTGTGGCCACTGGAGCATGTCGGAAACAATTGAATTGACAGTATCAGAAATCATGTCAGAAAGTCCAGGAATAGCAGTCAGGCTTCCTCCAATAGCCTTCAACGTGAACTGTATTTTCGGCTCTGGCTCTGCAAGGAGAGTAACAACAACAGAAGAGATGCAGGGAATCTCTTATGATAGTTGAAATACTACACGGACAAGGGTAAAGACCTGAAGATCCTTGAGCTGAATAGGTAGTGATGCAACTAGAGCATCAACAGCAAGGATTATGCTTGGTTCAACAGATTCCTTGACAACTGCAGTTGCAGCATCTGCAACAAAAGGCCAAAGTTGGCTGAGGTGCTTGTTTAGCCATTTCACTTGCTCTTTGCAAATGCTGACTTCTTTCAACTCTTCACCAATAGCAGGCTGTAAATACTCCAACTCAAACATGCTTTCATAAATGAGTACATAGAGTGACCTCAAACCAGAAATAGCAAAAATATTTGTTGAGAGAATTATAAGTGGATCCCTCGTGACACCAAAAACTGCTGGTATTGAGTCAACAGCAAAAGCAATATCGCTTAGCTCGATCACTGCCACAGTCAAGAGCAATGGTGTGGCTTTCCATAAACCATCTTGATTTGTGAAAAACCGGTCACCGTCATAATAATCAGTGACAGGAATGAACTTTTGGCATGTTTTCACAATGAAGTTATCAGACAGATCAGATTCACCATCTTCGTCAGCAAATAGCTTGTAAGAAGAGAATAGCAGGATCAAAGCCAACAATAAGTTCACCGCTTCAAACCTCTGAATGGTAGCTGCTTCTAAGATGATCATCACTACACTAAAGATCACTGCTCCAGCAATACCATAAGAAAGCACCCGATTCTGGTACTCCTGTGGCACTTTAAAATACTTGAAGACCAATACAAAAACAAAGAGATTGTCCACTAACAAACTCTGTTCCAACAAATATCCAGCGAAATATTCCGATGCCTTCCCAACCCCATCCCTCAAGGCGATGCTGACGCCGAAGAACGTCGCAGCAAGGACCACCAGTGTAACTCTTCTAATGGCTGAGCCTTTCCTGGTCATGCTAGCCTCCGATGCAGGCTTCGCGCCCTTGTCAGCGCGCGCGCGGAGTGGAATTTGCTGTCTCTATTTCTGCACACATATCTGTTACATTTTCATAAACGACTTTGGTACGAATATCCTCAATCTGCTCTTTGAATTTTGCTCCCAGTGACTCAATCTTCTCATGGAGCATTTTGGTATCCTAACATGCATACCTTTTCACCATCAAGAACACCATCTTAGCAAACACTCCTGAGAGGAATTGAATTGGTGGTGGCCACGGTTGCTTGAGCTGCTCACCCTCTCGACCATACCCAAAAGATGGCCATAACATTGATCGTGCTTCGGCTTCACAACATATGCTTTGGGCTTGGGAAGGGAAAGGCCACAGACTCCATCCAACACATTTTACTGGAGGTGGCCAGGGCGACTTCAACTGCAAGCCAACTCGGTTGCAGGCGAACGAAGCCATGGTGTAGGCCGTAATTCCTCTCCATCGCACTTGATCTCCACTTGCGAAGGCGGCAGCCATAGTTGCCGCTCGTCCCACTTCATCGGTGGTGGCCACATCACCACTGTACTCCTGATAGGCATTTCATCGAACGGCTTGCGCGCACCCAACTGACAGCAGCATAGTTTGGCGACATGCTCGTCGCCTAGGTCTATGGAGTGGAAGGTGGCGCCACTCGGTGTGGAGGTGAGGACACTAGTGCCGTCACGTACCAGCATGGTGGCGTTAGACGGCTCGGGGCTGGTGATGGCGACGTTGAGCAGGGCGGCGGTCGAGGGAAGACCCGTGGTCGCGTCCGGCATGCATGCGGACGACTGCGAGTCGGTGTCGTCATCGGGACAATTCATCGAATACCCGGTGGGCATCAGGGCATCCAACTCGCCGGTGGCAAATGACCTTGGCAAGGAGGCCTGCGCCGGTGTGGTCATCGACTGGGGCGAGTCTCGGATTGGTGAAACCATCCGCTGGAGGTCGGCCTTGAGGTCGACGAGGGATGTGACTTCATCACAGCGACCGCTCGGTCCGAGACGTTGGTCGGTAGTCGAGGGGCAGAGCGCTTCCACGCGAAGAAGCGAGTCGGCGACGACTAGTGCAGCTGGCTTGGTCTCCGCCTTGACCCCCGGACGGTTGGGCTCATCTCCCCCACTGAGGCCTAAATGGCCTCGCACTAGACTTGCAGCTGCTTGATCAACTCGCCTCGCACTAAGATCACTAAGGTTAGCTTCTCGAGTTGCTACTCCATCTCCATTGCTGTGTGCTGGATTGAGAGCATGCACGCTGCGGATCGGAACGGCTCTGATACCAATTGTTACGTACCCGATTGGAAGAACTCAAATCATCACCGAGCATAAGTATTATGTTGCAATACCATCACTAGATACAAGTATATTGGGGATACAATTAGGCGAGTTGGAAGCGAGGATGGGAAGCGACATTAGACTAGAAGAAGCAATGGAGACGGGAATCTAGAGAAGAAAGGAGTTGAGGAAGAACAACATTAGGAGGAGGAAGCCTACGGTTCGATTTTCTTGATCCCTCTTTGTTGCGATTCTTTGCCCTTTGTACTCCCGAGTCAGAATGCCCTTCCTATTGCCTCCTAGGCCCATGGCCACGACCCTGCAACGGCTTCCAAGCTTGATGCAGGATGTTGTTATCATCCATTAGAAGCTATTATGTTAAATGGCTATTCTCTGTATTTAAATTTCAATCCATAAGGTATGGCTCTATTTTATGAAATTCTAGATCGCCGATTACTCATGGCTGGAAGATAAATCCATAGAAAATTCATCTGAACTCCAGTTGGGATGATTCAATGTTTTTATCATAATTTTTTATTTTATTTCATGCCTTGTAAAACTTATCTCCATAACTGTTCTGGAAATTTTCACCAAAACAATTAAATGGGATGAATAGTGACAAATTGTAATTTTCCATGATTTTTCTGCATTTTTACTTTCCAAAGGCTATAACTTGCACATATGTACTCCAAATGAAATAATTTTTGCACCTAAATTCATCTAAAATCATCACCTAGCCACTGTAGAAATTTCATGCATTTTTTAGCACACTGAGTTTTATTGTTTTTCTCGGTATTTATTCGATGTCGTTATTCTTTAGAATCTGAAGTACCCGACATAAACGATTACGCTACCGAGAGTGAACAACTTGACTTCCAGCAAGGCAAGCATCATTTGAACTTTATTTTTGCATGATATTGATCCCAGTTTTTGTTAAGTTAGTATTTTGTAATGCAATGATATTGCTTGCATGCTATTTTGGTATATCGATATGTTTATAAGTTGTAGTTAGTTATGTCCTACTCTTGTTAGTTACCTTTGCTAATTCCATTATAAATATGCCTAAGTTATATGTTGTGATGATATATCAATTATAGATACGGATATGCTTAGCCTTTGCAAGTCTAGCTTTGCGTTAGATTGATTAACGGGATTAACCAGTCAATTGGGGGAGACACAGAACTTTTCTTATCTTTTTTTTATCCAGATCTTCGTATCTGATCCTTAAGTTAAACTTTGTTTATTTCAAAAGTGATTTGGGTTTGGACAAGTGGTTGTAGTGTGGGTGCCTTCGTGCACGAGACTCGGGTATGTGGTTGTCTTGTTTGGACCAACAAGGACCGAACTTTGGTGACATCGTTAATTCAAGTAAAACTCATGCTACCACATGCTGGGGTTGGGAACCGGCTTGGTCAAGTAAGGGGGGGGGGTTTATTGGGTTAAGTCCTAGGTGGTGTGAGAACACTTGTGTTCGATCATTTGTCTGTAGGACCCGATGCAATTTTATAAGTGCATGGGAGCGCTATTTTTCTTTATTTACATTGTATCAGTATTTCCAACACAACTTGTGAGCCCGCTTAGCAAGCTCTATCTGTAGCTTGTACTAAGTTGGGGTTTTATCTCACAACGGGGACTTATCTCAATAGGGCTTTCTTGCTAAAAAGTACTGAATCTCAATTTTCCCGGCCAGCGTACCTTAGGAAGTGTGTCATTATCTGGAGGCTTACAGGCTAATCGAGTCGTATGGATAAAGTATTACTCCCTTGCAGGGTATAAATATATTTGAATAGTCGTGTCCATGGTTACGGACGACCGCTTGAATTCAAGAGTCACTATTGTTAGACTAATTAAAATTTAACATGGTTACAACTTGGTATCGGCATGAATGGGATATTCACCCATTTTGGTTAATCAAAGGGGGCTGCCACTTTGGTATTGTTTGGTATATATATCTCTATCACTATTAAAAGTGCTTCTTTTACCAAACAATTGTTTACAAAATGGCAATTTCAAACTAGATGATGTAGGAATGTAAAATTATGCGTTTATGCAAAACTAAGCCACTATAGCCACTAACATATATAATTTTTATTTGTGTAAGGCTTGCGAGCACAATTTTGTACTTAACTCGGTTCTGCTTATTCTGGTGAGGAAGACTTTGTGCTCAATGAGTTCGTTAGTGCCGATTTAGGCGACGCTAACAAATAGTGCTGTTTTTTTTAACACCTAGTTGGTTGCCTTGGATTATGGGGCACACCTTGCTGGACCCTTTTGGTTTATTTATATTGCTTTCGTTACTACTTAATGTTATCATTTGAATTTGGCCAGTCGGTTGCTTTGTAATAGTTGTAGACTTAACTACTATGTTGTATGTCTTTTGGTTTATCAATGTATGAATGTTGTATAGATGTGATTAACGTTGTTAAGAATGCAGCGTGTTGGTCACTGATCTTAGGAGCCAACACGAGACTCATACCCGTTGTTTTGAAATCCCATTTAACTCATTCTAGTGTGTACTTGGTCTGTTGGAGAACCGGGCACCATGTATCACCCACAGAGGAGCGGTATGCATGGTCACTGTCGCTCTCACTCAACCAGGTGCGCTTACTAATGGAGTTAAGTTGGATTCCAATTCCTGGAGGCCTAGAGTTATTTCCATAAGACCGGGAATACCTTGGTCTTACGGAAATAACTCAGGGGTCCCCACATAAAGTTGGCACCGCCAAGCACTTCCATCTTAACGACATCTGACGATGAAGCCATTTCTTGAAATATTGGTTTTCTGAATTGTTGTAAAAAATACAGTTTTAGCAAACATTTAGAATTAATTTCAACATATTTAAAAGACATGAAAGTATAATTCCAGCAGTATTTAAATGATGAAATCAACATGTGTTCATGTAATTTCTCCAAGTCATCTAAAGAGAATACTATGCTCAACACATTCAACATGTGTACAAAAGAAATAAGCATAAAGCTAAAATTTAACATTTTGGTATTGCTCTCAGATGTAGAGTTGCACAAGTTTTAATCTTAGCATTCTCGCTACTTTAGTCTATACTCTTCATTAATTGAATTTGACAATATCGATTCAAACTTTGAGCTCTAAAATAACGCTTTACAAATCCGCCAACAGAATCTTTAGACAAAAGACAACAGATAACACTTTCGCCCAACAGAAGATCAAAGCAAGATGATCACGAAAACAACACTCCAGTCAACCAACAAACTTGATCTACTGATAGTATAAAAGATCACAGTTTAACAAGTTCAGCAATAAGCCCAATTGACTAACAGAAAAGCATGTACTATGAATTGCTAAGGATCACAGAACCTAGAGGTTCAACCAAATAACCAACCGAAAGTAATAGACTAAAAGCTAAAGATCAATTAACAGTAGTAAGCATTCCAATTAGAGCTCAAGTTCAAACCCGATTATCAAGACAAATTTCAGTACAAGACTATAATCATCATTGAGTAGTTCAACAGAGCACACAAAAGAACACTTTGCAATATCTCCTAGTGCTAGGCACAGACAAATCACACATATTGACTATGTCCAATAGCACAGCACATAAGCAAAGTAATATGAACAAATTGAATACTTCAATACTCACAAAGCCGATGGTAGTCAAAACCACCGAGAAGAAACAGCAAGGCACGTCAATGGACGATGTCTTGGAAAACGAAGCGTCTCGCTATGCCGCGCAATATAGACGAGGTTGACGGAGATATAATGCCGATCTTCGCACTTCGGGACACACCGAAGAACGAAGCTAAGGTACAAGAATATGTCGCACAAGATCAATAGAGGTGCGCCGGCTAGAGCACACCACCGAGCACCAGAATTGAAAGAACAAAGCCTTCTTCCTCCTCTAGATCAAACCAAAGCCGACCACCACAAGCTTCAACTCTACAAGTCCCAGATTCCCCAACATTCGAAACACCCACAGAAGGTAGGGCAAAAGGGGAAACCAGTGGGAGTGCACAAAAGGAGATCAAGAGCTCACCACCGATGACGTAGGGTCAACTATGGCGGCGTACAAGCTCCAAATCCCTTCAAAACCGAAGCCTAAAATCGGAGAGAAGAACCCAAAAATTGGGGAAAACTCACTGTAATTTTTCGAGCTCCAAAAAGGAGAAGGAACTCACTGCTTTGAAGAGGAGGAAGACCAGGGGGAGCCGGGCTGCTGAACGACAGCCCCGACAAGGCGTCTTGGGCCTCCCAAGCCGCTGCCCGGATCTCACGCGGAAATGCCACCAGGCCGAAGACCAGCCCGAGTGCCTCCATCACTCGGATGGAGATAAGGTTTCCTAACTGGGAAATTCTTACTCTTTTCTATTTCTTTTCTCTATTTGGGAAATTCCCAAAGAGCCCTCGAAATATCCAACAGGTTAGACCCCATGACCAAAGTCTGCTACTGCCGTATAGAGGTGTCTCCTCCCTCATCCCACAACAGCTGCTCGTTAGTCTTGCTCTCCTTCACTCCAGCCTTGAGGGGTATCTCATCGAACACCTTGGCTGGATGTGCATCTAGCAACAGCCATTGTAGATGCTTCGGCCATGCATCGCTTCTTGAGCTTGAGCGACTTCCTAGCATGATTGAAAGGTGATGAGGTAGTAGGGGTTGGGGAAGGGGACGGCGGACTAACGACACAACACAGATCAACAACTAGCTCATCATTCTTAGCCTCAAACCTCGCCATGAAGGCTTTCCACTTCTCCTTCTCTAAGAGCTCCATGGTCGCCACTACTTGCCACCCTTGCAATCCTTGCTTCACTAGTGCTATGGTGTTCCTTCCTCTCTAGTCAAACCCGGTTCAAGAATTATAACAAACACCAACCAGGCGTTCATTCCCCTTCACCATGGATTTACCGATGTAGCCGAGAAACAAAGCTATGCACGATGGATTTAACAGGCTCTAATACCAATTGTTATGTCCCGACCTCGAGAGAGATCGAATCACACAAATTAGTAGCAGTATTTGAGGTAAATCGAGGTAATTTGGGGAAGAACACATGAGATATAGAAAGGGGATTCGGAAGAACAGTAGAGGTAGAACTCAATATTTCATTTCCTCGATGCCATTTCTCAAGACATACATGATCTCTTCTTATACTCATGAGGACCCCCGGGTTATTCCCGTAAGACCGAGGCCTTCTTGGTCTTATGGAGATAACTCTGGGCCTCAAGTTAATGGATTCTAAGTTAACTCCATCTAAGTGAGAGGTCTTTACTGAAACTAGAGCCCCGGTGATCATGCGTACCGCTCCTCTACAAGTATTGCATGATCATCGGTTCTCTAAACAATCAAAGACCACACTTAGTGAGTTAAAATGGAATCCATGAACAGCGAGCATGAGGTCATGTTGGCTCCCAACATCATCTTCCAACATACCCAAACTCACATACAACATTGATCACATCCATACAACATTCATACATTAATAGTTCAAAAGACATACATCATAGTAGTTCAAGTCTACAACTATTACAAGTGGTCGACCGGTCAAATTCAAATAAGAACTGAAAGTAGCAGCGGAAACAAGTAAATAAACCAAAAGTCTAGCATGGTATGCCCCATAACCCATCGGCAACCGACTAGGAGTTAAATAACAGCACTACTCATCAGTGTCGCCTAAATCGACACTCACAAACTCGTTAGGCTCACAATCTTCCTCACCTGGAACCGGTAGACAAACTGGTTGAGTACAAAGGTACTCGCAAGTCTTACACAAAGATAAAATTTAGTT
This sequence comes from Phyllostachys edulis, assembly GCA_036346405.1. Taxonomy (NCBI): domain Eukaryota; kingdom Viridiplantae; phylum Streptophyta; class Magnoliopsida; order Poales; family Poaceae; genus Phyllostachys; species Phyllostachys edulis. The sequence goes on along the minus strand of JAYEVD010000291.1, from coordinate 2,115,340 downwards.
ATGCATAGTGGACATTCAAAGGATAGCATTAATGGCTTTAGTTTTGCGAAAAACGCAACAATTTTTCCAACATACACATACTAGTTTATCAATTGCCATTTTAAAAACAGATTTGAAGTAGAAGTAAAACATGTGATAAAGTAATACAAAGATAAACAAATGAATCAAATAAACACCAAAGTGCCAGCCTACTTTAATACACTAAAATGCATGAACACCCATTCATACCGAATACCAAGTTGTACCCACAAAAGTTGTTCAAAGTCTAACAATAGTAACTACCGAACTCAAGGGATCGTCCATAACCGCAGACACGGCTATTCGAATAGATTTATCTCTGCAGCGGTGTACTACTTTACCCACACAACTCGACTAGCCCGTAAGCCTCCGGATGCCTCCGAATAATGACACACTTCCTTAGGTATGCCGGCCGGGGAGAATCGAGATACAATCGTTTTCGGCAAGAAAATCCTATTGAGTTAAGTCCCCCTTGCAAGATGTTCCCTTACTTAGTACAAGCGATGAATAGCACTTGCTAAGTGGCTCACAAGTTGTATTGGAAATACCGATGCAATATAAATATTAAAAATTGGTGCTCCCATGCACACTATAGAACATCACATCGGCTCCTACGGACAAATGATCAACACAAGTGCCCTTACACCACCTTGGGACTTATCACAATAAAACCTTCCCCCTACTTAACCGTACAGTACCTATATCCCACGTGTGGTAGCACGAGTGTACTTGAATTAACGATATTACTAAAGCTCGGTCCTTGTTGGTCCGGACAAGTCAACCACATACCTGATCTCGTGCACGAAGGCACCCTCACTAGCAACCACTTGTCCAGACCCCAAAACTCATTTAAAATGACAAAATTTAACTCATAAAATAGATACGAAGATCTGGAATAAAAAGAATATAAGAAAGTGTGTCTCTCCCATAATTGTCGGGGTAATCCCGACAATCAAACTACCGTTCTAGACTTGCATGGCTAAGAAAAAACCGTACACTAATTTACACAACCTAACTTAAGCATGTGGTACTGGTATAATTCAAGATTAACCTCAATGAATAGGATATAACAAACTACTCATCACAAGCAAATATCATTGCACTAACTTAACAAAAATTGGGACCAATATGATGCAAAAGAAAGTTCAAATGATGCTTGCCTTGCTGGTATATTAGTTGTTCACTCTCAGTGGCGTACGAGTCAATATCAATAGCCTCAGAATCTAGAAAATTAACAATATCGGTAAACACCGGGAAATACTTCAAAAATCAAAGTGCTAAAAAATGCATGATTTTTCTACAGTGGCTAGTGTATGATTTAATATGAATTTAGGTGAAAGAATGATTCTATTTGGAGTTATTATGTGAGAGTTATAGCAATTTGAATTTCAGATTCCAATAAGTCATTGTTCAAGTAATTTAATTATTTGATCAAAATTTGCATAGCAGTGGAGGATACAAGGATTATATAGATAAATATAGAATGTTATTACAAGTCCAAAACATCTGGGTTCATCTCATTTGGAGTTTTTAAGAATTAGTTATGCATTTTTAAAGTTATCAGCCTTTTTCTATTGTAAAAATAATAGAGTTATGGATCATTTTCCAAAATTATATTCTCTGCTACAGAGACAAGTTTGAAACCACTTTTAAAATAAAGTTCATTAAAAATAAAAATTATCAGCACTGGTTTCAACCTTTTTGGAGTTGAGATGAATTAGTTATGGAATTTTGAAGTTATTCACATTTTCAGTGTGTAAATTAATGGATTTGGAAAATCCTAAAGCAATTATTACTTTTTCTGCTGGGAGCTACCCTAGCCATGGACGTTGACTAGTGGGGTCCAATGAACAGCGCCCTTTTCTTTTAAACTCAGATTTAACCGCGTGTTGACATGTGGGGTCCACCTGTCAGCGACTCGGTCTCATGGACTGAGTCCACAGGCGCATGTGCACAGCACATAGCGCTTAAGTGGCTAGGCCCACTTGTCAGCCATTCAATGGCTTTCACTTAACATCTCGGATTTCTGTGCGCGATCCCACGTGTAAGCGACAGATTAGAATGGCTAAGGCAGCGCTTAAATGCTAATCATTATCATTACGTCTTAACCGTCTAGCTACAGTGACGGTCGACGTACGACAACAGGACTTCACCACTCTGACCCAGAGGTCTGCAACAGTAGACAAAATACGAGGAGTATTACCCTCGTAGGATCGAGACTTACCATAAGTCAGATTCACCCATCGCTGGGTATCGTCGAGTACGATCACCTAGCGACGTCAACCCCTCTTTTCTGCAAAGGAGGCATTACAACGTAATTACTGAATGTCGGGCATTCTTGCTTGACCTCCGAGCAGTTCACTGGCCGCCGCGGTTTCGACCAGAGAACATGGAGAAGTTTGATGAGTCTCAAAATCCCATCGAATTCCTCCAGATCTACACGACCGTTGTCCGAGCAGCAGGAGGAGGAGAGCGCGTCATGGCGAATTACCTTCCGACTGTGCTAGAAGGGTCTGCTCGATCATGGTTATTAAACCAACCAGTCGAGTCGATATACTCATGGCAACATCTCTGCAATCTATTGCTAGTCAATTTCCAGGGCATCTACCATCGCTCCGGAAAGGAGGACGACCTACACAGGATGCGACAAAATGACCACGAAACACTACGCCAATTCATCAGGCGTTTCAGTCAGGTTCGCAACTCAATTCCTGAGGTTTCTGACTCGTTTGTTATCAGAGCCTTCAAGCAAGGAGTCCGCAACAGAAGGATCACGGAGGACATCACTTTGAATCCTCCTGCTACTAACGCTGAACTCTTTAAGATGGTTGACCGGTACGCGACTGCTGATGAAACAGTCGAGTGGACCAAAATCATCTATCGAGATGACCAGCACCCTCAGGAGACTGGCGAAGGTGGCAAGAAGAAGGATAAGATGGCCAACAAATCCAAGAACAAGGCAAAGGGCCAAAAGCCTCAAACCAATGCTTCTAAGGAGATCCTGGTCGTAAGCGATAAGGAGCCACGAACTGCGAAACAATACCCCGATCGAGGCAAAGGTAAGCGCCCCGAACGGAAGAATGACAAGCCTAGGTGGCGCCCTTTCCATAAAAAGGAAGGGCATGACCATCGCAACTACCGGGTTTTCCAACAGAAACTCAAAGACTACTAACAGGAAAGGGCCACTTCCTACCCTCGAGGAGGTAGGGCAAGCTAGTGGTCGTACACACTCGGATGACAACGAGGACATACCATTTCAAGATCCCGAGCACACCATCGAGCACATCTTTGGAGGATCATCGACATATGAGTCAAAATGACCGCTTAAGGCAGTCGAACCCGAGGTAAACTCCATTGACCCTCCTATTGTCAATAAGTTGCCGAAGTGGTCGAAAGTCACCATCTCTTTCGAGAAGGTTGACTGCCCGATCCCTTCAACTCGACCAGGTCAATTTTCGATCGTAGTCGAACCGACCATCAACAACTATCGAGTAAATCGAGTGTTGATTGATGCTGGTAGTTCGTTGAATATTTTGTTTACGAACACCCTGGACGAAATGCAAGTCCCCAGGACCAAGGTAAGACCGGTAAGATGTTCATTTCATGGTATTATACTAGGGTCTTCAGCCAAGCCTATTGGCCAAGTTTCTCTTCCTTTAATATTTGGTTCACCAAGTAATTTCAGGACAGAGAAGATCTCCTTTGATGTGGTCGATTTCGATACGACATATAACGCTATACTCGGATGACCAACTTTGGCAAAATTCTTAATGACAACTCATTATGGTATCAATGTCTTAAGATGCCAGGTCCCAAAGGAGTAATCACAATTCATTGTGATAAGAAGATGGCGCACGCGTGTGACCGTCGATCCCTCGAGATGGTGGGTCAGATACCAGCTCGGGAAGAAAAAGGGCAGCCTTCGACCAAGCACTCGAAGCCTAAAGCTGCGCCCAAGCCGAACGACCAAGTCAAAGAGGTTCCCCTGGATCAGGAGGAGCCCTCGAAGACTGTTCGCATTGGGGATACTTCCGACCCTAAGTAGGAAGATGCCCTTATCACTTTCCTCCGGGTAAACGCAGATGTCTTCGCGTGGCAAGCATCCGACATGCCCGGAGTCCCCAGGGAAGTGATCGAGCACAGGCTAGCTCTACGGCCTTGAGAAAGTACCCGTAAAATAAAAATTACGGAGATTTTCCCCTGATCGACGAGATGCTATAAGGTCAGAATTGGACAAGCTACTTAAAGCAGGCTTTATAAGAGAAGTCGACCACCCAGAGTGATTGGCCAACCCTGTAATGGTTAGGAAGTCTAATAGCAAGTGGCGAATGTGCGTAGACTTCACTAATCTTAATAAAGCTTGTCCAAAAGACGATTTCCCTTTACCTCGTAGCGATCAGTTGGTTGACTCTACTGCTGGTTGTGAAACATTAAGTTTTCTAGATGCATATTCTAGCTACCATCAGATCAATATGTGTCTAGAAGATGAAGAAAAGACCGCGTTTATTACTCCATTTGGCATATTTTGCTATGTCAAAATGCCATATGGTCTAAAAAATGCTGGCACTTCTTTTCAACGTTTGATGCAATTGACTTTTTCACCTCAGCTAAGCCAAAATTTGGAAGCCTATGTTGATGATCTAGTCGTAAAAAACATCAAACGGCTTGATCATGTTTCAGACTTGTAGGAGACGTTCGACAACCTCAGAAAACACCGCTTGAAACTCAATCCTGAGAAGTGTGTGTTTGGAGTCTCTTCGGGAAAATTGCTTGGATTCCTGGTCTCTGTACGAAGGTTTCGAGTGGTTAGAAGAGGCAAACACTGCCTTTGAGGATGTCAAGAGATATCTTACGAGTGCTCCTGTTCTGGTTTCCCCGAAACCAGAAGAGACACTTTTAATTTATCTAGCTACGACGCCACAGGCAGTGAGCGTAGTTCTAGTTGTAGAACGTGAAAACGTTCAACGACCAGTGTACTACGTAAGTGAAGTTTTGCACGGACCTAAGGAGCGTTACCCTTAGGTCCAAAAGCTTCTCTATGCCCTCCTCATGTCTTCGAGGAAACTGCGTGTAGGATCGTAATGGCAATCAGAATGGGGGGGGGGTTGAATGATTGCAGCGAATTGACCCCCGAATTCCAATTTCTTCTTGTTATCAAGAACTCCGGCAAACTCTTTGGATGACTTGAAAAACTTCACAGCGAGTATCACCTCGGTAGACAAAGAAGATCGACAAATCAAGAACCAAAGTTGAGCGAATCAGACTTTATATATCAAACTTGATTTGTGTCTACAAGGCTCTCAGCAAGCACCCCTTAAAGCCCCAAAACGAAGGACCTCTAAACCGCAGCAAAACAAGCTACAGTAAAAAAAACCCAAAAATCCCCCTTTTTCAAAGCGCACTCTCTGCTTCTTCTTATAGCCTAGAGTCCTATCCATGTCCAACACGACACCAATACGAACCGTATCTTAAGACAACCAGATTTGGAACTCCTTCCAAATCTGTCTTTCCAAAACTCCACGCCGTAAGCCTCCATGACTCCATCCCGTAGCTTCCAGCGTGCACCCCATGATCTCCACGTGCTCCAGCGCGATCCAAACCACTTCTTGACATCCACGACTTCCAAGACCTCAGATTCCCCATCCTAGTCCGAGTCAATCCCGTCACCGACCGTGATTCGTCCTCAACACCTAACCTGCACATGCACAGATCAAGGAAACCAATTCTTGGCACAAGTTCTCCAACTTGACCATCCATTAACTCACTCACACCCATAAACACTATCATGCAATATGCAACAAGATATAGCTCACGAATTTAACATATCCTCAGTAAAAACCCCAAAACGATAACTTTCCAGAGCATAATCGGAACTACCGCCATTATACGTCCGGTACTACCGCACACGCGGTTGTACCGCTCAAAGCACTACGGAACTACCGCTCCTTGGGAAAACTCAAGATCTTCTAAAAACATCCTCTCTGGAAATTCCATACCATTCAACAGCGGTCATACCGTTGTGCGGTATTACCGACGTTCAAAGTGCGGTCATACCGCTTGCCGGTCGTACCGCCCCAAGACTCCAGATCATCCGATTTTCATTTAACTGTACCTGTCAGAAGCTTTCTCTTTCTGAAAAACCAAGTGCGGTACTACCGCTTATTAACACCGGTACTCTTACCGACAACACGGTACTACTGCGTTCATCAGCGGTATGATTGTTTTGCAAAACTTCTCATGAACCTCAAAGCATTTACTGTTCAAGGTCCGAACGTTCCCGTGAATATCAACCGTTGGATTTCAAATCAACGACTCACAAAGCTTGAGACGTTCGGACGGTCCGAACGTTCACCTCAATATCAGCCGTTAGATCAAGATCTAACGAACCGAGCAAAACGCGCCAGAGAAAATGACTTGCGGTACTACCGTAAACTACTCGCGGTACTACCGCAAAGCGGTAGTTCCATGAAAACAACGCCGGTATTACTGCAACACGAAAAAGCTTAAAAACTTCAGAACAAAGCCCTTTTTGCCACGTGGACGCTCCAGATGACACGGCCGATCGGACCACGCTTCACAACCATCCGATTTAGAAAACATTGTAGCAAGTCCGAACGGCCCACTTGATTTCATCCGTCAGATTTCAATCCAACGGCTCATAGTCCTTGAGCAGTTCGGACGGTCCGAACGTTCACTTCAATATTAGCCGTCAGATCAAGATCTAACGGTTCGAGCAAAACACCGTTCAGACTCAGTGACTTGCGGTACTACCGCTGCACACCCGCGGTCATACCGCACTCCGGTAGTTCCGCACAAACAAAGCCGGTACTACCGATAATCCTGACAAAAGCTGATTTTCAACAGAACTTAACAGAGCTCTGAACCAAGTCACCACAGCAAGTCTTAAGGACAAAGTACTCAACATTAAGTACTGAGACTAAGTCTAACTTATTGTCAATGAGTTCATCATCAAATAACATGACCAAAAACCTCTTGGTCTTACACTGCGGCATTATTTTCAGGCGCACAAGATAATTGTGCCATCTGAGTTTCCCTTGGGAGTGATCCTCCAAAACAGGGAAGCAGCAGGACGCATGTCTAAATGGTCAGTAGAACTTGGGGAGTTCGACCTCCATTTCGTGTCCCGAACGGCCATTAAATCCCAGATATTGGTAGACTTTGTCGCCGAATGGACAAATCCTGAACCTATTCAGGATCCCCAGAACGATACCCACGAACAGTGGACGATGTACTTTGACGGGTCACTTACTTTAAGTGGCTTGGGGCTGGTGTGGTCCTGGAATCTCCTAACGGAGAGACCTTAAAGTATGCCATACAGTTAAACTTTCAGGCCACTAACAATGTGGCAAAATACGAATGTTTACTAGCCGGCATACGAGCTGTGAAAGCACTCGTGATTCGACGATTTCTCATGAGAGGAGACTCTCAACTAGTCGTGAATTAGGTCGAAAAAGAGTACCAGTGCTCTAACTCGACCATGTCTCGGTACTTATCGGAGGTTCGAAAGCTTGAAAAGCATTTTTCGGTTTTGAGGTACAATTCATCCCTCGAAAGGATAATTTTCTCGCAGACCAACTTGCTTGGATAGCTTCTTCCCGATCACAAGTACCAAAAGGGGTCTTCTTGGAGCAACTCCAGAAGCCGTCTCTTGTGGAGACACCAGAGACATCTCCTATTGAGGCAGCCTCTCTAGAATACGAGGATACTTGGATGGATCCCATCTATAAGTATCTTCAGCGGGTTCCGTACCTGATGATGATCTCGAAGCAGATCGTTTATCCCGAAAGGCCAAAATGTATACTTTGGTCGAGGGGGTCCTCTATAAACGAGGCACTCAAGGGGTACTCATGCGATGCATACCACAGAGAGAAGGACTAAACCTTCTTCACGACATACACAAGGGCATCTGTGGAACTCATGCTTCCTACAGAACGTTGGTCGGAAAAGCCTTTCGATAAGGATTTTACTGGCCAATAGCCCTCTATGATGCTAAAGAATTGGTTAAAAAATGTGTACAATTCCAGTTTCATAGCAGGCAAATACACCAACCGGCTCAGGCATTACAAACAATCCCTCTATCCTAGCCTTTTGCGACCTAGGGTCTCGGTATCATAGGACCATTCCCAAGGGCTCCAGGAGGCTTCGAATTCCTTTTTGTGGCTATTGATACGTTCACAAAATGGATCAAAGCCGAACCTGTGACTGGGATAACAACGGAAGCCGCAAAATGGTTCATGATGAGAAACGTGATTACTCAGTTTGGAGTCCCAAGTCGAATAATCTGAGATAATGGTAAACAATTTTTGAGCGCAAAATTTCAGGAATTTTGCGGCGAGTTGGGTACCAAGCTCTGTTACGCCTCTATCGCCCATCCCCAAAGCAATGGGGCAGTCAAACGAGTGAATGGCCAAATAATGTAGGAAATTAAAACTCGAGTCTTCGACTAGCTTGTTAAGCACTCGGGAGCTTGGGTACAAGAATTACCCTCGGTATTATGGGCAGCTCACACGACCACTAGTCGGGCAACTAGCGAAACACCTTTTTTCATAGTTTTCGGTGCTGAAGCCATGCTTCCACCAGAACTAAAGATCAGGTCTACAAGGGTCGAGATTTTCAATGACTTAGCCCAAGAACAACTTCGAGTGGATGACATTAACCTACTCGAAGAGAAGAGAAATCAGGCCTTAATCCGTCTAGCAGTCTACCAGTAAGCCCTACGCAAAATACTACAATCGTAAGGTCCAACCTCGTAGCCTTGCTATAGGTGACTTGGTATTGACGAAAATTCAATCCCAATCTAATCGGAACAAACTTTCCCCCAAGTGGGAAGGTCCTTACACAGTGGTCAAAGTTATGCATCCAGGTTCGGTACGACTGGCAATGGAAAACGGCCGGATTCTCTCTAATTCTTGGAATATCGACCAGTTACGCAAATTATACGTGTAAACGACCAACTATTCAATAAAGCATCAGGTTCTTTCTATCTTTATTGTCTTACTTAGAGTAGCGCTTTGACAATTTTTTCAACCATACTCTGGTCGAAGGTCAGCCCTCGACCAGTTCCTAGTCGTGAACTTTTCCACGACAATACACTGGTCGTAATACATCCTATGACTAGTACCCAGTTCATCTTTACACTGGTTGAAAGGATGGTAACATCTCCTAGTCGAAGCCTTTCCTCTCTGCACGTGGTCCCGCCCACTAGAAGGAACTTCCTAGAGTCGATTTGTTCCTCCCTTTATGATGCCAGCGCAAAGAGCTTAAGTTCAAAACATGGTCGAAATAATGTCTAGCCGACTCTTAGTACCTTAATTTATTTCTTCATTCATCTTTTTGAAAAATAAATTAAGCCGAGTACACTTTTTAAGTTTGCTCGACTACTTTTGGTAAACTCAGTTCATTTTAACTGGTCGGAGAAAGTTGCAACACCTAGTCGAAGACTTTCCTCTCGGCATGTGGTCCTACCCACTAGAAGGAACTTCCTAGCGTCGTTCTATTTCTAACTCTTGCTACCAGAGCAAACCTACCAAGTGCACTAGAATAAGTTGAACAAATTTTTAAAGAACTCTAGACGTTTATCTAACTCAAGTTGACCGTTCTTGATTTGATTAATCTGGTCGGAGATAGTAACATCACCTAGTCGAAGCCTTTCCTCTCTGCACGTGGTCCTACCCGCTAGAAGGAACTTCCTAGTGTCGACTCGTTCCTTCTCTTTCGACTAGTGCAAGATAATCGCGATCGAAAATCTACAAGTTAGTTAAACCTCTCTTTTTCAGAAAACCCATTGAACACTATTTACTCGGTTTATCTAAATAAACCAAGCAAATAGTTGGGGGCTAGGATAAAGTTGTTAACTTGACTTCAATTCTTAGTCTTGCTCTTTTTTCTATTCATTATCTTATGAGTTACTAACTACTCGACAAGATGATTTTTAGGAAGAAGGAAGGATCATATATCAACATCAACAAAAAATTTGTCTTTACAGGATTCTGGTACAAACTACTCTAGCGAAGGAGATCTGATTTGCATACCCTCCGTGACTAACTCGCGATCGGCTACATTGTCGCTATTAACTGCTCCACTTCTGCTTCAGGTAAGCGAAGTTGTTTACGACAGGCTGCAGATCAAGGCTGGGATCATGAGATTTAAGTTTTGCTAAGATAAATCTTATTCCCTCTTGCATTGCATCCTTTATCGAGTCGATTTGGTTAGCCTTCAGAGTAGTCACCAACTCTTGCAAAGTTCTGACTTGTTCACCAATGGCACTCGAGTGGGTAGATAGCGTGTCATCACGAGGAGTAATCCCCTCAACATGAAGCCCACCGAGTACATTGTTCAGAAGTGAAACGTTGCCTTGAAGATTGATCTTCAAAGCCTTCATTTCCTCCTGATTGCGAGTCGAAGTCTCGTGGAGTCATTTTATTTGTACTACTTGATCTGAAAAGAATAAGACCAGTCAGATAAAATGACCTCAAGAGGAAAACACAATCAATCACAGATAAAGATTTGCTTACCGACTAGTTGAGAATCCAACTTCTTGACTACTTCGGCGTAAGAGGTAGCATCCTTCATGTGGCGCTGCTCCCACATCTGGACCTCTTGATCTTTCTCTGACAGGGAATGAGAATCAAAGAAAGAAAAGAAGGTCGAAAACAGTCTTAAGTTCAGCACTTACCGATCAATCGTCCCTACAACCATTGGTTTGCAGAGTTTGTCTCCTGAAGCTTCTTCTGGATGTCTTCAATCTCCTCACTTAGCCTTTTCTTCTCGACTCTCTTGAAGTCGAGAGAATTAGCTAAGGTCTTCTCATCACTCTTAAACCTACAAAGGGAAAAGGTAGACGTCAGCATAGTTTCTGATCGTAAGTTCTTCTACGACTAGTTCCTTGTCATAAGTCTTTCTACGACAATACCCTGGTCGTAAGTCCTCCTAATACCAGAACCAAGTCGTAAGATCTTCTACGACAAACCCCCGTAAGTGCTTTGTAAGTGGTCTAAACATAAAAGGCTACGAAAAGCAGTTACTTACACCTCTCTGCCTGCTCGCAGAGTTCCGCTTTTTCCTATCTTAATTGGACAAGTTGCCTGTTGTATTCAACAACAGTCACAATTTGCTCCAATGCTCTCTGCGTAAAAGAAAAACAGTTAGAAGCGAGAAACAATATGAGTGCAAATACCGATCAATAGGTACTTACATTCATTGCCCTCCACGCAAACGAAGACACTGCCCTCGTGGGGTTTCTCAGTTCATTGATATCTCGGACTCGATCCCACCACACCTCTTTGAGACGCGCGTCATCGAAAACATCCTTTCCATCAGGAATATTTTTGGGGTGAGGGACACGAGCACGAGGTCTGAGAGCAGAAGATCCCACAATGGAAGACGGCCTGAAGAACTCAGAGGCGAAGTTAGCATATTCTTCATCCTCTTATTCGGTAATGCCAGCTCCTCCTTGAGGACCTGGAGGAACATCTGCGGCAACCTCCTTCCCGGCGCAACGCTCTGATGCCTCCGCAGTATCAGATGTCACCTTTGCCTCGGTCTCTACGACCGCCCCAGTGGTCGTAGCCACTTTTGGCCCTACGACCGCTCCAGTAGTCGTAGCCAGGTCAACAACAATGGCACCCTCCACCATTCGGACGGTGGTTGACCCTTCGACCACCGCCACTATCGTTCCTTCGCTTGCCGAAGAACTTGCATTGGGTTCCTTGGCAGGAACATCCTTGATGATGAGAGAAGCCGAGCTAAGCTCATAAAAAGGAAAACACTATTAGGTAGTAAAAAGCAAAAGGTAAATGTTGTTCTAAGCTCATAAAAAGGAAAACACTATTAGGTAGTAAAAAGCAAAAGGTAAATGTTGTTCTTACGCTTTTGTCTCTTTTGCATACCTTCTAGTGTCAGACTTGATCTTAAGTTTGGGAAAAATCCTCCCTAAGGAAGGTTTCTTCGACTTTTTCTCAACCACGTTTGGTCGAGACTCAAGTTGAGGAATAGCCACCACCACGTCTGATCGTGGGATTTGATCGAGTGTCATCACTCTTTGAGCCTCTTGGCTCTCCAGATGGTTGAGACCTGTCTCGACCACCTCAACAGCGGCACTATCTTTGACCACGGGCATTGTTGGCGCAACAATCTCCTTCATAAAAAGACATGAAACTCTTCTAGTTCTTCTTTTCTAGTCGCTTGACAAAACCACGAGAGGCGGAAACTGTGAAGGTTTTATTGTCATAGTAGAAGGGTACCTTGGTCTTGGGGGCTTTGGGTTTGAATACGTTAGCTATCCCTGCCGCGATTGCTTCTTCCACAGCAACTATTTCCACCGCAAGATTAGCAAGAGGTGCAGACGAAGTGGCAGAACTCGAACTTGCGCCCTCCTTGTCAACAGCCTACGCAAGCCTCCTCCCCCTGGTCTGAGGAGCACCTGCTTGCTCAATAGCAGGGCTCGAACTTTAGCCTCCCTTGTCGGTGGCTTTAACAAGCCGACGTCTCTTAGCCAGGGGAGAAACAAGCAACTCTACGGCTGCACCGACGACCATCAGTTCGACTTCTTCGTCGTCCTGATGGTTCTCCATGCCTACTTTCTGCAGAAATCGGGAAGAGAGATATTATGAAGCCGTCGTAAGTTTTTCTACGACCATCACCCTATCGTAAGCATTTCTACAACAACCCCCTAGTCGTAAGTTTTTCTACGACCAGAACCCGATCGTAAGCTTTCCTATGATCATTACCCAGTCATAAGCTTTTTCTATGACTACAAAGTCCTAAAGATGAAATCAACTATCGATTACCTTTAGACGCTCCACCTTGCCCTCTAGAGACAAGTCAGCCAGGATTGGAGGCGCCACAACATGGGCTGGGGGCTTCTCACAGATAAGCTTGACTCGAGTGTCAATCTCCTCTTGTAAGAGGTCTGCAAGGATAAGAAAACCTTCAATAAGCCAAATTTGAAATTAACAGAAAGAATGCTAAAGCTCAAGGTTTACTTACCCTCCGTGTAGTCCCTCATCGGGTCCGTTGGGCCCGAGTACCTTCACATCTGATGAGCCCTCTTCTTCAGAGGGCTGATGCGGCGTGTGATGAAATCCTTCACCACGTGCCATCCGATTAGTCCCTCTTCCTTCAAGTCTGCAATAGCTTGAATGAAGGGGGTGATCCGACCGAGATCCTTGGGAATCGCATCCCAGGAAGAAACCTTCTCGGCGGCTTCCCGGCAAAGGAGAGGCTGTCCTCGTTGGTAATCTCCCAATAGAACCAACTCTTCTTCCACCCCGGCCACGACGACCAGGTAAACATCTGAATATACTCCTTTGACTTCCCATCGTGGAGCTTCAGACTACAACTACCGGCGATTCCGCCTAGTCGGGTCATTCCGTAGAAGTACCGGAACAACTCCAAATCAGCCGGAATCCCCAGGTAGGCTTCGCAAAGGTACACGAACACCCCCAACATCGTGATAGAGTTGGGAACGAGATTTACCAACTCCACTTGGAAGTATTCTAGTACCAATGTAAGAAAAGGATGAGCGGGCAATCGAAGACCACACTCACAGAATGCCTAGAAGATGGAGATTTGCCCAATCTCCCGAGACGGCCAATGCTGCCCGGTAGCCTCAATCCTCTTCATGAATTCTTCCTTTGGGATCTTCTCGAGTCGACCAAAGCCTGGATTTTGGCCATATCCATCTCTGATTCAACCCACTGGGAAACGGCTCCAGCCATTTCTCCCAAAGGCTGAAGGTTTAGATTTGGGAAGATTGGGGAAGAAGGCTCGATTTGGTCGGCGGTGGAGAACTCGAAAGCTTGAACAGCGAGAGTAATTTGGGGGAAGGTAAAAGACCTTATCCTTACCCACGGTGAATATTTATAACCACATGCCTGGTTAAAAGACGTGGCTACCCAACGGTTGCCAACGTTTCGGGAACTGCTCCAACAGACAAAGGTGAGGGAATCAATTGGGATTCTTAAATTTGTCTGCTCAAGGAAGCCAGGTCTGTTTTTACACCTCAAGCGAAATTACCTTCTTGACCAAGTCTTTTTCTGGTCAAACGCAACAACGATTGGAAAGATCCTACTTCCAACCACAGTACTGCGACCACTCGGTGATCGTAAGATTTCCTACAACTACCTTGAAAATCGCAAGATTATCCCACAACTACTGCTCTTCTCCAAGTAAGTCATTTTCACTTAAGCCAGGGCGCTAGATGACGAGGATATAATAATCCTTATTTTATTATATATCTATAATTCATATTATGGATAATAATGACGTCATATAACTCTTGAGTATACTCCTTAATAGCCATAAGGGAGAAGCTGGAGGTTGTAAGTTCTTCTACGACCACCTAGTAGTCGTAAGTCCTCTTACGACTACCCCATAGTCGTAAGTCCTTCTATGACTATCCTATGATCGTAAGTTCTTCTACGATCAGTACGTGGTCGTAAGATCTCCTACGACCACCTCCTAGTCGTAAGCTCTCCTACGACCAGTCCCTAATCAACAATGCTTACAGGCATGTGGGCCTAGTCGATAAGGGAATCTTCTGCACCATATTCAAGATATGGGCAGTAAACTACGCCGTTATTCCCTGGGGTAATGGCACAATCTTAACTCCTTGTTATGGTGATAATTGACTGGCAACGGGGAACGCGTTACAACTCCTATAATAACTTCCAGTAACGGCTCCATGATCTGAAGTGTTAAGGTGACCTTAATACTGGAGATCCAACGACGCACCTCGGAGACTGTATAAAAGGCAGAATTATCAGGACAATCGGGGCAACACAGAGGAGATTAGAAGCACAATACTCTAGTCTTTGGTTCCATCTTGTAATCCAGCATACTCAATATATACACACAGGAGTAGAGTTGTTATTCTCCTAGGAGAAGGCCCGAACCTGTATAAAAATCTCCATGTCTCCATCTCTATGTGATTTTGAACCTAGAGGAAGTCCCGAATCAAACAATCTTTACGTAAGTTCGATCCTAAAACATCGACAAAGCCCAAAGACAATCCAAATGATATATCATCTACTCAAGTCAAACCTCTTTCATCTTCAACGTCAAGACAAATTCAAATTGAAGAAGAAGACAATAAGGAAGATTATCAATCATCCAATCTACCACCAAAAATCCATAATGCAATTGCAAAAGATGATCCAATAGATTAAATATTGGGTGATATAAGTAAGAGTGTCCAAACTCGATCTCGTGCAGCTTCTTCTTGTGAACATTACTCTTTTGTCTCTTCTATTGAGCCGAAACATATAGAAGAAGCACTCGATGATCCGGATTAGGTGAATGCGATGCATGAAGAACTCAATAACTTCATTCGAAATGAAGTTTGGACATTGGTGGATAGGCCCAAGGAACACAACGTAATCGGTACAAAATGGGTCTTTAGAAACAAGCAAGATGAAAGCGGAATGGTTGTGAGAAACAAAGCGAGATTGGTCGCTCAACGATTCTCTCTAAGTCGAATGTTTGGATTTCAGTAAAACTTTTGCTCCCGTAGCTAGACTTGAATCAATTTGGATATTACTTGCTTTTGCATCATGCTTTGACATTAAATTATTTCAAATGGATGTCAAAAGTGCTTTTCTAAATGGAAAAAATATCCAAACTTGTATTTGTTGAACAACCACCTGGTTTTGAAGATTCTAAGAATCCAAATCATGTCTATAAACTCTTTTAGATGCTTTATGGTCTTAAGTAAGCTCCTAGAACTTGATATGAACATCTTAGAGATTTTCTAGTTTCAAAAGGATTCAAAATTCGAAAAATTGATTCAACCTTATTCACTAAAGTGTTACATGATGACTTTTTTGTACGCCAAATTTATGTTGATGATATTATTTTTGGGTCTTGATAAGGATCTAATAATCCTTATTTAATTATTTATCTGTAATTCATATTATGGATAATAACACCGTCATATGGTTTTTGAGTATACCCCTTAATATTCATAAGCGAGAAGCTGAAGGTCGTAAGTTCTTCTACAACCACTCCATTGTTGTAAGTCCTTCTACAACTACCCCATAGTCGTAAGTCCTTCTACGACTATGCCCTCATCGTAAGTTCTCCTACGATCAGTCTGGGGTCGTAAGCTCTTCTACGACCACCACTTGGTCATAAGTCCTTCTACGACCAGTCCCTAGTCGATAGAGCTCACAGACATGTGGGCCTAGTCAATTAGAGAATCTTCTATACCATATCTAAGGATATGAGTAGTCAACTACGCTATTATTCTCTAGAATAATGGCACGATTTAACTCTTTGTCATGGTTATAACTACCTAGCAACATGGGAACGTTACTACTCCCACAATAATCTCCAGTAACGACTCCATGATCTGAAGCATTAAGGCGGCCTTTAGACTGGAGATACAAGAGCGCACTCCGAGTACTGTATAAAAGGCAGAATCATCAAGGCAATCAAAGGAGGCAATCAGAAACACAATCAGGAGCACAAGGCGCAACACGATAGTCTTTCTCTTGATATTGTAATCCAGCATACTCAATACATACACATAGGAGTAGGGTTGTTATTCTCCCCGGAGAAGGCCTGAACCTATATAAAAATCCCCATGTCGCCTCTCTCTGCATGATTTGAGCCTAGGGGAACCCCCGAATCAAATAATCTTTACGTAAGTTCGGTTCTAAAACACCGACAGTTAGCTTTCATTCGTTTTTTCCAACTCTCATGCTCTCATGGCAGGAGAATGGAACGAGGAGAACTAGTTCAACTTGGCCAATTACGCAGATATAGACATGGATGTCGGCTTCGACTACGAGCCGAGTATTGCATCATCCGATGGTGATGTTGCCTCTGGAGATCATTCTCCAGGAGACAATACCACCGATGGAGTTGAGGAGGGATCCTTATCCCCCACAACGATACGTCCGGATGAGGAACCAGCTTCCTCAGAGGACAAGGGTCCATTCGACCGCAACGAGGGCTTTCCCAAGGTAGGCTCAGAGCATGGCGAGGGGTCCCCCTCCAAATGTTCAAATCCATTTGAGGCAGTCCGACTTGGCACGACAAGTCTTGGAAGTAATAATTCTGGATCTCCATCAGCATCTGGTGATCGTCTCTCTCCGGTTAGCCCAGCTAAGGATGCGATCGAACATGCTTTTCCTACGAGTTCGACCATCCCAACGTAGGGCTCACCTACGGACAGAGACAGCTATAACTGGAATTCCCCTTCTTGAAGGGGTTTGCTCTAAGTCGCAAGATGGTGTCTTTCGACTACTCCTCAAGCGAGGAGGTCTCAAGTGCAAGTGGAGATCATCAACGGGAGGTCTTCGTCCTTCCCTCAGGCAGCAATAACTCTCCTAGAGACAAGACTGAGGACGCTCCCCAACGATCATACCCTACGACCGCTCATGGCGATGACAAGGACACCTCTGGCGATGATCCGAGTCAATAATCTGATGAGCGTGCGAGAAATCCTCAAGATCATTGCACTTCACTAAGGCAAGTTCAAGGATCAGGTATGGACGATCCTAAAATAACCCGACAGAAATGAATTGCAGCTCAGAGAAATCTACCTAAGCGCGCTCAATTCCGGTCGGAAGAAGTTCAGGAACTCCAACATATCAATGATCTGCTCGAGAAGCCATCTCGAGAACTTGCCCGAGCACCTGGCTACGACCTCTTCACCGAAGAGATCGCATGAAGGCTATGAAGCACAATGAGCAAGCTCGAGCACCCCCACCGACATCATTTTGGAAGTCGTAGCCGTACGACTCCATCACCTTCCAGTCATTCGAATAACTCACCGCATAGAGATCACCGCAAGTTGCATCGTTCCCCCAAACCGAGGAGGGTTCCTCGAACGCCTGACGATCGAAGAGCTCCTAGGAGGGGTGATCATTCGCCACTCCGACCCAGAGGTCTACAACAGCGGACAAAATACGAGGAGTATTACCCTCATAGGATTGGGACTTACCATAAGTCAGATTCACCCACTGCTGGGTATCGTCGTGTACGATCACCTGGCGACATCAACCCCTCTTTTTTTTTTTGCAAAGGAGGCATTACGATGTGATTACCGGATGTCGGGCTTTCTCACCTGACCTCCGAGTAGTTTGCTGGCCACCTCGGTTTTGACCAGTGAATATGGAGAAGTTCGATGGATCTCAAAACCCCATTGAATTCCTCTAGATCTACACAACCGCTGTCCGAGCAGCAGGAGGAGAAGAGCATCTAATGGCAAATTACCTTTCTACTGTGCTCGAGGGATCTGCTCGATCGTTGTTGTTAAATTAGCCACTCGAGTCAATTTATTCATGGTAGCATCTCTGCTACCTCCTACTAGCCAATTTTCAGGGCACTTACCATCGTCCTAGGAAGGAGGACGACCTGCACAGGATTAGACAGAACAACCACGAGACACCGCGCCAGTTCATTCGACGCTTCATTAGGTTCAAAATTCCATTCCCGAGGTTTTTGATTCTTCTGTCATCAGAGCTTTCAAGCAGGGAGTCCGTAGTAGAAGGACCATGGAGGATATCGCCTTAAATCCTCCTGTCACTGTCGCCGAACTCTTCGAGATGGCCGATCGATATGCTACCGTTGCTGAAGCGGTCGAGTGGAACGACACTATCGATCGAGATGACAAAGTTCCTCAAGAGATCGGCGAAAGTGGTAAGAAGAAGGATAAGAAGGCCAAGAAATCCAAGAATAAGGCAAAGGGCCAAAAGCTTCAAGCCAACAGTTCCAAGGAGGTCTTGGCCGTGAGCAATAAAAATTCTCAAGGCTCCAAGCCATACTCTGATCGAGGCAAAGGTAAGCACCCCGAACAGAAGAACGACAAGCCTAGGTGGTGTCCTTTCCATAAAAAGGAAGGCCATGACCTTTGCAACTGCCGGGTTTTCCAACGAAAACTCGAGGACTACTACAATGGCAAAGGACCACTTCCTACCCTTGAAGAGGTAGGGCAAGCCAATGTTTGTACACAGTCGGACGACAACGAGGAGATGCCGTTTCAAGATCCTAAGCATACCATCGAGCACATCTTTGGGGGATCATCGGCATACGAGTCAAAGCGGTAGCTCAAGGCTGTCGAACGAGAGGTAAACTCCATTGACCCTCCTCTTGTCAATTATCAATTGAAGTGGTCGGAAGTCACCATCTCTTTCGAGAAGGTTGACTGCCTGATCCCTTCTACTCGACCAGGTCGCTTTCCGATCGTGGTCGAGCCCACCATCAACAATTGTCGAGTAAATTGAGTGTTGATTGATGGTGGTAGTTCATTAAACATTTTGTTTACGAGTACCTTGGACGAGATGCAAGTACCTAGGACCAAGGTAAGATCGATACGATACTCTTTTCATGGTATTGTACCAGGGTCTTTGGCCAAACCCATTGGCCAAGTTTCTCTACCATTAATATTTGGTTCACCAAGTAATTTCAGGACAGAGAAGATCTCCTTTGATGTGGTCGATTTCGATACGACATATAACGCCATACTCGGACGACCAGCTTTGGCAAAATTCTTAATGGCTACTCATTATGGGTATCAATGTCTTAAGATGCTAGGTCCTAAAGGAGTAATCACAATTCATTGTGATAAAAAGATGGCGCACATGTGTGACCGTCGGTTCCTCGAGATGCTTGGCTAGATACTAGCTCGAGAAGAAAACAAAGGGCAGCTTTCGACTAAGTAGTCGAAGCCTAAAACTACACCTAAGCCGAACGACCAGGTCAAGGAGGTTCCTTCGGATCTAGAGGAACCCTCAAAGACTGTTCGCATCGGGGATACTTTCGACCCCAAATAGGAAGACACCCTCATCACTTTCCTCTGGGCAAACGCAGATGTCTTCGCCTAGCAAGCTTCCGACATGCCCGGAGTCCCCAGGGAAGTGATCGAGCACAGGCTAGCTCTACGGCCAGACAAAGTACCCGTAAAACAAAAATTACAGAGATTTGCCCCTGATCGACGAGATGCTATAAGGTCAGAATTGGACAAGCTACTTAAAGCAGACTTTATAAGAGAAGTCGACCACCCAGAGTGGCTGGCCAACCCTATAATGGTTAGGAAATCTAATGGCAAGTGGCGAATGTGTGTAGACTTCACTGATCTTAATAAAGCTTGTACAAAAGATGATTTCCCTTTACCTTGTATCGATTAGCTGGTTGATTCTACTGCTGGTCGCGAAACATTAAGTTTTTTAGATGCATATTCTGGCTACCAATAGATTAATATGTGTCTAGAAGATGAAGGAAAGACCGCGTTTATTACTCTGTTTGGTACATTTGTTATGTCAAAATGCCATTTGGTCTAAAAAATGCTAGCACTTCTTTTCAACGCTTGATGCAATCAACTTTTTCACCTCAACTCGGCCAAAATTTAGAAGCCTATGTTGACGATCTAGTCGTAAAAACCATCAAGCGGCTTAATCATGTTTCAGACTTGCAGGAGACATTTAACAACCTCAGAAAACACCGTCTGAAACTCAATCCTGAGAAGTGTGTGTTTGGAGTCTCTTCGGGAAAATTGCTTGGATTCCTCGTCGCTGTACGAGGGATCGAAGCAAATCTCGAAAAGATCAAAGCCATTGTGCAAATGCGCCCTCCAACCACGAAGAAAGAAGTCCAGAAACTCAGAGAGTGCATGGCGGCTTTAAGTCATTTCATCACACGACTGGGAGAAAAAGACTACCTTTCTTGAAACTTCTAAGGAAGCACGAGGGTTTCGAGTGGTCGAAAGAGGCAAACGTTGCCTTTGAGGATGTCAAGGGATATCTTACGAGTGCTCCTGTTTTGGTTTCCCCGAAACCAGAGGAGACACTCTTAATTTATCTAGCTGCCACGCAATAGGCAGTGAGCGCAGTACTGGTCGTAGAGCGTCAAAATGTCCAATGACCAGTTTACTACGTAAGTGAAGTTTTGCACGGGCCTAAGGAATGTTACCCTCAGGTCCAAAAACTTCTCTATACCCTCCTCATGTCTTCGAGGAAACTGCGGCATTATTTCCAGACACACAAGATAATTGTGTCGTCTAAGTTTCCCTTAGGAGTGATCCTCCAGAACAGGGAAGCAGCGGGACGCATGTCTAAATGGTTAGTAGAACTTGGGGAGTTCGACCTCCATTTCGTGTCCCGAACGGCCATTAAATCCTAGATCTTGGCAGACTTTGTTGCTGAATGGTCAAATCCTGAACCTGTTCAGGATCACCAGTACGATACCCACGACTAGTGGACGATGTACTTTGACAGGACACTTACTTTAAGTGGCTCGGTGGATGGGGTGGTCCTGGAATCTCTTAACGGAGAGACTTTAAAGTTTGCTATTCAATTAAACTTTCAAGCCACTAACAATGTGGCAGAATACGAAGGTTTGCTGGCTGGCATACGAGCTGCGAAAGCGCTTGCGATTCGACGACTACTCGTGAGAGGAGACTCTCAACTAGTCGTGAATCAAGTCAAAAAAGAGTACTAGTGCTCTAATCTGACTATGTCTCGGTACCTATCGGAGGTTCAAAAGCTTGAAAAGCATTTTTTTCATTTTTAAGGTACAATTTATCCCTCGAAAGGATAATTTCCTCGCAGACCAGCTTGCTCGAATAGCTTCTTCCCGATCACAAGTACTAAAAGGAGTTTTCTTGGAGCAACTCTAAAAGCTGTCTCTGGTGGAGATACCAGAGATAACTCCTATTGAGACAGCCTCTCTAGAATACAAGGATACCTGGATGAATCCCATCTATGAGTATCTTCAGGCGGGTACCATACCCGATGATGATCTTGAGGCAGATCGCTTATCCCGAAAAGCCAAAATGTATACTTTGGTTGAAGGAGTCATCTATAAACGAGGCACTCAAGGTGTACTCATGCCATGCATATCGCAGAGAGAAGGACTAAACCTCCTTCAGGACATAGACGGGGGCATCTGTGGAACTCATGCTTCTTCTACAGAATGCTGGTTAGAAAAGCCTTTCGACAAAAATTTTACTGGCCAACAACTCTCTACGATGCCAAAGAGCTGGTTAAGAAATGTGTACAATGCCAGTTTCATAGCAAGAAAATACACCAACTGGCTCAGGCATTGCAAACAATTCCTCTATCTTGGCCTTTTGTGACCTGGGGTCTCGATATCCGAGGAATGTTCCCAAAAGCTCCAAGAGGCTTCGAGTTCCTTTTTGTGGCTATTGATACGTTCACAAAATGGATCGAAGCCGAACCTGTGACTGGGATAACAACGAAAGCCGCAACACGGTTCATAATGAGAAGCGTGATCACTCGGTTTGGGTCCCCAGTCGAATAATCACAGATAATGGTAAGCAATTTTCGAGCGCAAAATTTCAGGAATTTTGCGACGAGTTGGGTACCAAGCTATGTTACGCCTTTATTGCCCATCCCTAAAGCAATGGGACAGTTGAAAGAACGAATGGCCAAATAATACAGGGAATCAAAACTGGAGTTTTCGACCAGCTTGTCAAGCGCTCGGGGGCTTAGGTACAAGAATTACCCTCAGTATTATGGGCAATTCGTATGACTGCTAGTCGAGCAACAGGCGAAACACCCTTTTCTCCTAGTTTTCAATGCCGAAGCCATGCTTCCACCAGAACTAAAGATCAGGTCTACAAGGGTTGAGAGTTTCAACGACTCAGCCCAAGAACAACTTCGAGCGGATGACATCAACCTGCTCGAAGAGAAGAGAAATCAAGCCTTAATCCATTCAAGATCTACCAAAGAAGCCTGTGCAAATACTACGATCGTAGGTCTAACCTCGCAGCCTTCTTTGTCAGGGTGACTTGGTATTGAGGTAAATTCAATTCCAGTCTAATCGGAACAATCTTTCCCCCAAGTGGGAAGGTCCTTACATAGTGGTCGAAGTTATGCGACCAGGTTCGGTACGACTGGCAATGGAAGACGGCTGAATTCTCTCTAATTCTTGGAACATCGACCAGCCATGCAAATTCTACGTGTAACTGACCAACCCTACAATAAAGCATCAGGTTCTTTCTATCTTTATTGTCTTACTTTGAGTAGCGCTTTGATAATTTTTTCAACCATACCTTGGTCGTAGGTTCTCCTACGACTAGTTCTTAGTCGTAAGTTTTTCTACGACAATAAACTGGTCGTAAGACATTCTACAACCAGTACCAGTTTATCTCTACATTGATCGAAAGGATGGTAACATCACCTAGTCGAAGCCTTTCCTCTCTGCACGTGGTCCCTCCCACTAGAAGGAACTTCCTAGCGTCGACTCGTTCCTTCCTTTTTACTAGCTAACACAAAGAGCTTGGGTCTAAAACACATGGTCGAAATAATGTCAAGCCAACTTGTTGGAAGAATATTTCATCACCTTACTAGTGGGACCCACTCCTCAGGGAAAACACCTGTTTAACAGGTCAAGAAATGTAACTACCTTGCAAAGGTCGATTGTACCCCTCACTTGTACTTATAGGCTAGTTATCTCACTGAGGGGTATTCCCGTCATTTGTACAGGCCCAGGAGCCTATAAATACCCCATGTATCCCTCATTTTTGGGGGGCTCTCTTGAGCAATAAAGAAACATATTCAAACTGGTGAGCCCTCGGGGGCTCCCTCCCCGGAGGTAACCCCCCGTTGGCTCACCGACAGGAGTAGGACGGTCCTCTCGGACCCCCGAACCTGTATAAATCCTCGTGTCATTTTTTACTCTCGTGGACGAGGGCCCGTCAGACGGCCGACGTCCACCCCCTCACTCGTGTTTGGTTTTTACACCTACAATACAACTCTTAGTACCTTAGTTTATTTCTTCATTCACTACTACAAAACAGGCTATAGTAGACGCCCCATCACAGACGGTTCCTTTGGAACCGTCTATGTTGGGTCAGTCCGGACCTGCGGGTGGCGCGGACCGACTATCACAAACGGTATTTTTTAGAACCATCTGTGATAGTCATCTATCACGAATGGTTGATGAATAGAACTGCAGGAATTATCCTGAGCAGTTCTATTAACAAACCGTCTGTGATAATCACCGCTATCACTGAGCGGTTTGGAACTAGAACCGCTCAGGAATGATCCTGAGCGGTTCTATTAACAAACCGCTGCAGTGATAGTTACAGATCACGAGCGGTTCTTAACAAGAACCGTCTCTGATTGTTGGGCGGGAAACGAAAATTTGGAAATAATGGGCGGGCTGCTGAAACTCGCTTTATATAACCGTCTCTCCTCCTTTGCCGAAACACCTCTCATAGCTCCATCTCCTCCTCTGCCGTCTCTCCTTCTCACACCATGTGCCCCGGCCTCCCCTGAGCTTGTCGCCCGTGGCCTCCTCAAACTCGCCCCGGCCTCCTCCACCTCGCCCCGGCCTCCCACGACCTCGTCGCCCTCGGCCTCCTCCACTTCGTCGCCCTGGCCTCCCACGACCTCACTCTCTCTACTCCCCCCTTTGTTCTGTGATTGAGTTGATGCTACTGTGATGTGGGTGATGCTAGTTCATGTTGAGTTATTTGGTTTGGGCTAAAATATAGATGGTAGATCGCGCACTATCCGGTAAAACTGCCATAACTTTTGCATACGAACTCCGATTGCGACGTTCTTTGGCTCGTTGGAAAGGTAACGAAAAGTTCAATCCGAAGTTTAGGGCTCAGGAGGCTTTAGACAAAGTGAAAACCCCCAAAAAAGGTCGTTTAGGGCCTCAAAACAGCCTCCGAAGTTTTAGCAGCAACCGTTTTCGGTTTTTTTTTTTTGCAAGAGAAAACGCTATCACAGATGGTTCTAAACAAGAACCGTCTGTGAAAACTCATCACGTATGGTTACGAACAAGAACCGCTGCGGATAATTACTATCACTGAGCGGTTCTTGTTGAGCGAACCGCGGAAAATATACAATCACGCATTTATTTGGAAGTAGAACCGTGCAGGATAACTACTATCACGAGCGGTTTTAGTTATGAACCGCTCAGGATATTCGTATCCTGAGCGGTTTTAAACCGCTTGTGATAACATATTCAGATCACGAGACGAACTTTTTGAACCAGTTCGGAAGCAAATTCGTGATGACGGTTCCGAACCGTCTGTGATGAGGCTGTGTGTAGTAGTGATTCATTTTGAAAAATACTCTAAGCAAAGTACACTTTTGTAATTTGCTCAACTATTTTCGGTACCCTTGTTTCGTTTTATGTGGTCGGAGGAAGATACAACACCTAGTCGAAGACTTTCTTCTTTGCACGTGGTCCTACCCACTAGAAGGAACTTCCTAGCGTCGTCTTGTTTCTAACTCTTCCTACCAGAGCGAACCTACTGAGTACACTGGAATAAGTTGAACGAATTATTAAGGTACTCCAGACGTTTGTCTGACTCAAGTTCACCGTTCTTGATTTGATTAAACTGGTCGGAGAAGGTAACATCACCTAGTCGAAGCCTTTCCTTTCTGCACGTGGTCCTGCCCACTAGAAGCAACTTTCGAGTGTCGACTCGTTCCTACACTTTCGACCAGTGCGAGACAATTGAGATCGAAAAACTACAAGTTGGATAAACCTCTCTTTTTAAGAAAACCCTTTTCACACTATTTACTTAGTTTATCTAAACAAACTAAGCAAATAGTCGAGGGCTAGGATAAAGTTATTAACTTGACTTCAATTCTTAGTCTTGCTTTCTTTTTCCATTCATTATCTTATGAGTTACCAACTACTCGACAAGATGATTTTCAGGAAGAAGGGAGGATTATATTTATCAATGGCAAAAAACTTGTCTTTACAGGACATAGGTACAAATTACTCTGATGAAGGAGATCCTATTTGCATCTCCTCCGTGACTTCCTCGCCAATCAACTGCATCTCCTTTATCAACCGCTTCGCTTCTGCTTCAGAGCAGTCGAAGTTGGTCTTGATGGGTTGCAGATTAAGACTGGGGTCATGAGCTTTAAGTTTTGCCAAAACAAAACTTATTCCCTCTTTGACCGCCTCTTTTATCGACTCAGCTTCGTTCGTCTTCAGAGTGGTCACCAACTCTTGCAAAGTTCCAACTTGATCACCAATGGTACTCGAGTGAGCAGTCATCATGTCTTCACGAGGAATGATCCCCTCAGCATGAAGCCCACCGAGTACATTGTTCAGAAGAGAAATGTTGCCTTGAAGGTTGACCTTCAAGGACTTCATCTCCTCCTGATTATGAGTCGAAGCCTCATGGAGTCGTTTTATTTCGACTGCTTGCTCTGAAAAGAATAAGACCAGTCAAATAAAATGACCTCGAAAGGAAAACAAAACCAATCGCAGGTAAAGATTTACTTACCTACAAGTCGAGAATCTAACTTCTTGACTTCTTCATGGTGAGAGGCAGTGCTCGTTATATAGCGCTCCTCCCACAATTTGACCTCCTGATCTTTTTCTTTGGCGAGGCAGGTAACTTCACGAAGAACCAAGGTCTTTTCTTGGACCTCGATTGCGAGCTTCCCCTCTTTGACCTCTTTTCCTAAAAAGGAATAAAAGTTAGAAAAAGAAAAGAAGGTCGTAAGCGGTCTTATATTCAGCACTTACCGTTTATTCGTCCCTGCAATTTTTCAATTGCAGAGTTTGCCTCCTGAAGCTTATTCAGGAGGTCTTCATTCTTCTCACTTAGCTTTTTCGTCTCCGCTTTCTCAAAGTCAAGCGAATCAGCTAAGGTCTTCTCGTCACTCTTAAACCTACAAAGGAAAAGAGTAGACATCAGCATAAAACAAGCGATCGTAAGTTCTTCTATGACCGGAACCTAGTTGTAAGTTCTTCTACGACAGTACCTTGGTCGTAAGTCCTCCTACGACTAGTATCTAGTCGTAAGATCTTCTACGACAATCCCCATAAGTACTGTGTAAGTGGTCGAAACATAAAACGACCATGAATAGCAATTACTTACCATCTCTCTGCCTGCTCGTAGAGTGTCGCTTTCTTCTGTCGCAACTAGACAAGTTGTTTGTTGTATTCAACAATAGTGACAATTTGTTCCAACCTTTTTGCATAAAAAAAGATAGTAAGAAGCGAGAAAAGACAGTAAGAAGCGAGAAAATACATGTATGTGAATACCTAACCGCAGGTACTTACATTCATGGTCGTTCGAGCAAACAAGGATAATACCTTCGTGGGGTTCTTCAGTTCATCAATCTCTTGAACTTGGTCCCACCACACCTTTTCAAGACGCTTGTCGTCGAAAACATCCCCTCTGTTGGGAATGTCATTAGGGTGTGGAACACGAGCACGAGATCTGAAGGCAGAAGATCCCGCAATGGAAGACGGGCCAAAGAACTCAGGACAAAAGTTGGCATATTCTTCATCTTCTGACTCGATAACGCTAGCTCCTCCTTAAGGACCAGGAGGAATGTCTATGATGACTTCCTTCCCTGCGCGATGGTCTGACAATCCATCGCCATGGCATGATGCCTCCGCAGCATCATACGCAGTCTTCACTTCGGCCTCTACGACCATTCCTGTGGTTGCAGCCGCTTCAGCAACAACGGCTTCTTCCACCATTCGGACGGTGGACGACTCTTCGACCACCACCACTATCGTTTCTCTGGCTGCCGAAGAAACAACAGTGGGTTCCTCGACAAGAATGTCCTTGACCATTAAAGGGGTTGGGCTAAGATCATAAAAAGGAAAACACGTCATGCGGTAAAAAGCAAAAGGTAAATGTTGTTCTTACACTTTTGTCTTTTTGCATACCTTCGTGTGACAGACTTGATCTTGAATTTGGAAGAAATCTTCCCTAAGAAAGATTTCTTCGACTTCTTCACAACCACGTCTGGTCAAGACTCAAGTGAGGATCAACCACGACCATGTCTGGTTGTGGGTCTTGAACGAACACCACCGCTCCTTGAGCCTCCTGGTTCTCCGGATGTCGAGACCTTTCTCGACCACCTCAAGAGTAGCACTGCCCTCAACAACAGACACTGCTGGTGCAGCAGTTTCCTTCACAAAAGACATGAAACTCTTCCAGTTCTCCTTTTCTAGTCGCTTGACAAAGCCACAAGTGGCAGAAACTGCGAAAGTCTTATTGTCATAGTAGAAGGGTACCTTGATGTTGGGGGCTCTGGGTTTGAGAGCATTGATACTCTCTTCAATCACCCTAGCTTCCTCTGTGGCAGCCATGTCCGCAGCAAATTTCGCAAAGGGCGCGGTCGAAGCAGCAGAGCTCAAACTTGCGCCTCCCTTGTCGGCGACTTGCACGAGCCGACGCTTCTTGGCCGGGGGAGAATCAAACTGCTCTACTGCCGCACCGATGACCATCAGTTCGACTTCTTCGTTGTCCCGATGGTTTTCCATGCCTACTTTCTGCAGAAATCAGAAAGAGAGATATTACAAAGCGGTCGTAAGCTTTTCTATGATCAGTACCTTGTCGTAAGCTTTTGTACGACAATCCCCAGGTTGTAAGCTTTTCTATGATCAATACATTGTCGTAAGCTTTTCTATGATAACCCCTTGGTCGTAAGCTTTTCTACGACCAGTACCTAGTCGTAAGTCTTTATATGACTATAAGATCCTAAAGATGAAATCAATTCTTGATTATCTTTAGGTGCTCCATCTTGTCCTCTTCGGACATGTCTGCTAGGATTTGAGGCGCCACCACATTGGGCGGTGGTTTCTCACAAACGAGCTTGACCCGAGAGTCAATTTCCTCTTGTGAGAGATCTGCAGGAGCAAGTAAACTTTCAATAAGCCAAGATCAAAATAAACAGAAAGAAGGCTAAAATTGGGAGTTTACTTACCCTCCTCGTAATCTATGGGCGGGTCTTGCGCCCCAAATACATCCATATGGGATGAGCCCTCTTCTTCAGAGGGCTAATGCGATGCGTGATGAAATCCTTCACCACGTGCCATCAGGAAAGCCCCTCTTCCTTCAAGTCTTTGATGGCTTAAATAAAGGGGGCAATCCGACCGAGATCCTTGGGAGTCAAATCCCGGGAAGATTTCTTCTCGACCGAATTTCCAGTGAAGGAGAGGCTGTCCTTACTGGTCATCTCCCAGTAGAACCACTTCTTTTTCCATGACAGCCACAACGACCGGATAAACATCTGAATGTACTCCTTTGACTTCCCGTTGTGGAGTTTCAGACTACAGCTACTGGCGACTCCAATCTGCCTGGTCATTCCATAGAAGTACTGGAACAACTCCAGGTCGGTCGGAATCCCCAGGTAGGCCTCACACAAGTACACGAACACACCCAACATCGTGATGGAATTAGGAACGAAGTTCACCAACTCCACCTCAAGTGTTCGAGTACAAGAGTGAGGAAAGGGTGAGCAGGCAATCGAAGGCCACAGTCACATAACGCTGGAAGACAGGGATTTGCCCAATCTCCTCGACGGCCAATGCTGCCTAGCAGCCTCAATCCACTTCACGAACTTCTTCTTCGGGATCTTCTCGGTGGTGACTAAAGCCTCGATTTTGGTCGCATCCATCTCCGATTCGGCCCACCAAGAACTGGCTCCGGCCATCTTTCTCAAAGGTCGGAGATTTGGATTTGGGAAGATTTCAGGAGGACGCTCAATTTGATTGGCGGCGGAGAACTCAAAAGCTTGATGAACAGTGGGAATGATTTGGGGAAAGGTAAAAAACCTAAGTCTCACCCACGGTAAGTATTTATAACCGCACGCCTGAGTTAAAGACATGGCGACCCAACGGTTGCCAACGCTTCGGGAACCACTCCAATAGACAGGTCTGTGAGAGTCGATTGAGATACTTAAATTTGTCTACTCGAGAAAACCAAGTCAGTCTTTACACCTCAAGCGCAATTACCTTCTTGACCAAGTCTTTTTCTGGTCAAATGGAAATAGCAATCGGAAAGATTTTGCTTTTGACTACAGTGCTACAACCACTTGGTGGTCGTAAGATCTCCTACGACCACCTCGCAAGTCGTAAGGTTTTCTACAACCTTCTTGACCAAGTTAATTTCTGGTCAAATGAAAGACCAGTCGAAGAGTTCTTCCTTCGACCACTATTCTACGAGCACCTACTAGTCGTAAGATCATCTACAACTCCTTTTCCATGTAAGTTATTTTCACTTGAAGTTGGGGGGCTAGATGACGAGGATCTAATAATCCTCATTTAATTATTTATCTGTAATTCATATTATGGATAATAATGCCGTCATATGGTTTTTGAGTATACCCCTTAATATTCATAAGGGAGAAGCTGGAGATCGTAAGTTCTTCTACGACCACTCCATAGTCGTAAGTCCTTCTATGACTACCCCATAGTAGTAAGTCCTTCTACGACTATGCCCTGATCGTAAGTTCTCCTACGATCAGTCTGGGGTCGTAAGCTCTTCTACGACCACCACCTGGTCGTAAGTCCTTCTACGACCAGTCCCTAGTCGATAGAGCTCACAAACATGTGGGCCTAGTCGATCGGGAATCTTCTGCACCATATCTAACGATATGAGTAGTCAACTATGTTGTTATTCTCTGGAATAATGGCACAATTTAACTCTATCATGGTGATAACTACCTAGCAACATGGGAACGTTACTACTCCCACAAAAATCTCCAGTAATGGCTCCATGATCTCAAGTATTAAGGCGGCCTTTAGACTAGAGATATAGGAGCGTACTCTAAGTACTGTATAAAAGGCGAGTCATCAGGGCAATCAAAGGAGGCAAGCAGAAACACAATCAAGAGCACAAGGCGCAACACGATAGTCTTTCTCTTGATATTGTAATCCAGCATACTCAATACATACACACAGGAGTAGGGTTGTTATTCTCCCTAGAGAAGGCCCGAACCTATATAAAAATCGCCGTGTCGCCTCTCTCGTGATTTGAGCCTAGGGGAGCCCCCGAATCAAACAATCTTTACGTAAGTTCGGTTCTAAAACATCGACAGGTCTACTAATCAAGATTTTTGCAAAGAGTTTGGTGATATGATGTCTAGGGAATTTGAAATATCCATGATTGGAAAACTTAGCTATTTCCTTGGATTTCAAATCAAGCAACTCAAGGATGGAACTTTTGTGAGCCAAACAAAGTATGTAAAATATTTGATCAAGAGATTTGGCATGGAAGATGCAAAACCCATCAAGACTCCCATGGCACCCAACGGTCATCTCGACCTTAATGAGGGAGGTAAACCGGTAGATTTAAAGCTTTATAGATCTATGATTGGTAGTTTGCTTTATCTTACCGCAACTAGGCCCGATATAATATTTAGTGTTTGCATGTGTGCACGATTTCAAGCATTACCAAAAGAATGTCATTTGGTGGCCGTGAAAAGAATTCTTAGATATTTAAAACATTCCTCTAGCATTGGCTTATGGTATCCCAAAGGTGCAAAATTTGATTAATTGGATATTCGGATTCCGATTATGCGGGTTGCAAAGTGGATATATAGAAAAAAAAAACACCTCGGGTAGTTATCAATTCTTAGAAAGATCTTTAGTATCATAGTCATCCAAGAAACAAAATTCCGTAGCTCTTTTCACCGCCAAGCCTAATATGTTTCCGCGGGTAGTTGTTGTGCTCAATTGCTATGGATTATGGAATTAAATTTGATAATATGCCTTTTTTGTGTGACAATGATAGTGTCGTGAAGATTACAAATAACCCAGTCCAACACTCAAGAACCAAGCATATAGATATCTGCCACCATTTCTTGAGAGATCATGTAAGCAAAGGAGATATCAAAATTAGCCACATAAGGACCGATGATCAATTATTCGATATCTTCACCAAACCATTAGATGAGAGCCGCTTTTGCAAGTTGAGGAATGAGTTAAATATCATAGACCATTCTAATGTTGCTTGAAACTCATGTCTCTTGTCCTTATGCTCTCATTTGGTTTTCTTAACGTATTTATGGAAATAATTTCAAAATTTGTCTAAAAACTCTTTATTTTTATAAAAAAAAACTATATTCATTGAAGTTTATATTATCTATCCCATGCATAATGATCCTAGAAATATTTATTTGAGTGTTTGAATCAAGGATCATTTGCAT
Source organism: Phyllostachys edulis (assembly GCA_036346405.1). NCBI lineage: Eukaryota > Viridiplantae > Streptophyta > Magnoliopsida > Poales > Poaceae > Phyllostachys > Phyllostachys edulis. The sequence continues at coordinate 2,083,406 of JAYEVD010000291.1, read as the reverse complement.
TTTCTATTCAGTTTGAGTTTTGTCAGGTAAAGCGGTAATACCGCGGTTTACCACCGGTACTACCGCATCCTGGTAATACCGCTCCTCAATAGCAGTCTTATCGCAAATGATTGATGGTTCCAAGTAGCGGTTACAACCAAAGCTTTATCCTCTCCCCTCCTTCACCTTGCGGTGTAACCGCCCTTACTCAATCTCAAGAACCGCCAAGCTCCTCTCTCTTCTCCTCTTTTCTCCACAAAACTTCATCTCAAATCTCTTGATTTTATGGATTTCTATTGAATCTTTTGTTCGGGATTGATTCTAGGAGTCATATCCCCTCCATTCCTTAAGGAAAATGCCCTTGAATCCCTCTCTTTTTCTCATCCCTTTGGCATTTATCCCATTTTCTAGGGTTTGATTAAATGTGGATGATTTAGTCAATTTCTTTTGGGAAAATTGCTTAAAACCAGTGTTTGGTGATATATAAAGTCTATTCCATGAGTTGATTCATGCCAAATATTTGTTTAATGCCAAATCGATCAAAGTCCTAAAACAATTCTGCCTTTGCGGTAATATCAACTATTCAACCGTGGTACTACTGCCTTTACAAAACAAAATTGATTCTATCCTTCTATGTTGCTTCAAATTCTATTCTATCTTGTTCTAATTGTCTTATCTCTTATCTTAGCAACCATGTCTAGAGTAAAGAATGCTCTTCGCAAGGGAGCTACCCCTGATGGAAATCCAAAGAGAGATATGATCCTCCTGCCTCCAATTCTAGACCTTCTCGCCAAAGGGAAGCAACTCGAAAGGCGGCTTCGCATAAATCAACATCAGTAACTTCCCCTGCTTCTCAGAGGGAGGTTAGCAATCTAGAGACAATTGCTCTTCTACGAGCCATGAAAGCCAAAGACCAAGGTCAATCATCAAAGCAACCTCAACTGGTTGAGGATGAAGAAGAAGGAGAATCAAGTGACAATGATGAAGAGAATGCGGAATATTTCGAGGAAGAAGGAAGTGATGGGGATATGGCAGAGGCCGAAGAGCCTAATGTTGATCTCACACAGATTTCAAGCGACGATTATGCAATTCTTTGTCATGTAAATCAATTTGAAAAACCAGCTAACTCAACAGACTCAAGGTTTCATACCTGATTCCAGCAGCAAGTTTATGCTCAACTCTATAGCCATCATCATCAATTTGCTGATTACAGATATATAGATTGGGCACATTTGGAGAGAATTGACTGTTTTATTGGAGCCTACCATTTTTTCAAAGAGCCGGTCTGGAAGAGATAGTAGGATTAAAGTGTGACTACAATGAAGAAGTGATTCGACAGTTCAATGTTATTGTCTATGTATCTCCAGACTTTGATCTTTTAATATGGATGATAGGGACTTAGCGTATGCATGCTACCAAAGCTGAGTTTGAGCGAGCTTTGAGGACATAGTCGGGATCACAAGAGAAGATCTATGAAAGAGGAGCACTCGGAACTCCAGTGTGGTGTCATGTCGGGACCCCAGATCTCTGGATCTAGGACCTCTGTGTATATCTGCACTATTCCCTGGATCAGTAGCTAGTGCACACAGTTGCAACATTGGCGTAATCAAAACCGTACACCAAACTATAGATGAAGCAGACAAATTAATATTTAATAGCAAAAAGGACCTTATGGTCAAGTTTTACAAAGGGTGCCACTCAGGGCTAAAGATAACAGAGTAAACCTGCAGCGGAAAATAAACAAACTCGTGGAAGCCATCCGACATGCCCACATGCAATCGAGTGGAGAACGCATCCTAGTTCGTATGGTCTTCAAAGTATCCATAAAAAAATCCCTGTATTCTTTGGTTCTTCTTCTGAGACTGATCAATCAGAGGGCATAAAGCCGTGAGTACTTTGAATGTACTCAGCAAGTCATAGGGAAATGTATGCAAATATTACTCATGCAAGGCTTGATAAGGATAGCTTTATGGTTATTTTGCGAAAGCCAAGATTGACAGTAAATACAGTAATTAGATTGAAAAGCATAATTTAAAAGATTAATACATAAGTAAACAAGTTTCTTTGAAACAAATAGTGAACACCCTGTTCACTTCCCAACCATCAACCAACATCAACTACTCAGATCCATCCAAACCATTCCAACTTTTCATGAAAATCTACCCCTTGCGTGAAATCACCAGGCATGTCCATAACCGGGGACACGGCTATTCGAATAGTTTTACACTCTGCAGAGGTTGTACAGCTTTACCCACAAGACACGAATTCTCTAGTTGGTTTGGCATCCGTCGATACCACTGCTCACTACCTTAGGTAAGCAGTCTAGAGCACGTGACAAGGCTTTTACAAAGTTCTGTTTTGACTCAGTTCTGTTCGCTAAGGTTTCGCCTCTATCTGGCCCCCTCTTGCGCCGTTCCCAACCCAAACAGAACCGAATCAAGACATTACTAATTAGTCACCTGTGTATCCCAATCTAGACATGTGGTTGCACGGTTGAGGCCCGAGATCAATGGTTCAAGGTTAAGTCCTTAGTTGGTTGCTCAGACGAGACGGTTCCATCGCTCCAAGTGTGCGTTACGGCACCCACCTTTTCCACCACCCACTCGTCCGAGCGTAAATCATTTTCGCTCAACTCGCCAAATGACCACCCTAGTCATGGCACAACATCTTTAACAAAAGGGCTCCGCCACGGTTCCATAATTTCCTTTAGTCAAATTCATCATGTTGGGTTCAACCCGGCCGAGGACCACCCTAGTCCCGGCACCACAAATTTTAGTAAGGTGACAACAAATGTCGTGGTCTCACACAGACCACACTTAGCATTATTAGCAACACAGTCGTTACTACACAAGCCACAAACCATGTGCGCTAGGGCAAATCAACATTTATTGAATCATGAGATCGAGACCAACGTCTACTAGAGCAAGACTAAGCAATAAAGCGCGCCCATGTTGGTAGTACAATAATGTCCAACTAATAATTAGCCATCCTAGGGTGTCCAAGGATTTATGTCATTCAAGGATACATGTCGATTGCAATTTATCAAGGAGGCATATGACAATTAGGTAATTAACTAAACCCGAAACCATTTATTATAAAATTAGCCATGCATGTTTGTATCAAACAATATACTTTTTATAAAAATGGGTTCAATATGATCAAAGGTCTATGACTTGCATTCGTTGAAGAGTTGAAATGCTCCGGCCGTCGGGTCCACAAACTCTTCCGAAATGCCGGGATCTATACGTGTGAATAAAGCCAAATAAATAAAACAACTTCAAATAAAATCCAAGAATTATCAAATAAATACAAAAAGGAAGATACCGCCTTTAGATGAATTTAGGAAAGAGAATCGACGGAATCGGATTTCGTATGAAGGAGAACGAACGTCCGAAAGTTTGCCTTCACATGAAATATAGAATACATCAGGTATGAATAGTGTCGGCTTTGGCAAAAATGATGGCACAAGCGAAGGAAAGGGAGGGGCAGCCGGCGAACTCACAAAACAGAATCCTGAGAGCGAGACGGACCCAATGGTGGTGGTCGCGTCGCCGGCGAAGGTCCGATGCGGCGGCGGCGCGCAAAATAGTGTCAGAGGAATAGTAACGCCGGTAAACCGACGATGCTTCGGAGAAAAGGAAGGGAGCATCGCGTAGAACATTGCGAGACGAAGCCAGCGGCGTGGACGATGTTGTCGGGGAATCAAAGATGGCGCCGAAAATGACGACAGAAGGTGGTTCGGCCGCCGACGGAAAATGTTTGCTTGGGGCGAGATAGAGGGCCGAATTCCAGGCATAGGAAGGGGAAGCTAAGGGGCACGCGGCGACGTGGTTGGCTCAGAAAATGAGTGACCGGGGAGGGAGAACGGAGGTGGTGAAGCTTGTTGCATGAGTATGTGTTGTGGATACGTGAAACTAGTTGCATGGAGTTTAGTGCATGGCAATAGAACGTGCATGTGTTTGCATGCAGCTAAGTATGCAAGCTAGTGGTGGGCACAAGATGTGGAGGAGAGCTGGAGCTTGCTGCCGCAACTCATGCAAGCCATGCACTCCTAAAGCCACGGCCATGAATTAGCTAGCGGTTGTATTGGCCTGCATGCACTCTCTCTTGTACATGCATACATACACAAGTCAAGCTACATGCAAACAAAACTACTGACAAGATTTAAGTCCAACAGGCTGGACTTGAGTCACGGAGGAGTGCTTCGGTTGGAGAAATAAAACAAGAAATGAGCTCACAAGTGGCTTCGGCTGGGGAAAAGAAATGAGGAGCTTGCTGCTATTTGGAAGAAGAAATGGAGGAGGAGAGCTGGACAGCAAGGGGGAGAGGAGAGTCGGCATGCAGGTGGGCGGCATGGGGAGCTGCTGCTGAGGCATGGTTGGCCAGAGGGCAGGTGAGGGGCGGCATGGCCGACGGCATGGTGCTCCGACCAGCGGCATGGGGACGTCATGCACACGGTGCAGCTGCAGAGACATGCACGGGAGGGGAGAAGCTAGGAAAGAAAGAGAGTGCTTCGGTTTTTGCAGAAGGAAGGGAGAAGCGAGCTGCACTGGGAGAAGCATGGTTTGAAGAAGAAAGAAAATGAGCTCAAGGTGGGGTGCTGCAGTGACATGGCCAGAGAAGGGGGAGAGAGAACTTGCTGCTCGGGGGCTTCGATTGAGAAGATAGAGATAGGGGAGAAAGGAGAGGCTTGTGCTGCTGGTGCTTGGTTTATATGAGAGGAAGCAAGGGGGAGAGAGGGAGTCGGCATGCAGCAGCAGCATGGGGCGACGTGGGGAGGTATGGGGATGGCAGGAGGCAGCATGGAGGAGGAACGGCAGGGCATGGGGGTAGCAGCAAGAATCCCGGGCTCAGGGCATAGGGCGCACGGTGGGCAAACGGCATGGGCTTGGGAAGTCTTAGGGAGAAGACAGAATAAAAGAAAGAAAGAAGCGCCCAGGAGGAATGAGGTTGGGAGAGGGAAGCACAGTGTACCTGGCCAGACAGGGGAGGACACGGTGTCTTGCAAGAACAACGTCTTGAGGCAGGTATGGGGTGGCAATGGTCAAAGGGGCAGCAGGAATCCCGGCGTGAAAATGGGCAGCAGGAATCCCAGCATGAAAATGGGCATTGAACGATGGCAGGGCATGGGACAAGGCCTTGGGAGGGCTCGCATGATGCACAGGGCAATGCTTCAGAGAGAAAAACGGCAAATGGGAGGAGAGGGAAATGAAAAAGAAAAGGGAAAAGAAAGAAATTCAAAAAAAAATCTACTAAACTCATTTTAGGATTTAATTAAATTTTGATTTAATAATTTAAATATTTTTCACTTTGAAATTTAATTTAAGCTTTACATCCATTCAATGAAATGCAAATAGTTTACTTTATTTTAAAAAAAAAACATTAAAAGAACTCCGGAATAAGGGCAAGCTGAAAAGAAATAAAAAGAACTCCACGGAAAAACAACCGAATCTTGGAAAAAGGAATTCCAAGATAAAACCAGAAAATCAAATAAGAAGATTTTCATTTAATTGAAGTTTGATTTACTCACATTAATTTGTTTTAGATTTATGAAAATACAAATTAAGCTTTAACAACCTAGGAAAATCCAAATAGTTATTTTTATTTTGAAAATTTCAAAAAGGCCCAAAAATTGGGATGTTACAAACCTAAACCCCTTAAAGGGAATCTCGACCCCGAGATTCGGAGAGACTAGAAAGAAAGGTCGGGAAACTCGGCTCTTGGTTTTCCATGTTGCTTCCTTCTTTGACCGATTGCTTCATTGCTCTTCGCAGACATTATGGTTCTGCTCTAGGTATGGCGTTCAACTTCATCCTTCCTGAAATCGACTTCCTTCGGAGACATCCGCTCTTCTAGTACCTTGAGGCATTTCTTCTACTGCGACTCGAAGTAAAGATGTTGTGCACCTCTAACAGCTGCGGTGGTAGCTTCAATATGGTAAACTGATGCTAAACTGCTGGTTCTGAACCACGTACTAGAGTGCCAACTAAAGGCTAGGAATCCGTCTTCCAAATTGCTGGATACAATTCTCACTATTATCGAAATCCACCATTCTAGCATAACATAAAGTCATCCAATTAAAAATCCAGGCATTTAACTAACCTCACATTCTATCGATGCAACCGCATAATTCACAAATCTTTCTTGGACAAAAGCTCGAATAATCCACAGATTCACCACTTTGATCACGTGATTTCTTCCTTGCATAAATCCACAAAATCTAGTAGCAATAATCACATATTCCAATCCGATAAACTCCAAGATCATGCTTAATTCATTTTATCCTTTTTAGAATGAAATTCTCCTAAGATTATGATTGCGCAATTGCTTTCTCCAAAATTATTGACTAAATCCACGACATTGTTCATTTGATTTTTCAAGCATATTTATCAATTACAATCCTCTAGAATTTCCTTATATAAATCCAATATCTTCATTATCGAACATTCCAAGGACTACTTATAATTCATAAATTCAAATTTAATCTGCCAAATTATTTTATCACCATCTATCCCATAATTATTTAGTTCAACTCCGACACTAGTAGGATATTCATCAATCCAATCAATTATTTGGACCAACTCCAATATTAGTAAGATATCCATCAATATTAGAATCATAATTCAATATCCAACCAAATTTTTTTCCAACTTTTCTATTCAATCATATCCAATTAAATCCAATATGACCAACACACCCAATTAATTCCATACTTGTTGATTTAACCTAATCCTCCAAAATCATTATCATGAATTGGTAATCCCATAATCCAATCTTTCAACAATCATGTAATTCTTTAATCAAAAGTCCAATTGTAATATATTTCTATATCTAACATCCAATAATTTCTATAATCTGACAAGATTTATTTTTGTGATCCACCAAAGATTTATTCCAATAATCCTTCCGAGATATATTGCTTTATTTCATCAAAGATATATTTATAAGATCCAATCAAGACGTATTTCCATAATTCATCCAAGATATATTTCTTCAATCCAATCTCCAATAATCCAATAAATCTTGTATTGCTATATTCCAATAATCCCATATCAACAATAATTTATTTCTATAATCCAATAATCATGTATTTCTATAATCCAACCAAGATTCAACCCAACTCTTCCAAAATTATTATCCGAAATCGATATGAAAATCCAATTTCTCCTAACAATCAAATCAGTACTTCAGATTCCTATATCCTTCATGGTCAATCAAAATTTTCCTCCACGATCATTTTCTTTCTGCATAATCTATATAATCCACCAACCTGCTATTCTTTAAACCATTCATAATCAAGGCTTATCCATCACCATACTCTTAGATTTATTCAGCTATTTTGGAGATTCGAAATACTCAGTAAGAATTTCAAACTGAGACCAACAATAGGCTGGCTGCATTGACAGAAAGTGTGAGCACTCTAGAGCAAGTAGTTTATGCACCTTCTTCACCTGTTCGGTTTGGTCATCGTCATTTTTGAGTCTCTTCTCCAACACCTCCTCAAGATCCACTTCAAGCTTCAGCCTCTCAAGCTCCACCACCTCCTCAAGATTTAGCTAAGTGATTCCTTTTGGTTCTTAATGCCAAAGGGGTAGTAGTTAGGAGGAGAAAAGAATTGAAAGATTAAGGGGGAGCAAGTAAGAAGTTTGGGCTGCTACTATCTTATATTACATATCTATGTTGGACTTGTTTTGTAATAACTTTGATATGTTTAAATACTTGGAACTTGTGTGCTTGTAATAGCCTAGTTTAAATTTGTTGCATCATGACTCTTATATTATGATATGCAACATGTTGGCAATTATCCTTGTTTAATCAATTTTAAGTGTTCAAGCTTATATCATTCTTATTATCTTTTGCTTGAATGTTTACAAGTTCCTCGTAGTCAATAAATAAAGGAAACTCTGCCAAAATTTCTAACAATACACAAATGTGCATAAAAATCACCTCTTGAATACATATGCACATCTTTAGGGGGAGTTTTATTTATTTGTTGATAGACTTTGAATGCAATTATCTCCATCTCCTTGAACTCTCATTTCGAGAATTAATTGCAAATCAAATGTCAAAACTAGAATATACAACTTGGTGTATATTCAATATCTTTCAAATCATTTATATTGATTGGGTTGTCATCAATTACCAAAAAGGGGGAGATTGAAAGTATCTAGGCCCCCAATGATGGTTTTGGTAATTAATGTCAACAATGTATTAAGGGACTAATATGTGTGCTAAGTTTGTTTAAAGGATTAGTCCCAAAGGTTGAATGATGACATGGAACTAGCAATACAAAGGTGATAGAGATCGACATGGCTCAAGGCAAAGGTATCATTTAGTCTAAGGAATTTTTTTATAGTATTTTACCGGTCTTGGTGTATGGAGAAAAGATCGAATTTATAGGCTAAATATCGTACTATAAAGAGAGATGGCTAGTAGCTTGAGGATCTTTTTATGTGCCATCTTGATCAACTAGGAGTTATGCATTGCATTTGTTTTTGCTTCTGGAAAACTGTTCAAAAAATTCGGTAAGACCGCAAGTATTGAGTGGTATTACCGCAGGTCGGTAATACCGAAATATACATAGCGGTATGTATTTTCCAGAGAGCATGTTTTGGTTGATTTTTTGAAATCCCAAAATCGGTAAGACCGCAAGTACTGAGCGGTATTACCGAAAGTCGGTAATACCGAAATCTTGTTGGCGGTATGGATTTTCCAGTGGACATGTTTTTGGGAGTTTTCTTAAAACCAGTAATCAGTAAGACTGCATTTCTTTTGCGGTATTATCGCACGTCGGTAGTACCGAGTTTTACTTGGTGGAACGATGTTTCCAGAGAGGGTGTTTTTCTTAAGTTTTTTATCCTCTGGAAATCGGTAATACCGATATAGCCAAGTGGTATTACACAGCGGTAATACCGCATTCTAGTTGGTGGTAGTACCGGACCTTTTTCTCGTAACGGCTGGTTCAAAGCATTAAATGCGACTGTTCCGTCTCGTTACTTCTAAAATCGGTAATACCGGGTTTGAATGGCGGTATTACCGCAAATGCTGAATTTTTCGGAGAATTGGTTCAAACGGCTAGTTTTGTTAGTGGGGGTTATAAATACCTCCCCACCTGCCTCTAGCTTAATGTTGTTGAGCATATCCACTCTCATTGAATACCCTTGAGCTCTTAGACACTCTCTACTATTCATTTGCTTTGAATTCTCATTTTGAGGTAGTTGAGAGCATTCAAGTGCATTGCATCATTAGTTGATCTTGTTGGCACTTGATTTTCCTCAAGCAAATACTTGGTTTATTACTCTTGGTGCTTGCCAGCACCTAGATGGCTTTGGAGGAAGTTTGCACGGTGAGCTCTTCAAAGAAGATTGTGAAGAGTGTAATACCCCGTTTTTCGATTAGAGAGAATTTAATCGGGAAAGAAAATTAAATTAGAATTCAGAGTTTTGGGGGAAATTTTGGATTTGGGCCTTCGACCCAGGCTTGTACATCCTTGGGGCCGGCCAAGAGTGGGCCAAGAGGGGGGATTTTCATCCATTGGGCCTAAGCCCATGCTGTCCCACCCTCCTTTAACCCTAAGCAAAGGCAGCCTTCATCCCCTAGCTTGGCTGCCCCAATTTCTTCAAGCCGCCACCTCCACCCAGTCTTGAAGCCGCCTCCCCCCATGTCCCGGCTGCCGCCTCCTCCAAGACTGGCTGCAGCCTGCGCCCCATCCTTCTCCCTCGGAGGCAGCCTTCTTCTTCCATTGGAGGCAGCCTTCTTCCTCCATTGGAGCAAAGAACATCTCCTCCATCGCAGCAGCAGCAGCAACCGCCATCCTTCCCCATTAGAGCAGCAGCAGCCGGCCACCCTTCCACCCTTGGAGCAGCAGCCCCATCCTCCTCCCTTGATTCAGATTCATTATTTGTAGAGGTTGGTTGCAGATTTCGTCCATACTGCTCGGATTCAGATTCAGATTTCGTCCATACCGCTGGGATTCAGTTTCAGATTTCGGTTCTCTGTTCAGCGTCGATTTTCGCTCAGATCTAGGCCGAATTAGGATTGGTGATCTCTTAGAGAGTTGTAGTTTATTGTCTTAGCTTTCCATAGCCACCAAGAGCACCTAATTCCGACGTTCGAGTCAAAAGATATCACCGTTTTAGTTTCTGCTGTCTAGATTCCTGACGAGTTTAAACTGCTGTGATAATTCGTAAATTATGATATTGTAATTGGCAGAATCTGGGATTTCTCCCAACTAAGTTATTGTAGGTAATTTGATAACCTTTCCGGATTGATAAAGATGGATCAATTCGGAGTTATAGATTAAAAGTTATGGTCGTTTTAGTGCTGCTGATTATTCTGTAGACAGTTTTTCTGTGCTGAGCGTTCATATGTCTGTTAGCGTTCTAAATTGGCCGAATTAAATTATCTTGTCAACTAGAGTATTGTAGATTTGTCAGTTAAGAGTCCACAGAAACTGGGTTCACCTCATTCGGAGTTCCAGATCAAAAGTTATGGTGATTATTGTGCTGCTGCCCAGGGGCGGTTTAGGGCATATTGCGTTGGTTTCCATTTTAGAGCTTCTAATTAAATATTGTATCGCCGAAGGAGCGTTGTAGAATGTTATTTAGTGATGTCGTGTTCATCGTATTTTTATTTCAGTTATTTGTTTGTTAGGAGGTGAAGCTTCAGGTTTGGGAGCACCGCATTTGCCTACTATCGTGTCACAGCGCGGGAGGCAAGTACCTTAGTGTTTCTATGATTATGACATGTTGTATGCTTATGGATGGTATTGTATTTCTAAGTACCATGTTAATGTTTACTAGTTCGTATTCAATCCATTTGTGTTACTTCCATGAATAGGCTTGTGGATGGTATTGTATTTCTAAGTACCATGTTAATGTTTACTAGTTCGTATTCAATCCATTTGTGTTACTTCCATGAATAGAGAGCATGTAATTTCAATGTTCATATGTCATACCATGCATCCATAATACATGTTTCAATCCACGGGAGTGGATTATTATTTAAGACCCATCAATTCCAGTATGGGCACGTAAGACCCACCATTCCAATGTGGGCAGTTTGGGACGCCCGTACGAAACGTTCTTCGTACGGGGCTTGGTTCCCCGCATTTTGTTAAATGCGGGCTTAGGTGAACACCGATGGGTGTGTCACCAGCAATACCGGTATTTGCATGTGTGTAGTCCCTTCACTTCGTCCAAATCATTCATTCCATTCATTCAAGTGTTCGTTCTGTGCTCATTCATTCAATTGTTCATTCTGAGCTTATTTCATTCACTTTAATGATGTTCACATGATCATGGTTGTTATATGTATTATTCATTTAATCAAGGTACTTGCTGAGTCTCAGACTCACTCTTGCGTTGTTTGTTTGTTTGTTTGTTTGTTTTAGGTGATCGTTGACGATGGCCATTTTAGGAGGGAGTAGACACTCACTTTTGTTCACTTCAACATACTCCAAAAATTTTGATAATAGAGTTTGATCCTACCACCCATCCGAGAATTCATGAACTGTAATAATTGAAGGTGGCTGTGGTTGATAGCTTCTTCCTCGTTATGATTGACTGAGTACTGTGGATGATCTTCGATCATCTTGTTGATTAAAATGCTTGAAACCTGACTATAGTCCTGTGATGCTCATGTTCTTAGTGATTTCTTTATGGAATTGTTATATGACTATTGGAATCTCCGGTATAGCTATCTATACAGGGGAGGTTCTGCCGAAATTTAGAATTTTGTTTTTTTTTCGGTTTTAGCTTGGTTAACGTGTTAGTTTAGTAGCATTCCAGGCCCTTGTTAGACTGGGGTGTTACAAAGAGTCCTGGCAACGGATTGTGAAGTGGTTGCGTGCTCACCATCTCCCGAGAGGAGGAAGAGCAACGATAGTGATCGAGAGTTAAGGCTTAATTCGTAGAGCCAACTTGAATCATTCAAGTTCCCTCAACGTGGACTAGTGAAGATCGGCAAGTCTTCGATACCACAGGAAAAACTTCATTGTCTACTTTGTGGTTTATTCTTGTCTTTACTACTTCTGTATTTACATTTCTAGCAATTTACTTGTGTAGAATTGCCTAGCTAGAATTGTATCTAGTGACATAAGTTCTTAATTGTCTTAAAAAGCTTAGTAGTTCCTTCATTATATTTGTGCTAGGAAGCTTTGTTAAGACAATCTTGTTTAAATTTGTTAGTTAGTCGAAAAGTTTTAAAACCTCCTATTCATCTCTCTCTAGTCGGTTATCCTTGATCCTACACACTTGTCAATGCTTCCTCCGGCACGGGTGTGACAAGCTTGCATGAGCACAACTAGGCTCAATAGGTTCATTTTTCAGTGGTGGTGGGTTGATTGGTTGGTTGCATCAATCCGGACAGACTCAATTGACTATTGAAACCTTGTTTCGATAGTACGCAGTACTAGGCTTGGTACCGTGACCTTGCATAAGACACGGTAATATTACCACTAGTCCACCGCTTCTAGGGCCCGTTTGGAACATGATAATTTTTCGCGATTCATGTAGGAATTGAACCACTCCCTCGAGTCCACTCCCCCAAGTCATAAAAGAGTGACGTTTTTTACTTTTCAAAGTCAACAGATGCTACTTTGACCACTAAATTTTCTTATCATACATCTAAAAAGTTGTACAAGTGAAATACTATGAAAGTAATTTTTTATGATAAATTCACTCATATCATTTTCATATATTGAAATCATAGGTCTTAAACAATATATTTGGTCAAACTTAATAAGTTTTGACTGCACGCATCGTAGGAAGTCACTCTTTGTGACTGAAAGGAGTATTTTTAGTGAGATTCCAAACGGGCCCTAGTCTTGTACTGAAATTTCTCTAAAGGAAGAACATTTAGACACAAAAAAAACCACTACGATGAATTTGACAAAAATAAACATTTTAGTACAACTTGAAACTGCGGAATATGTCTCCACTTATAGATGAGGTAGAGAGTTGACAGACCAAATTAAATCAACTAAACAGAACTAAATCAACAAACCGGAGAGTCCGACGATCAAATTTGACAAAGATTACATGCACGCACAAAGATTGGAGACCATACATACGTATAAAAACACTTTTGGCCGCCTACGAGATCGATCGTATAATCAGGCGGTTTCAATTCAGGGCTGGCTCTAGTGGACCGGCTTGATAGTGTAGCGGGTCTGGACGAGGGTGGCTAGGAGCAGGACGGCGGTGTACACGAGGGAGATGAACACCCAGGGGTTCCTGAAGTAGGTGTGTACGAGGCTGGCCCGCCACTTGTTCCACGGCATTCTGCAGTAGGCGTTCACGCGCAGTCGCACGTCCTAGAGCTTGAAGGAAGGATTCATCACTGCTCCCTTGGACAGAGTGTTGAACAGCTCGGCCACCTCCTTGTCGCTGCCCAACGCGCAGTCCAGGACCCCTTTGGATCTCAGAAGCGCCACGTCCTTGGCCGAGTCGATGATGCGGTCCATCAAGATCAGGTATTCCGTCACGCCGTTCCCTGCGCCGGGGCGCAGCTGCTCGAACGCCATCAGGTTGAGGAACACGGTCCCGACGTAGTTGTGCACCCTGAGCACCGGCATGCTCAGTACGCCGCCTTGGAAGTCGATGTCGAGGAGGCTGCGACAACGGCTTGCCTTGAAATGGATTCCTGCCTCGTAGAGCTCCTGAGCGGAGGGCATGTCCTTTATCTCTCCGCATGGGGGCGTAGCGTTCTTTTTGGTCACATAAGATTTTGCGTGCAATGTCGATGGGATGGAAGCTATCCACGTCCAGGTGGAGGCTATCCACGTCCAGGTGGTAACTATTGTCAGATGGGAGGACATGGTATCCTTTCTCTCTCTCCACTCGTCGGCGTAGCGTTCCCGCAGGATTCTCGCTCTCCACTTGTCGGCGTAGTGTCCACTTTCGCCACATAAGATTTTGCGTGCAATGTCGATGGGATGGAGGCTACCGTCCAGGTGGTAACTATTGTCAAATGGGAGTCCATAAAAAGCAACCACCATATTTTTTATCATGTCTCCAACGTCCTGTAGCACAAATTGATATGGAGTAAGAGCTAACATACCTCAGCTGTAATTTATCTTCACTATACTATACAAGTAATAGCCTAATAGGAATGAGTATGTCTATTAATTAAGCGCACATCCGCTAGAAAGCGGGCGCACATAATCAAACAAATCAACGCTTTTAGAAACTTCCAAACATGGATTTTCCGAACTTTCAGCTGAGACTTGAAATTTTAACATGAGATTTTCAAAACATTCAACATTTGAAACTTTGAACCGACACCCAAAACTTTCAGTAAGAAGTTTTTTTTAACGAGATCCGCGACTTTCAACACAAAATATTAGAAATTATCAACTCAAAATCCAAAACCTTTCGATTTTAACTAGAGATCATGTTTAAATTGTGACCCGAATTTTGTGCCGTGTCCAAGTCGAGCATGAGCAACGGCCTGCGTCAGGAGGGGCGCCGATCAACGCTAGTATGGGCGTCGGCCCACGCCCAACCAATTTGGTCTATGTTTCGTAGTCAATTGGGACTCTTCTTCCTGGCACTATAAATACCCCTATTCTTGTGATGCGTCGAGTGCTTGTAATTTTTTTCACATAGCGATTTTTGCCTCTTTTTTGTCTGTGATTTTTTCCCACAAAGATTTTTCATGTTAAATTTGTCTCATGTTCTCTGGATTCATCCCTTCATCCCTTATTTCCTAACAAGTGGTATTGAAGCCTTCGTTCGAATTGCATCTATCTTTTAAGAGGGAGAATCCCACAAGGCATCGACCTACGCCTTCCCAGGTCATCACCCGCACATCGATTCTGTCTCAGTGGCTTCCAGTAGGATCGACTCTAGCAGTCTAAAACTTGGCATCTGGAGTTGACTGTCCGTAGACTAACTGTGCAGTGCGGACTATTCGAAGTTGACTGGTGGATAGGACACATGAATTTTCCAAAAAGTCTTATTTCTTGTCCTAGTTGAGAATTTTCCAAAAAGTCTGATTTCTTGTCCCAGTTGAGTTTCCTAGCAGACCGTCCGCACCTGAACCAAGTTTATCAATTCCATTCCGGTACTGGCCGGAATGGTCTGGACATGTTATACCGGCACACAACAGGCTTAATCTCATACAGGCTTCAATACCGATCATTCCGGCAATTTCAGTATCGGACATAATCGAAGTGACCCCTCCTTTAAATCACGTCCAACGTCTCAGCCCAGTACTACTTCTTCGGTAAGTGAAATTATGCCAGACTAGTATGCTAGACTATGGTAAAATATATGATGCTATGAACCCGTGTTGTATTATTTAACTGCGTACGACCTTTTTGTTTATCAACTCATTGAACTATGTGGCATTTTTATTCTATGGCTATGTATTTGAAGTGAGATTCCATGTGAAATTATGTATGCATATAATTGCATATATATTTATGAATAAATATATATTACTATATTAAAATATGGAACAGTACGCCGTAATCGACTAGTACTAACACATTCCATAGCCTTCGGAATGGAATTAACAGCTATGACCTGAACCCATTAACTATCCGCAAATGTTGTAGCGGCTAGTTTCCACTACCTATCACTGACCGTTGCGGCAATGGGTCACCTAGAGCTATGGATGGCATGTGCATTCCAAAGTTGTACGTTCAATTATAACCGTTAGTTTATTTGGTTAGGTGTAAATACCCATAGGGAATCGAATAGTACCCTTTAAATTGGGAACGAGTATATCTTACGGAGAAAAGAAAAATTCATTTTCAACCGTCGGCTATTGCGTCTATTTGATTTTCAACCCATAACTCTCAAACCGTCTAAAACATAACTCTCAACTATTAATAAAAGGTCACATGAACTCCTACCCCAAACTAGTCCAGTTTTGATCCAACATGT
Organism: Phyllostachys edulis; assembly: GCA_036346405.1. NCBI lineage: Eukaryota > Viridiplantae > Streptophyta > Magnoliopsida > Poales > Poaceae > Phyllostachys > Phyllostachys edulis. Next base: position 2,067,534 of record JAYEVD010000291.1, on the reverse strand, counting down.
CAGCGGTTTTGATATGTGGAAGTTGACGTGGCCATGGCAATGACTTGGAAAATCAACCATATAAATTTTTCTTATGCACTAAGGTCCACGTGTCAGTAAATGTTAGCTTCTTCCACCTCTCCCCTTCCCCTTCTCTTCATCTCATCCAACTAACTTCGAGCCACCATGGACATGCCAGCATGCAACTGCCAACCATAAAACAGCAGCAGCCAGCACCACTTGCCATTGTCATCTTCCATTGCCATTGACCCACAAACTCCAGCCGCACTACAACTTCCTTTCCCGAGAAGGCTAACATTGATGTTTGTGCCAGGCCACCACGGCTGCTGCTCCTCCTCCCTATCTCCACGTCATTGCACCTCTCTAAAATCTGGTCACGAGGGAGAGCCCAAGTCTCGCTGCACTAGAGCCGAAGTCCGGTATCCCAAACTCCGAACTGCCACCAGCACTAGATTCCTTGTGTCTCTAGCATCACGATTTGGCCATTTCCCATGTCTCGTAGCCATCTAGACGTCATCAACCTTCTCCACCTGAAGCACTATCACCTCCTTGTGTTGTTTTCTGTTCTGGCTGAGAGGTAGAAGACGAAGTCTTTTCTCCTTTTTAGTCACTAACTGGTAGGGCCCAGCCACATGAAGAGGATTAAAATCCTATTTTATTTTTTGTGCTGATTAGGATCGGCGTGGTGGACACGTCACGTTGAAAGCATCTTGGCCCCTAAAAATTATTTTGATAATTAATGATAATATGTGAATATGGGATTTACATGTTTATTGAGTATTTACAAGTTTAAGTCCCATGGGTGAGGTTGATAACTTGAAGATGCATGCTAAAGGACAACATGAAGATCAATATGGCTCAAAGACAAGGTACAAGTAGTCTAGGATCCTTTATATGTTTTACCGGTCTTAGGAGAAATGGTTAGAAGACCGGATTTTAGGTTAAATGCTGTACTATTAAGAGGGGTCATGACTAGTAGCTTGATAGCATGTTCTTGTGCCATTTGGATCAATTTAGGATCATGCATGCATTTGAATTTGATTTGAAAAGCCAACTGTGCAATTGACAAGACAAACGATAGTACCGGAGAATACATGGTGAAACTACGCATAGCGGTATGACCGCATTTCCTTTGGTGGTACTACCGGTGAACGTTCGGACCATCCGAAAGTGATCAAATCATGCGGTTAAGACCTGCGGTCTAAACGGCCATTTGAATCTGAGCCGTCCACGTAATCAGTCCGATCGTGCTAAGTTGATTTGGTTGCTTAGCGGTACGACCGGCTCGTGGTGCGGTACTATCACAACCCGTCGTTCCAATTTTTAGTTGGCAATGTATAATTTCCAGAGAGAGACATTTTTCATTTTGGATTGCAAACCCTGAGAGTGGTAGTACCGCAGTTGTTCAAGCGGAACTACCGCACCCCGGTATTTCTGAATATTTGAGCGGTACATTTTTTACAGAACGTGTGTTTTTGGTCTTTGGTTGCTCTTTGAGGATACGGTAGTACCGGAGTGTAACTCGCGGAACTACCACACCACGGTCATACCTTTTGTTCTATGGCGGTACGTTATTTCCAGTAGGTGCCATTTTTGGACCTCAAGTGAAACAGTCGTACCGCACCTCCGAACCGGAATGACCGAAGATCGGAACTACCGCATGATGCACGGCGGTAGTACCGCTCCTGGGGTTTCAACGGCTATGCCAGAGTATGTAATGCATCAGTTATAGTCGTTACTATGCATTTCCAGTAGTGTGGTAGTATCGCGACATGGTTGGCGGTAGTACCGCAAATCACTAAAAGTTGGGGATTTTCTTCCCAACGGCTATAATTGGTTGTGGGGGGTATAAATACCACTCCACCTGCTCAAGGACAGAAAGCTAGACCACATTTAACATCCTTAGAGCCTTTAGCACTCCTTGAACACCTCAAATACACTTGTGCATTTATTATGAGGTAGTTGAGCCAATTCAAGTGCATTCATTCATTCTAGTTGATCCATTTGCACTTGAGTGCCGTCAAGCAAAGATCATTGGTTTATTACTCTTGGTGTTTTGTCAAACACCTAGACGGCTTGGTGGTGGGAGCACGGTGATCTCTTCAAGAAGATTGTGAAGAGGCCCGGTGCCAAGATTGTGAGTGGCTTGGAATTCACCATCTCTGGAGCGGAGGAAGAACTACCCCTAGTGATCGAGGGAGGCTTAATTCGTGGAGCCGGCTTGATTCGTTCAAGCTTCCTCAACATGGACTAGTGAAGACCCTTGTCTTCGATACCACGGGAAAAAGTCCCTTGTCTCAATTGTGGTTATTTTTTGTCTATACTTATTCCCCATTTACAATTCTAGCATTTATCTTGTGTTGAATTGCTTAGATAGAATTGTATCTAGTTTAGACATTGTTTTTAATTGGCTTAAATAGTTAAATTGTCAAATAGTTTTAAAAACCTCCTATTCACCCCTCTCTAGTCGGTTATCCTTGATCCTACAAGTGGTATCAGAGTTTGGTCTCTCATTGATTTAGCCTTAACCGTCTAAGAGAGAAAATGATGGCTAGTGAGGGAATTGCTATAGGAAAGGCTCCTTTGTTTGATGGCTCAAATTATGTTTATTGGAAAATTAGAATATCAAATTATTTAAAGGCCATGAGTCCAAGTATTTGGAAGATCGTAAATGAGGGTTACGTTATGCCTCTTAATCCACTACTTCCTACGGATCAAGAGGGGCATAATGCTCATTTAGATTTCCAAGCTATGAACGCTCTTTTTGGTGCTTTGAACGCGGATGAGTTCAATAGAGTGAGCAATTTAAAAACCGCTCATGATATTTGGACCACCCTCTCGGAAATCCATGAGGGAACATCCACAGTCAAAGAAGCCAAATTGTGTAGGCTTCAGATCAAATATGAGACATTCGTAATGTTGCCTCATGAAAACATCAATGAGATGTATTCAAGACTCAACAACATTGTGAATGAGCTCAAAGGTCTTGGCACTGACCTTCTTGATGTTGATATTGTGCGTAAGATACTTAGGGCACTTTCGGACAAGTATGAGACGTTGGTGACGCTATTCCTCAACTCTCCCGAGTTGCCAAGAATGACGCCAACGGGACTTTTGGGCAACCTCATAACCAATGAGTTGTTCAAAAAAAACAAGGAAGAGCTCTTAGAGTCGTCTTTCTCAAAGAAGAAGATTACCGCTTTCAAGGCCAAAGCAGAATCAAGTGATAATGAGGATGAAGAAGGAGACTCCGAAGAGGAGTTTGCCTTTCTTGTGAGAAGAATGAAGAAATTCATGAGAAGACGCCCACATAGAAGCTTTCACTTCGACAAGAGCAAGAAAGGGCAATCCTCAAGTGACAACAAGCGTTATAGAAACATCTGATGCTATAATTGCGAAGAGAAGGGGCACATTGCCTCTCATTGTCCTTTAAAGAAGGATGACAAGGGCAAGTCATTCAAGAAGAAGGAATACGATGGCAAGAAGAAGCTTTTCAAGAAGCTTCACAAGGATGGCAAGCATGTAGCCCATATTGAAAAGTGGGACTCCGATGAGGAGTCAACCGACTCCGACTCCGATGAGAATGAGTCCCCCAAGAAGAAGGGACTCGTTGGCATTACCATCAAGGAGGCTCTGTCGCTATTCTCCACTCCTACTTGCCTTATGGCAAAAGGAGATAAGGTAAAATCCATTAATGATAGTAAACCTTCATATGATGAATTAATGGATATGATTGAAAACTTGAATGAATATCTTGGAAAAGAAATGTCAAAACATAAAGTCTTAAAGAGAGAGTATATCTCTCTAAAATATTCTTATGAGGAGCTAAAGGAAGCTCATGACTTGCTTATCCAAGAAAATTCAAGCAAGTCTTGCTCTAGTATAGGAATTACATGTGATATTCTTTATGAAATGCCTAGTATAGAAATTGCTAGAACTAGTGCATCTACTTCATGTAATGATCCTATTGCTATGATATGTTGCTCAAGTATTAATTCTAATCATGATAATGTTGAGTCACATGATGCTAAGCTTGTTGATGAGAACAATGAATTAAAGGAACAAGTGACCAAGCTAAGCAAAAGTTTAGAACGGTGCTTCAAGAGTAAGGCCACCCTTGAAAAGCTTTTGAGTGAGCAAAGGTGTTCATTCAACAAGGAAGGACTTGGGTATGTGCCCAAGAAAGGTAAGAAACCGGCAAACAAACCCACAAGGTTTGTTAAGCAAAATAGTAAGTATTGCCATAAGTGCCGAGAAATAGGACATGTGTAACAAAATTGTCCTATGGGTAAGACTCCATCCTTTGGTATATACGATTCATGTTATATGCTTAGAAAATCTAAGGATGGTAAAAATTATTGCTAGATTCGTTAGCACTTCAATTCTAGGCACTAAAAAGAATGCTATTTGGGTGCTTAAATCCTTGGTCACTAACCTCCAAGGACCCAAACAAATTTGGGTACCTAAAAAACTTGATTCTTGTTTTGTAGGTAAACTATAAAACCAGTGGAAAACATTGGGTGCTTGATAGTGGATGCACTCAACACATAACCGGTGATAGAAAGATGTTCACCACATTCGAGAATGGCAAAGGAGTTGAGAAGATCACATTTGGCGATAATAGCAAAGGAAAGGTAATAGGATTGGGTAAAATTGCTATCTCAAATGATCTTTCCATACCTAATGTATCTTTAGTATAATCATTAAATTTTAATTTGCTATTGGTTGCTCAAATATGTGATCTTGGCTTAATTTGCTCATTCTCTAATGAAGGTGTTACAATTTCAAATGCTAAAGATAGTTCTCTAGTTTTCAAAGGTTTTAGATTTAGAAATCTTTATTTGGTTGATTTTACTTCAAATGAATCATGCTTAAAAACTTGTTTAATTGCAAAAACCTCATTGGGTTGGCTTTGGCATAGAAGGCTAGCTCATGTTGGAATGATTCAACTTAAAAAGTTTTTCAAACATGATTTAGTTATTGGCTTGAAAGATGTGAAGTTTGAGAAAAATAGACTTTGTAGTGCTTGTCAAGCCGGTAAACAAGTCGCTAATTCTCATCCTTCTAAGAGTATCATGTCAACTTCTAGACCATTGGAACTCTTACATATGGATTTGTTTGGCCCAACAACCTATAAGAGTATCGGGGGTAATAGCTATTGTTTAGTCATTGTGGATGATTACTCTAGATACACATGGGTATTCTTCCTAGATGACAAAGGTGAAACCTCCGGCATTTTCAAAAGTTTTGCAAAAAGAGCTCAAAATGAATTTGATTTTAAAATTAAGAAAAAACGTAGTGATAATAGTTCCGAGTTCAAGAATACTAAAGTTGAAGACTTTTGTGATGAACTTGGAATAAAGCACGAACTTTCCACAACCTACACTCCGGAGAAAAATGAAGTTGTAGAAAGGAAAAATCGTATATTAATTGAAATGGCTAGGACAATGCTTGATGAGTATAATGCTTCCGATAGTTTTTGGGCGAAGCTATTGTCACCGCTTGTCATGCTATAAATCGGCTTTATTTGCATCACCTTTTGAAAAAGACTTCTTATGAGCTTTTTGTTGGAAGAAAACCGAACATCTCTTATTTTCGTGTCTTTGGTTGCAAATGTTATATTTTGAAGAAGGGTGTTCGTCTTTCAAAATTTGTAAGTTGTTGTGATGTTGGTTTCTTGCTTGGTTATTCTTCAAATAGCAAAGCTTATCGTGTCTTTAACAACAACTCCGGTTTAGTTGAAGAAAGATATGATGTTCAATTTGATGAGACTAACGACTCTCAAGAAGAGCATGAGATTTTGGATGATGTAGGTGATGAAGCCTAAAAAAAGCAATAGAGTATATGCAAATAGGCGACATCAAGCCCGAAGACAATCCATCATCCTCCACTCAAGTTGAGCCACCTTCTTCCTCCACTACAAATCAAATACAAGTTGATGAAGAGGAAAACAAGGAAGATGATCAACCATCCAACTTGCCACTAAGAATCCACAATGCAATTGCTAAAGATCATCCAATAGACCAAATATTGGGTGACCTAAGTAAGGGTGTTCAAACTCGCTCTCGTATCACTTCTTTTTGTGAACATTACTTTTTTGTCTCTTCTATTGAGCCAAAGCATGTAGAAGAAGTGCTTGATGATCCGGATTGGGTGAATGCAATGCATGAAGAACTCAATAACTTTACCCAGAATGAAGTTTGGACATTGGTGGATAGACCCAAGGAACACAACGTCATTAGTACTAAATGGGTCTATAGGAACAAGCAAGATGAGAATGGTATGGTTGTAAGAAACAAAGCAAGATTGGTCGCTCAAGGATATTCACAAGTCGAAGGTTTAGATTTTGGTGAAACTTTGTTCCCGTAGCTAGACTTGAGTCAATTCGGATATTACTTGCTTTTGCATCATGCTTTGATATTAAATTATTTCAAATGGATGTTAAAAGTGCTTTCTTAAATGGTAAAATATCTTAACTTGTCTTTATTGAATAACCTCCCAGTTTTGAAGATCCTAAGAATCCAAATCATATTTATAAACTCTCCAAGGTGCTCTATGGTCTTAAACAAGCTCCTAGAGCATGGTACAAACACCTTAGAGATTTTCTAGTCTCAAAAGGATTCAAAATCGGAAAATTAATTCAACTTTATTTACTAAAGTCTTAAATGATGTTTTCTTTGTTTGTCAAATTATGTTGATGATATTATTTTCGGGTCTACTAATCAAGACTTTTGCAAAGAATTTGGTGATATGATGTCTAGGAAATTTGAAATGTCCATGATCGGATAATTAAGCTATTTCCTTGGACTTCAAATCAAGCAACTCAAGGATGGAACCTTCGTGAGCCAAACAGAATATGCAAAAGATTTGATCAAGAAATATGGCATGGAGGATGCAAAACCCATCAAGACTCCCATGGCAACCAATGGCCATATTGATCTAAATGAGGAGGTAAATCCGTAGATTTAAAGCTTTATAGGTCTATGATTGGTAGTTTGCTTTATCTTACCGCATCTAGGCCCAATATTATGTTTAGTGTTTGCATGTGTGCACGTTTTCAAGCAACTCCAAAAGAATGTCATTTGATGGCTGTAAAAAGAATACTAAGATATTTAAAGCATTCCTCTAGGATTGGCCTATGGTTCCCCAAAGGTGCTAATTTTGATTTAATTGGATATTCGGATTCCAATTATGCGGGTTGCAAAGTGGATAGAAAAAGCACCTCGAGTAGTTGTCAATTCTTAGGAAGATCCTTAGTATCATGGTCCTCCAAGAAACAAAATTCCATAGCTTTATCCACCGCCGAAGCCGAATATGTTTCTGTGGGAAGTTGTTGTGCTCAATTGCTATGGATGAGGCCAACCTTGATGGATTATGGAATTAAATTTGATAAGATACCTATTTTGTGTGATAATGATAGTGTGGTGAAAATAGCCAAAAATCCTATCCAACACTCAAGAACCAAGCATATAGATATTCGCCACCATTTCTTGAGAGATCATGTGAGCAAGGGAGACATTGAAATTAGCCACATCCGGACCAAAGACCAATTAGCAGATATTTTCGCCAAACCATTAGATGAAGGCCACTTTTGCAAATTGAGGAATGAATTAAATGTCATAGATTATTCAAATGTTGGTTGAAATCTTGCCTCATGCATTTTGTCTCATTTGGTGTTATTTGACCCCTTTTATGAAAATATTTTCAAAATATTTATTAAAGATCTCTATGTTCATAAAAATTATGTTTATAGTTAGACATTAGTCTATTCAATGCATAATGATCCTAAATGATATTTATTTGAGTGCAAAACTAAGAATCATTTGTATAAATTCTCAAATCCAAAGTCAAATCTGGAACTTCCAGGATAATCAAAACTACCGGCGGGTTAAGCGCAGTACGACCGCAGTGCGGTACTACCGGCGCTATAACCACGGTACTACCGGTGGTCAAGAGGCGGAACTACCGCGTTGGTTGGTAAATGGGCATTAACTGTCATGCGGTTTTACCCTTTACCTCTTTACTCTCGAACGGTTCGACCGCATTCCTCACCCGTTTCTCTCTCTTTCTCTCTCGGCCTCTCTCTCCCCAACCCGAAGACTCATCAAAATCCCTCAAAAAATCCACATAGTCCTTCAGTGATTCTTTAATTCCTATTGATTCCTTGTATCTCTAGGGTTCATCTCCTTCAATCCTCAAGGTAAAACTTCTTTTGATCATCGTTTTACCCGAATTTGGAACCCTAGGTCACATTTAGGGCTAATCTTGAAATGTGGGTGATTTGATTCGTTCTAGTTGGGCAAATTGACAAAATTGGTGTTTCATGATGATTATACATCTATTCCATGGATTCACTCCAAAAGAAACATCAAAAATCTCAATTTAAATCATGCCCTAAGAACTTGGTCTGGAAAAGCGGTACTACCGCTCTTTGAGCACGGTACCACCGCGATGCGGTCATATTGGCCCGACAATGGTGGTACTACCGATTTTCTTGACAGAACAAAAATATCATTCCATTCAAGATTAAGTATATTTCATGTGATCATTTGAATTCCTTGTAACCTATCCTCTCTGTGTGAAGATGCCAAGGATAAGGATGATAACTCGGAAGTCCGTAGGAGCTTCAAGAGGTCAATCCTTGTCTATAACTCCTGCAGCTCCTACTCGAGGCACTAGAGAGGTTCGCTAGAAGGATGCTCACGGCAAAGGCAAAGGGCCTGCAGCCAATGACCCTGAACCTGAGGATAGCTCATCCCAAGCTAAGTCAGGATCTGATTCTAAAACTGAGACAAAGCCAGAAGTTCAAGCACAGTCAAATGAAGAGCCTCAGGTTGATCTAAGGATTATTCACTACTACAGGAAGCCTCATCACAGACGGTTCGGAACCATCATCACAAACGGTTTCTGAACCATCTATATTTGTTGGTCTGTCATAACAGGCAGTTATCACAGAAGGTTCAAAACCGTCTGTGATACGCACTATCACAGACGGTTTTTTGTTGAAACTGCGGCTATTATCACGTTTTTGTTGAAACCGCTCAGGATAAAGTGCCACAGATGGTTCTGAACAAGAACCATCTGTGATGAGTTTTCACAGACGGTTCTTGTTTAGAACCGTCTGTGATAGCCTTTTCTGTCGCAAAAAAAAACTGAAAACGGCTGCTAAAACTTCGGAGGTTGTTTTGAGGCCCTAAACGACCTTTTTTTTGGGGTTTTCACTTTTTCTGGAGTCTCCTGAGCCTCACAAATGAATCTGATATGGGCTTATGGATTTTCAGATTGAACTTTTTGTTAGCCTTTCAACGAGCCAAAGAACGTCGCAATCCGAGTTCGTATACAAAAGTTATGACGGTTTTACCGGACAGTGCGCGATCTACCATCTATATTTTTGCCCAAACCAAATAACTCAACATGAACTACACATGCACAGAGAGCCTCCAACAATAAACCACAACATCACCCACATCACAGTAGCATCAACTCAATCCATTTACAGAGCACTAACACTAGCTCTCAGTAATCCACATCACAGAGCAAAGGGGGGAGTGGAGAGAGTGAGGTCGTGGGAGGCCGAAGCGATGAAGTGGAGGAGGCCGAGGGCAACGAGGTCATGGGAGGCCAGTGATGATGAGGTCGGGGCGAGGTGGAGGAGGCCGCGGGCGACAAGCTCGGAGGAGGTCGGTGACGATGAGGCCGGGGCGAGTTGGAGGAGGCCGCGGGCGACAAGCTCGGGGGAGGCCAGGGCGCAAGGTGTGAGGAGGCGAAACAGCAGAGGAGGAGATGGAGGTATGAGGTGTGAGGAGGAGAGACAGCAGAGGCACAAGGTTATATAAAGCGAGTTTCGGCAGCCCGCCAATTATGTCCAAATTTTCGTTTCCCGCCCAACAATCAGAGACGGTTCTTGTTAAGAACTGTCTATGATACGTAACTATCACAGACGGTTTTTTAATAGAACCGTCTGTGAATGATCACATACGGTTCTATTAAAAACCCGTCTGTGATAGGTGCGTATCACAGACGGTTCATAATAAGAACCGTCTGCAAAGGCCATGCCCGGTCCCGATAGACCCAACACAGACGGTTCCATAGGAACCGTTTGTGATGGGGTATCTACTATAGCATGTTTTGTAGTAGTGATTTCAGTTGATGATTTTGCCATCAAGCGACACATAAATCAGTATTGTTTCCCTTCAAACTCCATAGATCCAAGGTTCCACACCAAATTTCAAGAGCAAGTCTATGAGCAACTTTATGGACCAAATAGAAAATTTGCAGATCATAAGTGGATCAAGTAGTAGCACATCAACTCTTTGGACAAATATGATGGTGTGTATCGCCTTTTTCAAAGAATTGGTCTTCATGATCTCGTAGAACTAAGAAATGACTATGATGAGGAGATTGTGAGACAGTTCTATGATATAGTGCATGTTGATCCAGATTTTTCCAAGATAAAATGGGTGTCAGTGACCAGATATGTGGAGAGCACTAAGGAAGATTTTGAGCGTGTTTTGAGAACACAATCTGGCAAGTGGGAGAAGCTCTATGACGGACCTACTTTGTTAGCTCCTGCTTGGACCGACTTTTATGATCAAACTATCAGGTATACACCAGGGAAGATACATGGTCTTCAGCCCATTCCTAGTCTGATTAATAGAATTATTAATCATACCATTCTTCCCAAGAGTGGTAACTTTGATGAAGTGAGAGGGCATGCTTTGAACATCATTGACAACATCATGCATGGGAGAAAATTTGATGTGGCGGATGTCATTATTAGGGGCATAGCTTCTTCAAAGAATGATAGGGTCAAAAGAATTTACTATGCTCCCTATATTATGGCTCTGATCCTCGACAAGATAGAGTACCATGGAGGCTTGGGATCACCCCAGAAGGCATACAAGCCTCGAGAAGGCCTTCCTATTCATACTAAGAATGCTCCAGTGGAGGCTGCTGCTCATGAGGATGCTCCTGCAGAAGGTCAGGTAATGCTTGCACAGATTCTCAACAATCAGCAGATGATTCTCAACAATTTGCAAGAGCTCAAGGACACTCAGCAGGAGATGAAGACAGCACAGATAGAGTTCTAGAATGAGACTCACAATAGATTAGCTGCCTTATCAGATTGTGTCTTTTCTATGGAACAGATTTTGACTACTCCACAGTGCTTTACTCGTCGTCGCCCTAACACTCCTCCTCCAGCCTCGACTTCATCTACTTTAGCTATTCCTTCTCAGGCTCCAGCTACTCAGGCCCCAGCTCCAGTTTCTTAGGATCCAGCACCTGTTCCTCATTAGGATCCACCAACTCTTCCCCCTCAGGATCCAGCAGCGTGATGTTTTTGGTCTTTGATGCCAAAGGGGGAGAAGCAAGAGGAGAAGCAAGAAGAGAAGCATAGGAGAAAGATTTAGGGGGAGCAAGACTTTTGCTATTATTATATACTCTATGTGTGATGTTTTATTATTAATGCTGAACTTGTTATTATGACTATGTGCCTATGTGCTTGTAATAGTTTAAACCTATGTTGCTTTATTGTTATCTTGTTGAACTTGATGGTTAATGACATGCTTATGATATTTTCTTGCAATGCAATCTTTTTTATGGTCACTTATATCATTGCAATCTTTCCTCAAGTTCCAACAAACAAAATAAACTCCGCCAAAATTTCTAAAAATCTATACATGTGCTTGCAAAGATTTTCTATCATTTATATGCACATGTTTGCGGGGAGCTTTCTTTATTTTGGCTTTAACAAGAAAATAATTCTCTAAACTCATTCAAGCTCATTGAAAGAATTATTTTGTTGTTAAGTCATTAAAAGAATATACACTCGTTTCACAACAAGGAGTATATTCTCAATATTAGTTGTGTTGTCATCAATTACCAAAAAAGGGGAGATTGAAAGCATCTAGGCCCCTAAAAATTGTTTTGGTAATTAATGATAATATGTGAATATGGGATTAACATGTTTATTGAGTATTTACAAGGTTAAGTCCCATGGGTGAGGTTGATAACTTGAAGATGCATGCTAAAGGACAACATGAAGATCAATATGGCTCAAAGACAAGGTACAAGTAGTCTAGGATCCTTTATATGTTTTACCGGTCTTAGGAGAAATGGTTGGAAGACCGGATTTTAGGTTAAATGCCGTACTATTAAGAGGGATCATGACTAGTAGCTTGATAGCATGTTCTTGTGCCATTTGGATCAATTTAGGATCATGCATGCATTTGAATTTGATTTGAAAAGCCAACTGTGCAATTGATAGGACAAACGGTAGTACCGGAGAATACATGGTGAAACTACCGCATAGCGGTATGACCGCATTTCCTCTCTCTCCCCTCTCTCTCTCTCTCAAGCCGACCACCGTCGCCTCCTCCTCCCCTCCCTCCCTGTTTCCCTCCATTTCCTTGCCAACCACCACCGCTTCCTTCTCCCTCCCTCTCTATGCCTCCACTGCATGGCCTAGGGCCCACTGGTCAGAGAGAGAGAGAGAGAGAGAGAGAGAGAGAGAGGAGGGATGGAGAGAATGGAGGCAGAGCAGAGGGGAGAACAGAGGAGGGTGAGAGCACACACCTTATGGCGACTGGACTTGGGGAAGTTGAAGTGGCCACAGCACTATCGTCGCCTCACCCACCGCATGGACCACGCTATCTTCCATTCCCCCATCATCTTCTCTTCCTAGGCCAAGCCATGCTCAGTCCGCCTCGCCATTCCGGCTTTCTCCTTCCCAAACCACCTGTGTCACGGCATGTTCTAGGCTTCAGGGAAGTGTTTCCCTCAATCAGTTTCTTCCTTCCCTGTCTAAACCTCGTCGTTCTATCATCTTCCCCAAAACTGGTTAGAACAGTCGCACTCTCTCCGGTGAGCCTCTCTTTAATCCCTCCTTCCCTTAGCATCTCCTCATCTTACTATTCCTTCCTCAACTTCTGGTTTTGGTCACCCTTCACCTCAACACCGCCGCACCGTGGAGCTTGCCTCGCCGCCCTCGGCTCTCGTTGCCAGACCACCTCTGGACATCTCGGCCTCCACCGTTTGCTTTGGTGAGCTTCCCCAACTCCCCTCATGCCCATGCTCACCTCTGTTTCTCCCCTCTTTCCCTTTAGCGCCGCCGCCATGTTGTTTCCATTGCCGCCGCCACCTCTAGCCTCCTCTCCCCCGTGAGAATCCATTTTTGAGGTTGTTGACCCCTCTCCACGCCCCCTCGCCGCTGGAGACCACACCCCGCATGGTCTACCCCTTGTCTGTGCTCTGCCTCCCTTCTCTCTGTCCATCTCTCTCTGTTATTTTCTAATTTGTTAGATGATGTGGCACACACGCGGCAAACATATCACATGAAACCGGGTGGGAAGGACCGAAGGGGGCAAAGTGGATGGTTTCGAGAGACCAAGGGTGTGTTTTAGACAATTTTTCCTTATTTTTAACCCTCCAACTCTTGTCCAAGTCCATAAATCAACCCTCACCTTGAACCAAGCTGGTTTTGGGTGATATGGCATCTAGATATACATGTTCTGCTGATACGATGTCCAAGTGGATAGGTATCACCAAGTCAGCAAAGTTTAGTTCAAACAAAAATATAAAATAAATGGCCATGACCCACATTTCACACTCGGACTTCTTCCCCCTCCTCTCATCTCTCTCCCCTTACTGCAGCTTCGAGGCTGGGCCCCACACTTCTCTCCTCCCACTCCGATGTTGGTGAGCCCAATCTTGACTCTCTAGTGGCCGCGCCTTCCACCTCTAACTCTCTGGTGGCCGCGCCTTCCACCTCTAACTCTTTGGTGGCCGCGCCTTCCACCTCTACCCATCGCTACTTTCACCAATTGCTGCCATGCGAGATGATTGTGCTTAGCTTCTCGGCAACTTGATCGACTTGCTCGCGGCCAGCGACGGCTATCCCCAATCAGTGGCGGATCCATGTGTAACCTGTGGGTCAACTGAACCCACAAGTTTTTGCAAACAAAACTAAATCTTTTACATATTTATGTATTAGTCCGTAAATTTTTAGAGAAATAACCCCACTTCAAATTATTCGGTTACAATTGACCCAGGTATAAATCTTGTTCCACCGCTGTCGCAATGACACCAACCACGACACAACTGACCTTTTCTCCAAATTAGAAAGGCTGAAAATTTCAATTGATGACCAATTGGCTTTGGATTTCCAATTCCACCCGAGTTTTCCTTCTTTGCTTTTTCTATCAATCACATCTTTCTTGATTGCATCGGTAATGCATATCACAGCGCAAGCACATGGTTGTGATTCCCAAGTCCTGATTCCATGCATCCGCTTGGTGGAGGAACAGCCATCAAAGGCTACGACGATCCGTCACGCGCTGCCTCTTCTCTACTACCAAGCATGATGGCATGTTTCCTCCTCTTTCCTTTCTTTTTATCCGGCCAAAGCCCGTTTGGGATAGTCACAGGAAGCCAGAGAACTACCACACATCAAAGACTCCGAGGCGGAGGAAGGTGCGAAGGGGCCAGATCTGTCCGCCGGCAACTGCCAGCGCGGCAGGTCATCGGATTCAGAGCGGAATAGCCTGAGTGAGCAGGAGGACAAAAGGGAATGAGAGAGATGGATTGAGGAGAGAGAGAGAGTGAGTGAGTGAAGAGAATTGTTTTTCCCTTTTTTTCATTATATGACTCGGCAATTTCTATCCACTTGGACGACACAGACACATCACCAAACCATTCCACATATATGTCATGTCATAAAAAACACTATGGCTTTAGGGCATGCGTGTTTTGCACCCGGTTCGAGAGTTTGAGGGTACCAAATACGTAGTTTTAGAATTGGAGGTTAATTTCTGGACTTGAGCAAGAATTAAGGGGTAAATGGACTAATTCATTTCTACGATTGCCACACCTATTGAGCTTCTTTGAGCATTAACAAGTGCCCTACTCTCTTGTGCATCTCATTATACTCAAGTGAGAAAATTAAGTGAGTTGGTTTGTATTGCATTGATTGAGCTTCTAATACTGCGACTTGTGGGGTACAAAAAAAACTACTGCCTTTGTTTATCGACAGATCCATTCTATGATTTTGCACTACAACCAATACATGTATACAAAAGACCATATTATCCTCCTTGATTAGCTCACTTATTGACTTGGATAGTGTGTGTTGCTCCGGTCCATAGTAGTAAATGATCTTGAGAATAATGAATGAGAGAGGTATACAAAGAAAAAAAATAGTAAAAAACTTGCCTCGAAATTATAGAATGACATGTATTTAGAAACAAAATTTCAAAACTAGAATGACATGTATTCGAGAACGGGGAGAGTATACAAGGCAATGTTATTTAGTTTTTTTAGTGGAATTGAGGTTGGAATCGATTGGCAAACCTCAAATACAACTCATAGAATAATTACTTGCAATTTTTAAAGTGAGAATTTGTAGTTTCAAAACAACACTCTGATTTTCGTATTGCAAACATTGATGTATCAATTTTGAATTTTGAAGGGAAAAATCGAAGGATGAGATCTTGAAGAAAAAGATAAATAGAAGATAACAAAGAATCCTAAACAATACAGATCTCACTAAAATATGCTCTAAGTCAAATTTGAGTTTTAAATATAAGAAGCATATGTGCTGTGTTTGGTCAAACTGCACAGGCCAGCCAACCTAGCTTAATTTCTGCAAAAAAAGAGAGAGGAATTGGGCCTAGGAACGAAGGGAAATGCACGAATCTGTTACTCATTAAGTACGTACCTGAAATCTGTCACTCGGAACATATTTTGCAAGTATCTTGAGGAGGCGCATAGGCAGCTGGTTCTCCATCACGAACATATTGGCAAGGATAACATTCTTCAAATATCGGTAGCCGTGCTTGCTGAAGACGGGGTCGTTGGGCGCGTAATCCGGTACTACGTCCCCTTTCAATTCAACCATCCTCATCGCCTCTAGCAAGAAGCAGCCGTCCGTGACCATCATGTCCACGAAGCGCTCTCTGTTATTATCTCCTCGCCACTTCTGATCTAGGTCTTGGCCGTATGCTGCCTCCAGCTGGTCCGCCGCATCCTTGACGGCGGCGACGAACACGCCCAACGGCTTACCGGCCCGCTTAACCAGGTGCAGCAATGCCCGGAACTTGTGCCCCTCCATGGGCCACAGGTCTGTGTCGCCGTGGTGGAAGGGACCCAGCGACACCAACTGCGGCCGGTAGGCACTGCTGTACTTCATGTTCTTGATGTGCGTCGGCACCCGGTAAATGGAGGTCCAGTTCCATCGCTCCATCTCCTTCTCCAGCTCGGTGTATTTA
This sequence comes from Phyllostachys edulis, assembly GCA_036346405.1. Lineage (NCBI taxonomy): Eukaryota > Viridiplantae > Streptophyta > Magnoliopsida > Poales > Poaceae > Phyllostachys > Phyllostachys edulis. The sequence continues at coordinate 2,051,269 of JAYEVD010000291.1, read as the reverse complement.
TACGTCTTGTACTTCTCTACCAAGCTAGAACTACCCTCCTCCTCGACCCTCATGGATTCCTCCATCTGATTCTTCTCACCCCTCACGGACAACTCTATTTGATTCAAACTAGAACTACCCTCCTCCTTGACCCTCGTGGATTCCTCCATCTGATTCTTCTCACCCCTCACGGACAACTCTATTTGATTCAAACTAGAACTACCCTCCTCCTTGACCCTCGTGGATTCCTCCATCTGATTCTTCTCACCCCTCACGGACAACTCTATGTGATTCAAACTAGAACTACCCTCCCCCCGACCCTCATGGATTCCTCCATCTGATTCTTCCCACCCCTCACGGACAACTCTATTTGATTCGTCAACTATTAAACTTACAATGTTATGGTTTCCGTATGCATGGCACTCAACTCACCTTGCAAGCTCTATATAGAGAACGGGAGAGGTCTTAGCTGGCTTAGAGCATGATTTGGCTTAGATTTAAATTACGGTTTTGCTAAACAACATTCAACTGTTTTCTTTTATCAAAATAGTCGAATTTCCATCCATCTAATATGATTTGAGATTTGTACTTCTTCTCATCTCATGAATTGTGTATAGACCAACCCATATATACTCCTACTTATATATACTTAAGTTACTTTGATTCGTCTCTCCTATGACAATTAACGAAGAAATTAGCCTTATTACTCGTGCTCCCATCAGTGTTTTCATTACCGGTTGAAAAAAATTTCGGGGGGGGGACCGGTAAGGCCAGTAACCGGCGAAAATTGGAAATTTTGGCCGAAATTTTCAAAAAAAGATTTGAATTTTTTGGATTTTAAATTTTAAAAAATCAAATTCGAACAAAATTCAAGCAAATTCGAAATTTTTTAGACAAAATTCATCAAAACCGAAATTTTCAGAGGAGGTTTGAATTTTACCCACGCATCGCGCAGCTCCCATGAGTTCCCTACACCTTGTGGGGCCCACCAAGAAAGAAATGGAACGGATGGTGTTCGTATCATGTTCCCTTTCCATGTCCTAACCGTTCTGAATAAAAATCAGGTGAGGAGGGCTGTTGAGAAGCATCACGAACTGTAGCGACACTACCAGAAACAGGATTTTTTCCGAGTGCCAAAAACACTTGGGAAATGAGGCCAAACACTCGGGAGAGATCTTTTCCGAGTGTAACACTCGGGAAACAGCACTCGGGATAGATTAGTCGGGGTAAAAACATTTTCCCGAGTGTAACACTCGGGAAATATTACTTTCTCGAGTGTATACATATACACTCAGGAAACTCCAACACTCGGGAGAAAACCCTGCTGAACGGCTTCTCCACCCGTAACGGAAATCTTTGCCGAGTGTTGACACTCGGGAATGCGCTAAAGAAACACTCGGAAATGATTCTAACGTTTGACGGACAAAACCAGGGAAAATTGACACCTGACTATGTTTCCCGAGTGCATGGCGAAAACGATACTCGGGAAAGCTTCCGATGAATCCCACAGGAAATTGCCACGGGTCAACTTTTCCCGAGTGTCAACACTCGGGAAAGATTTGGTCGCTTTCCCGAGTGTTGACACTCGGTAAAGATTTTGGTCGATTTCCCGAGTGTCGACACTTGGGAAAGGTTTGACACTCGGGAAATCGACAAAACAGCAGAACCCCATTTTTCACAAATTCAAGAAAAATCCATTCCACAGCAATCAAATAATCCATCCATCCATTCCACAATATATGTATATATATGTATAGATCGAACAAAAGACATGATAACAGTTCCCGAGCTCACAACATTCAAGTTCAAGTTCGAAAATGTAAGCATAAGGCATGATACATATAACAGTTCCAAATAGTAATTTTATAGTCTTATATACATCAAACAAAAGCAAGTATCGCTGCAACCATTTGCATGCACAGAATTTCCTGCTTCAATCTTCTGTGCACAAAAGCATCATTTTACGAGTCCTACAGATAGAGTAAAACTTAATATTAGTGCCATCTTACAACAAAAGTTAGGAATTGATATTACATGAAAAGATAATTAACCAAACTATTGACAAAGCAAAAAAATTCCTTTAAATCATGATGAGCAACCTAATAACATGGCAAATCAGTTAAGGGCATGCCTGGGGTGTGGGCCAGCTAGCTTGTGGCCTAATTGATCATTTACTTATGTCATCTACAGCAACATGCAAGAGAAATTTTAGTATAATGATGTACTACTGTAAAAAGGAATGAGCTGAAACTATATATGGACTTAATTAAGAGGTGCGAGGAGTGATATTTTGTTAGATATATAATTACATGCATGGTATCCACTTGTATGATGTACCTTTTAAAAGCTCTGGCAAATTCATATGTTGACGTGCTTATTAGCACCTAACAATATAGAACATGAAAAGCACAGGTGCTAAAAATGTTAAACTCCAACTCTCAATATTTTGTCATTGTGAACTACTGATCAACATTTATGTCTCAAGCACTTATCATCAAATTCATAGAAAGGAGCGTACATACAAATTATTATATGTTGACACATTTCAAAAGAATTTATGATATAGATATAGTGAATTAGTTATATATGTAACCATTTTTATCCATTTTTTAGCAAGCACCTGATTGTGAATGTTTTCTAATATTGGTATCCTTTTAGTAGATCATGAAAATAGCAAGCACACAGTGGTGGCCTCTCGGCGATGGACGATTCACATGATCTTCAACATTAGCACCAAAGATCTTCAAAGATTAGCGAGAGAAGCAATCGATCCCACTGCTCCTACATTTTCATAAGAAATCGCATTATAAGAAATTTGCGAGAGCGACCAATAATTACATTGCATGTCATTTCAATGTCTTCAATCAAGCACTCATAAGAGACTAACAATATAATAATCAGTATGCAGTTACTAACCGGAGCAGATAAGTTAGGCAGTGGTTCCCCCGGCGAGGGCCATTAAGTCGAGTCCCGGTCCCGAGTGCCTACATATTTGTTTGCACATTGCCATACATTAGCCAAGTATTATAATATATATATATATATATATATATATATATATATATATATATATATATATATATATATATATATATATATATATTACTTTGTTATTGTACTACCACGCTCCAACTAACCTGCAGGAGCATTTGCTCCAACCGCTGCCTAGCCTCAATTTCTGTCTGCACTTGCACTCAAGCTCGAAACCTGAGACTCGATCCCATGTGATGGTCGCGGTCGACTTTGAAGGTGTACTTCATCCGTTGATGCAGCACTCGTGGATCGGACCTCCGAAAGGGTTGTCGATGTGCTAATGTAGCCGGCACCCATGAAGAAACGACCATGTTTCTTCCCCTTTCCTGCTTTGTACACAGCAGTCGCGTCTAGTGGTGAATTCATGACGTCGTAGTCCGAGCCATGAATCTCCTTAGCAGCGTCAGTATATGAAGCCTATTGGACAAAATCATCAGGGAGCGAAAATCATCAGGGACAAAATGATCAGAAATCGTACCAAGTTCTCTGTTGCGCGCTGGCTGCACAAGGTGCCCTCCTAATCACCCCTCCTAGCTTCTACATATGCCTCCATATCGGAGACAGGCCTCTGCTTCTTCTTTTCCTGCACCCAAAAAAACCATGGCGGTCAATAAATATGAATCTGCAACATACAATCAATATGAACATGTTGACCTACCAGGTTCTTCTTGTAACAAGCCATGGAAGAGTTTCCTTGACGATGTGCTGCCCCGTCCATCAACAATCTCTGCTCCCTAGCAGCACGAGAGTCCTCTAACCATCGTTCATTGCACCACCTCTCTTGGGCAATCTGCTGCCATGCATCTTCACACTTAAGGGCCCACCAAGATATTGCCTAAATTAACCAAGTGTTAAATATGAATAAACTAGAATTGATTGTAATCAAGGACATCGTTTGTACAGTTGGTTACCTGCATGTACTCATCCAAAGTGATATGCGTTTGGCAAGCCTCGGCCCTACGAATTTGCTGTCCAAGGATGGTTTTCAACGAGCCAAAGAACGTTGCAATCCGAGTTTGTATGCAAAAGTTATGACGGTTTTACCGAACAGTGCGCGATCTACCATCTATATTTTTGCCCAAACCAAATAACTCAACATGAACTACACATGCACAGAGAGCCTCCAACAATAAACCACAGCATCACCCACATCACAGTAGCATCAACTCAATCCATTTACAGAGCACTAATACTAGCTCTCAGTAATCCACATCACAGAGCAAAGGGGGGAGTGGAGAGAGTGAGGTCGTGGGAGGCCGGAGCGACGAAGTGGAGGAGGCCGAGGGCGACGAGGTCGTGGGAGGCCAGTGACGACGAGGTCGAGGCGAGGTGGAGGAGGCCGCAGGCGACAAGCTCGAAGGAGGCCGGTGACGATGAGGCCGGGGCGAGATGGAGGAGGCCACGGGCGACAAGCTCGGGGGAGGCCGGGGCGCAAGTTGTGAGGAGGAGAAACGGCAGAGAAGGAGATGGAGGTATGGGGTGTGAGGAGGAGAGACAGCAGAGGCGCAAGGTTATATAAAGCGAGTTTCGGCAGCCCGCCAATTATGTCCAAATTTTTGTTTTCCGTCCAACAATCAGAGATGGTTCTTATTAAGAACCGTCTGTGATACGTAACTATCACAGACGGTTTTTTAATAGAACCGTCTGTGATCATTCACAGACGGTTCTAGTTACAAACCGTCTGTGATAACGGTGATTATCATAGACGGTTTTTTAATAGAACTGCGTGGATGATCATGAGCAGTTCTATTAAAAACCGCTCATGATAGGTGCGTATCACGCATGCATCATAATAAGAACCGTCTGTGATAGGCTATGCCCGGTCCCAATAGACCCAACACAGACGGTTCTATAGGAACCGTCTGTGATGGGGCGTCTACTATAGCCTGTCCAAGGACTTGTGTGTAGTAACAGATCACCGCTTGGATGCGTTAGCCGTAGATCATCTGTGGGATCGACTTCTTAACACAATTACGCAAAGACTCTCCTAGAATCGACTTCGTCCCTCAAATTTCATCTAAACCACCACTACAATCTGCATATATTGGAAACAAATAAATGTGTAAGATTGTACCTTTGTTGCTGATGTATTACTCAAGGCATAAGTTGCAATACAGGACCTCCAAACTGTCAATTAAATCTGGTGTTGAAATTTTGAAACATAGACAAAACTAAAAATTGCCTAAAAACCGTGAACTATGGTATAATACATCTGCTGCTAAAACCAAAATGAAGTTCCAAGAAAATTTGCATGAAACCATGAGCTATAGTATGTCGAAATTGCACCACAGAACAATTTTTGCAAATCTAGACCAATTCTTTGAAGCATATATCTAAGTAAAATTTCTTGTAAACCATGAGCTATAGCATGCCAAATCTGGCGTGGTAGCATTGAAACTTAGATAAAACTAAAATCCAGCGTGATCTTTCCAGTTACTAGAGCACTTCAAGCCTCATAAACCGTGGGTTCAAGTAATTACACCAAAAAAGACCCAGCAAAAGAGACCTCAAGATTTTGATGAATCCCAACTTGAAAGACATCTATTTGATGAATTCATGAAAACAGATGAAGTTGATGAAAGCGAAATACAGGGATCCAAGTAATTAATAACGCTCAGACATACATTCGCAAAAAGAATGTGTGAAAACAGACTACTGATAAGCATATACAATTTTTAAAGGGTTGAATATAAATAAACACGATATATTAAATACAGGGATGCTTTCTTTAACATCTTTAGTTGATAAACCAGCATATTTTACTATTAGTATGTTTTGTTTATTGAGAATTGAGTGAAAACAAACAAATTAAGCAGGCACTAATGCAGTCCTATAGACCACAACTAATTAAAGACCACAACTAATTAAAGATTTGTAATATGTACAATATACCCATACATTGTATACAATGGTACAATTGTCTTGAACTTAATTCGATTTTATCAAGTGGCGATTTTATCAATTAGTAACTAGGCTCAACAATAGCATTCAAATGTTTGGAGCTTAATGAACATTATTAATGTGAGAATGAACTGTTTAGTTACTTATCATCATCTACAGAGTACACACAATAACCAACCTCATCCACAAAATGAACATTCAAAATAGAAATCAATAGGGTACTGAGGCAGTAACATGTGCATAAAATGCCACTAGATACATAGAAGCAATTTTGTAGAACATAGAAGCAGATTTGAATATTCAGTCACTTACCCAAAAACTTTCCTCCACCCGCTGCAAACAATTGTCAAATGGAACCTCTCCTTCAGCGGCGGCGGTATCTTCAGCGGCCTTGTGTTGGCACCATGTCCATGCAGGCTCCCGCCTTCCTCTGTAGGTGACCAAGCCAGGGAAGTGCCATTGAATCAACACGCCAATTATGTCGTTCGGAAGTCTACATTTCTCACCCCCGCCTTCTTCTCGCCATTGCCTGCATATTAGTTTTTTTGAGGTATGCAAGTAAGTGGGCTAAATTAGTGAAAGTATAAACAGTTACTTACGTGTCGCCAACATAAATAGAATGGGTTTCATGTATTAGTTCCTCTTTACTTAGTAAATATTATGTGCAAGGGGGACTAGCTAATAGAGAAGTTACTTTCTGATAGAACCAAGTCGGGAAATTCGGTTTACAATTCCCAGCACCCTTCCTAAGAAGGGTCTCAACTTGTTTTTTGGATGGGTCTCGACGATGCTTCCACTCGCTCCTAACAAAATCCCTATAGGCAACAAGACAGGTAGATTAAAACACTCATGCATCAATTATTGGGGAAAAATAATTGTTGCATACCTAATGTAATCATCCACTTCGGAGAGGTTGGTAAAGACATACAACATCACAGTCAACCACTCATCCCACGATAAAACTTTGGGAGTACCACCGCTTGAAGTGTCACCTCTTCCGGTGAAGAGGCTAAGTTGGCAATTATTTTGAGGGATGCCAATATTGTATCGTGAGGTTTGATTGTGCACCGTGCGAACATTGTCAGCAAAGTATATTGATGTGAAATGGGGAATTTCCTCAATTATGTACGCCTCCGCTATGGATGCTTCAACACGTGATCGATTTTTTGCTTTGCCTTGTAGTTCCTTTTGTTCCCTCTCAATTGGATACATCCACCGGTTTTGCACTGGTCCCCCCATCCTAGCTTCATAGGGAAGATGGAGAATCAAATGTTGCATTGGATTGAAGAAGCCAGGTGGAAAGATCTTTTCCAACTTGCAAAGCAACACGTACTTCACGCCCATAGTTGACATTACCATGGGATCTATCTCTTTCGCACATAGTCAGTCGATAAAAGAAGCTCAACTCCGCTATCACTTGCCAAACACACTCGGGGACGTAGCCACGGATCATCACAGGCAAAAGGCGTTCCATGAATATGTGGTAGTCATGGATCTTTAGGCCATTGATGCGCATGGTAGCTAAATTCACTCCTCTCCTTAGATTTGCTGCATACCCATCAGGAAACTTTAGGGTCTGAAACCATTCCAAAATCTCCTTCCTCTGAACCCTAGTTAGGCAATAACTAGCTCTTGGCTTCTCCCACTTGCCAGTAGCTGGCTTATGGATCATATTCAGAGAGGGCCTGTTGCAAAGCTCCTCCTGATCAAGGCGAGCCTTCACATTGTCCTTCGTCTTGTCTGGAATGTCAAAGAATGTGCTAAATATGGCCTCTGCAACATTCTTCTCATTATGCATTACATCTATATTATGGGGAAGATTGAGCTTATGGAAGTATGGCAGCCGCCACAAACTTGGAATGTGAGTCCAATTGTGCTCCTCGCCATATTTCTCGAACCCATCACCATCATCAAGAGGCTTCAAAGCATCTAGCCGTGCACGAACCTCCTCACCTGCCAGACGACGTGGTGGTCCACTGCGGACAGCAATATTGGCCCTAAATCCAATTGTGTCACTTCAATTCGTGGTCAATTGAAAGGAATTGACGATGACAATCGAAGAAGGAGTGCTTGCGACCATGCTTTAGCCAATGACCACGCAACGCCTCCCTACAGATTGGGCATGGCATCTTCCCATGTACACCACCCACGAGAATATCCTCAGACGCGGAAGTCATGCATGGATGTGTGGTACGCGACCCACATGGTGAAGTTCTGCTTCAATGCCCGATCATATGTCACTATGCCTTGTTCCCAAGCATGTAACAATTCATCCACCACCGGCTCGTGAATACACTCATATTCTTCCCAGGTATTCGTGACCGTGGATTATCAAGGAAAGAAATATGTACCGCTTCGCATGCAAACGCCAAAGTTGGAGGTTAAGGGAATGACAAACACGAGCCAACAATTTGTATGGCGCAATTTCCATATCAAATGGGTTAAACCCATCGCTTGCAATTGCAATTGAGCGTTCCGAGGCTCGTGGAAAACTCTACATAGTCTCGGTCAAATTGCTTCCATGCTTCACCATCAGATGGGTGGACCATCTTGTCATTATGGTACCGACGACCATACTTGTGCATACCATTTGTTTGGCAGAAACCTCAAACATGTATAACCATTGGATTCGTGGCACAAATGGTAGATAGCGAAGTATTTTTCTACCAATAGGAAGCTGCCTCTTCTGACCATCACCGGAGTCAACCTCAACAAACCTAGACTCACCACACTTATCACAGTGATCTTTGTCCACATTCTCATTCCTAAATAGCATGCAATGATTTGGGCAAACATCTATCTTCTCATATGGCATATTTAGTGCGCTTATCAATTTCTTGGCCTCATACAAGTTAGCGGGCAGTTTGTGACTATCTGGGAGAAGGGTGCTAAACACGCTTAAGAATGCATCAAAGCAAGCAATGCTTGTGCTGAACTGAGACTTGACAGCAAGTAGTCGTGTGATGGCATCTAGTTGGGACATCTGTGTTTGCCCATGAAGTGGTTGACTCGCTGCGGACAACATATCAAAGAAAGCCCTTGTTGCAGGCTCCGGTTCTTCCTCAGCAGGTGGCCCATATGCATGACGCACATCATCTAGCATGTCTTCTATTCTACTCTCATTGTGGCCGCCATCGTCTGTTTCTTCCCTTAGCACATCTGATCTGCTACATTGTGACTCGCCGTGATAGACCCACACGGTATAGCCTGCCCTAAATCCGTACTTGCACAGGTGTGCGATCATTGTTGCCCTCATTTGTAGCCGTGTGTTCGAACAAGGAGAACAAGGGCACAACACACCCCATCCATTACTCCTAGCAAATGCTCGATCCACAAAATCTGTCGACTTTTCCATCCATTCTTGGCTACAGTCACCCATCGCTCTACGCCCAGTGTACATCCAACTACGATCCTCAGCCATCCTAGTGTGCAAAACATAATGCATATTTTAATGCAAAACAAAAATTACAACTACAGAGCTAGCTAGAAGCATTGTAATGACAGCATATCAATCCACTTATCCACTACCTTACAGTACTTCTTGGAGCTGAGGGAGCCGAGGGAGCTGCGGTGGGGAAGATGGCTGCAGCTGTGTGTCGATGGAGGCAATCGGCGAGGGGAAGCGCCAAGTGAATTGAGATCTCTGGCGACGGCAAATGAGGAGGCGGCGGCAAGATCAGAGGCAAGTACCGAAAAACAATCAAGCTTAATCAGTAGTATGTACTGACTAGGGACTGTATTGAAAACAAAGTAAGCAACAATATCCATTGTAACACCCCAGCCCAACTAAGGCCTGGAATGCTACTAAATTAAATAATTAAACGTAATTAAACTAAAACACCCTACAAAATTCGGCAGAACCTCCTTTGTATAGTTACCTATACCGGAGGTTCCAACAAAAGATTATAACAAATAAAGATAATCCAGATTGCGTAATAAACAAGATATAATCAAAACTGGCTATTTGTTACTATGACATCCATAGCAACTAAACATCTAATGAATAGACCATAAGCATCTAAAACGACTATTCATTTATTACAGATTACTCCAAGCAAGCAATAATCAAGAAGAGTACTTTAAACAGTTCTTTCATCTCCTAGTTAATTTTTTTTTTTCATTCTATGGTGGGTAGTTCGTGTAAAAGTGCAAGAAGTCTAATTCTTCCTTTCCCCATGCATGCTGATCTCGTAAAGGTACCTAAAACACAACAAACAACAAGGGTGAGTCCAAGACTCAGCAAATATAATAAATGGCATCAACAACATCCAAGCATATAAATCATCAACTATACTTTACAAAACCACATATCAATCACCTTACACACACATGCTATGCAATATGCTCAAAATGATCCTTTTCCTTCTCTTTCCCTTTTGCATTTTACCGGTAATGCAAAGTGCGCATCCGTCGATGCACACCATGCCTGCGCCATCTGGCACAGGGACCATTGCCCATACTCCGCAAGTATGGGGACCAAAGCCCATGCTTTACAAGCATGGGGACCTTTAGGCCGTCATCAACATGACGGGGACCTCAAGAGTTGCTTGGTCATCACATGACCAAGACTTCAATAAGCCAACATGATGCATATGTATAAATTCTCAAATTAATACAAACATGCATCCGCAACAACATTGCATATGAATATTCTATTCATACTACAAAAGCTCATAAACATCGACTTCACAACTATCAAACATCCATGATTAACACATAACACAAATCTCTAGCAACCATGAACATTACCAACTATGCCATCATCACAATTCATGAACACACAAATTCTCATAATATATATCAAACATCGCCATTCAACCATATATATTATAACCATCATTATACTTGCCTCAATTGTACGGAAACAACAGACGCGAAGAGGGCGCTGCCCCTGGGTCCAATCCCTCACCTGAACATAATTATGAATCAAGCTAAGATAACCATGCTGGACCCAAGACATATATAATAGCTCAAATGAAAAAGCCAAACTCCCAAGCGCCTTCCTAACATCCCACATCTAATGATCGATCTGTTCCCCCTGTGGATAGTCCACTTCCAAAATTCATAACTTTCACTACAAGGGTCCAAATAAGGTGTTATAGGACTTTATGGAAAGATAATTAAATTTCCCAACTAAACCTAGTTGAGTGGCCCTTCTGAATCAGCCATCTAATACCCCTATCAAGCCAAATTAAAATACATCAATTTTCACATTGGGTTCTCTGGACAGTATACTAAAACCACCATAACTTTTGCTACGAAAGTCCAAATAATACGTTATTTAGCTTTGTGGAAAGGTATGGAGATTACCCACATTTTTCATTATATCAAGATCCTCTAATTTCGTCTTTAACTAATGGCTTAACCCAGGTTTCTATAATCTGTCTGGATGTTGACAGTTTATCAGGACAGCGACACTAAACAATTCATATCTCCCTGACTGTTAATCGGATTTGGGTGTTCTTGGCGGCCACGTAAAGCTAAGGACATGACCCAGATATCTCTAAGAGAGTGGATCCCCAGATTCTGCTTCTAAATACATGAAAACCATCGTCCAATCGACTGGACAGAACACGATCTATCAGCTGTTGATCACTCGATCTACCAAACGAAATCAAATGCAACTAATACACATCAACCAGCGAAGAACACGCGATGTTACCCTTGTAGAATCGCAGGAAGATGATGAACTAGCACGCGATTCCACTTCCCCTTCTCTTCCTTTCTTCTTCTTCTTCCTTCCTCTCCTTCCTTTCTCCTCTTGGCATAGCAGTATGGGGAAGATTGCTACAGTACCTCGGTTGCTACAGTGCGGCGGCGCTACAGTGCCAGGGCGGAGGTACTGTAGCACTGCTAGGGTTTTGTCTCCCCCTCCCTCTTAAGTTGGGCTCCGCCACTTGGGCTATGGCCCGGCGGCCCACTACTCTCCTCAACTCACTAAATTCTGAAATTTCACTCTTAAATACCTCTTCTAATCCCTCAATTATTTATTAATTAAATGGGATATTACATTCTACTCCCCTTAAACAGAATTCGACCCCGAATTCTACTCACCGATCTACTCGAAAAGAACAACCACAACATAAATTAGTTGCAACACATACCCGAAGCGAAAAATTTTGAATATAGCTCGTGCATGCAAGACTCCAACTCCCAAGTCGCTTCCCTCTCGGACTTATGAGACCACATCACTTTGATGGATTCCAACATATTACACCACAACGCTCGTCTTGATCTTATCAGGTACACTCAACGGACGAAACTCGAACGTAAGGTTTTACTCGTGGTTCATCGTCCCTAACGAAATCCCACACTCCAGACTCTCAAATACTCTCTCGACACCAGGTCATACAAAACGTTTTGTACCCCGCGCATGGACTTGAGACGGTCCTAGCGAAATGCTAGCTTCCAAAATCACACCAATGTACCTTGGGTTAACCTTCCCTGTGGTACCAATCCAGACACTCTGCACGTAATACATGGAACTCTGGTTCCAACTCTCAATCGACCTATTTATCTTAACAACGAGCATCTCCTTTAACCAGGGACACATGAACGAACTTGTTTTAAACAAACTGTTTATAATCAGAACCCAACCGAAGATAAAGAATTCACAATGCAAACCACTCATAACCAACTTCCTTCCAAAAGACTCCAATCCAAAATCAAAAGATTCATCATGAAAACTTTTCCACTTTCTAAGTAGGCAATTGGAGAAAAACACCACATAAGCCAACTGCGAGATCACTCGAATGACCAAAACAATCATTTTCCTTTATTCTTTCTAAACCGATAAGAACCACACATGCCAATCATAAAGTCAAACTCAATTTACGAAAGACATCCGTCATAAACACATAGCTCAAACAAGAATCAAGAGAGTGTTTCACTACTCGAGGAAACATTCTTTTCTCAATTTCTCTCTTAGGAATAAAATTTCTCTCAAATTTACAACCTCAACACTATGCTCAAACCGAATTCACCATCCACACCTTTTGTAGAGAGGCTCTAATGACTTCCACAAAAACATACTCTATCCAACTCCTATACTGATGGAATTACTTTGACAGATGACTTCCAAATGCTTCCCAAAATGGATCTTCACATGTAATCATGTCACCTCAATCCTATAAGAATGAACAACTTGGAATCCACATCACACATTCTCATGTACTTTATCAAAAGAGTTCTATCAATGAATATCCCACTGTTCGAAATCCACCCTTATTCTACTTCTTCTACACATTATCATTGGGCGATCAAAGTTCTAGTATATAAAAATGCAAAGCCCAAAAATTAACCTCCAAGACTCTTACACTGAATTTCCGTTATACTTGGTAAGAACTCCTCAAATTCGCTTACTAACATATCACACAGCTCAACCATAACCTCGGTTATTAATATCAACAATCCTCAATAAACCAGTAACCGCCTAAAGCGATTTATTTCACCAATCTTATATCTTCTCTAACCCACACACCAATCAAATTCAACTATACGACCACGACATACCCATTCGCAATACTTTAACTGATTGATCAAGATTCAAACATACTCAATCACTAGCATCAATAAATAAATATTTTCTTGACGAAGTTATCCTTAGAGATAATCTAACTCCCATAGGGTTACTCACTGGGGCCGAGTCATACTTGACAATATCTCAACAATCCCTGCTATCCCATTAATTAACACGACTATTAGATCTCTCTACACTGCTACTCTCATTAAACTACACCATCATACTTCTTCTACACAATCTTACCGAGTACCCAAATGCAATACTCTAAAAACTGACCAAGATTTCCATACTTGCTAATTCTAGTGTTCTGTCAAAATGAACACAAGATCTTGGACCGCATCTCGCTATAGGCCCTACTAGTTATGACAACGAAATCATTAGCTCCACACCAAGCACTCTAATTAAATCAAATCCTCTCCAAGGATTATTCTAATTAATCGATTTATTACTCAATGCCTCTCCAACAACCTGACACCTAAAGGTTCACAAAAACATCTACTAGACCACCTCTATCCAGTAGCCAAAACACATCCGAAAAGACTTTGCAATACAGTTCGGTTAACTCCTTTCCTGGAAGAAGAGGCAAATAGAAATAAATTTCAGCACAACGGAAAACGTTACAACTTACAGTAGTTACCAGATCAAGAGAATTAATCAAATAGCAATGATCCCGGAAAAACAAAGATGAGATCATAGATGAGGGCACACGTCCCACAAGCAGAGAATATCAAACCTCAAACGAGCATAAAACATTGCTTTTGGGATTCGGAAACTCTGCTGGCAAAACAGAAAGTTTAGGCAAGAATCGATAAAATACAAGTTACAAAACTTGACTTCAATCTCGAATACTTCTACTTCACTCTTTACTTTAACAAAGAAAACGACTTCCGTTGGTTACAGCATCACCATGCCAACTCCAACAAAAAGAGATTCCAAGACCACAGCACAGAAACCACTTAGGAACTAATAAAACCTCTCAAAGACGTCACTTTGCTCAAAACACTTTCAACTACCACATTAACACGAGGTCCGAAAGATCACAAATGCTAAACTAGAAGCATTTTGATTTAATCAATATCGGTAGCGACCCAATCCTTTATACAAAACATTCAATATCATTTTCATAATCCTCATCGACAATCACACTAACAATGAGATAATACACTATTAACTAGAATCCTCATAGCCTACTATCCAAACGTAAACCTCTCCCAAGGAGACACAAAGCACAAGGTTGAAACAACCCTCTTTTATCAAAATCATGCTATCAAATAACAATTTTGCAAGGCACACTATTCGAGACCACTTATGCATTCATCCATTCAACCATAAGTGTTGCTCAACACCCACTTCAATTATCATTAACAATTGACAGTTGTATTTATCACGTAAGCAAATAGAGTCATACTGCTATTTACAGTCACATATCCATTTATAACACAGAGTCAACATTCCACTTTATACTCAGAGTTTAACTACAGATTTAATAACATCATCTCATTTAATCACCAGGTTTCACAAGGTACTACCTCAACATCCATCCAATCTGATATACATGTTTCAATCTAGCAATCAAGTATAAACATCAAGTAGCCAGCTTATGAAAATTACTGGACTAATATCCTCCAAGTCATCGCTCAAACACATCCTTAACATAATCATCACTAAAGGGTAAACAAATCCATTGAGATACTTTACTCCGAATTACCCAAATAAATCTATTGGATTCCACAATCCTAATCGTTAGACCAAATCATCAATATACCCCATCTCTTTAGTAAGTCTTGGATTCCTAGTATGAGTGGTCACACCATTAAACAAGTTCATCATGTAACTACTCCATGACAACATCAAATCTATCACTTCCCTTCCAAGGATCTTGGTTGAGATTGATTACGCACCAAACTACAGACCCAACTGGATAACTCATACATTTTAAATTTATCTTCTATGCTTAAAACCTCTCACTTAACACAACAAACATCGCTAAAGGGTTTAACAACTTCTTTCATAAAAGAGAACCATTCAACTTCAACACTCAAAGTACTCAAAGAAAGATACATTGAGTTAAAGCTTTCACATACTAAAGAACTTGCAAAAGACAACTTCCATTATCCAAAAACATCCAGCGCATAAATGGGTCGAGTTTTCCAATGAGAAAAACAAAACTCCAATACAAAGGTAAATCTTAACAATCAACCAAGTTCACCAAATTAAGAATAACTCAACGATTGGGAAAACAATGATTGCTTTAAGGGTCAAATTAAATCAATGAAAACACGTCAACTGCATGTAACCACTAACCCAAGAGAATTCAACAACCAATAGCGAGTCATCAGTATGACCAAATGTAAACTCAAGGGAAACATCAACCTTTCTCAGAGTAATCCTATCAGCCGCAACTAGACAAGAGTTGACCCGATTCAAATTCAAGGAAGAGAACAACTCTTCTAAAATACTCACTATCAACACCTGTACTAAGATATCCGAGGTAACCACTTCCCTATTTTCATACCACAAACGGTGGTGTGACCTGGTACAGCCCAGGGCCACAACCACGACCTCAACCTCTCAACATGGGTTATCCCCACACATAATTACCATAGTATTATAATATAGATATATCAGCTCATTTCATAACAGGAATTATCGATGCAACATAACTAAGCGTAATGCAATGCAATAACCCAATCCCACCTCATCGTGCTTAGTGTGTCAAGTTTAATAATTCACATACCATGGACCTACTGACCGCTCGATACTAATCAGTAACACCCGGCCCAACTAAGGCCTGGAATGCTACTAAATTAAATAATTAAACGTAATTAAACTAAAACACCCTACAAAATTCAGCAGAACCTCCTTTGTATAGTTACCTATACCGGAGGTTCCAACAGGCAGTTATAACAAATAAAGATAATCCAGATTGCGTAATAAACAAGATATAATCAAAACTGGCTATTTGTTACTATGACATCCATAGCAACTAAACATCTAATGAATAGACCATAAGCATCTAAAACGACTATTCATTTATTACAGATTACTCCAAGCAAGCAATAATCAAGAAGAGTACTTTAAACAGTTCTTTCATCTCCTAGTTAATATTTTTTCTTTCATTCTATGGTGGGTAGTTCGTGTAAAAGTGCAAGAAGTCTAATTCTTCCTTTCCCCCATGCATGCCGATCTCGTAAAGGTACCTAAAACACAACAAACAACAAGGGGTGAGTCCAAGACTCAGCAAATATAATAAATGGCATCAACAACATCCAAGCATATAAATCATCAACTATACTTTACAAAACCACATATCAATCACCTTACACACACATGCTATGCAATATGCTCAAAATGATCCTTTTCCTTCTCTTTCCCTTTTGCATTTTACCGGTAATGCAAAGTGTGCATCCGTCGATGCACACCATGCCTGCGCCATCTGGCACAGGGACCATTGTCCATACTCCGCAAGTATGGGGACCAAAGCCCATGCTTTACAAGCATAGGGACCTTTAGCCCGTCATCAACATGACGGGGACCTCAAGAGTTGCTTGGTCATCACATGACCAAGACTTCAATAAGCCAACATGATGCATATGTATAAATTCTCAAATTAATACAAACATGCATCCATAATAACATTGCATATGAATATTCTATTCATACTACAAAAGCTCATAAACATCGACTTCACAACCATCAAACATCCATGATTAACACATAACACAAATCTCTAGCAACCATGAACATTACCAACTATGCCATCATCACAATTCATGAACACACAAATTCTCATAATATATATCAAACATCGCCATTCAACCATATATATTATAACCATCATTATACTTGCCTCAACTGTACGGAAACGACAGACGCGAAGAGGGCGCTGCCCCTGGGTCCAATCCCTCACCTGAACATAATTATGAATCAAGCTAAGATAACCATGCTGGACCCAAGACATATATAATAGCTCAAATGAAAAAGCCAAACTCCCAAGCGCCTTCCTAACGTCCCACATCTAATGATCGATCTGTTCCCCCTGTGGACAGTCCACTTCCAAAATTCATAACTTTCACTACAGGGGTCCAAATAAGGTGTTATAGGACTTTCTGGAAAGATAATTCAATTTCTCAACTAAACCTAGTTGAGTGGCCCTTCTTAATCAGCCATCTAATACCCCTATCAAGCCAAATTAAAATACATCAATTTTCACATCGGGTTCTCTGGACAGTACACTAAAACCACCATAACTTTTGCTACGAAAGCCCAAATAATACGTTCTTTAGCTTTCTGGAAAGGTATGGAGATTACCCACATTTGTCGTTATATCAAGATCCTCTAATTTCGTCTTTAACTAATGGCTTAACCCAGGTTTCTATAATCTGTCTGGATGTTGACAGTTTATCAGGACAGCGACACTAAACAATTCATATCTCCCTGACCGTTAATCGGATTTGGGTGTTCTTGGCGGCCACGTAAAACTAAGGACATGACCCAGATATCTATAAGAGAGTGGATCCCCAGATTCTGCTTCTAAATACATGAAAACCGTCGTCCAATCTACTGGACAGAACACGATCTATCAGCTGTTGATCACTCGATCTACCAAACGAAATCAAATGCAACTAATACACATCAACCAGCGAAGAACACGCGATGTTACCCTTGTAGAATCACAGAAAGATGATGAACTAGCACGCGATTCCACTTCCCCTTCTCTTCTCCCTTCTCTTCCTTTCTTCTTCTTCTTCCTTCCTCTCCTTCCTTTCTCCTCTTGGCATAGCAGTATGGGGAAGATTGCTACAGTACCTCGGTTGCTACAGTGCGGCGGAGCTACAGTGCCAGGGCGGAGGTACTGTAGCACTGCTAGGGTTTTGTCTCCCCCTCCCTCTTAAGTTGGGCTCCGCCACTTGGGCTATGGCCCGGCGGCTAGGCCTGATAATGGGCTCAGACCCAACCCGAATTCTACCCTAACCCAAAAATGTTGATAGACAGCCCAACCCCAATCCAATCCAACTAAATTTATTAGAACCCAACACTAGCCCGTTTCAGCATAAGGGTCGGCCCATGTGCAACACAAAACCCCCAGGATACTAATGCAATATGGCACATGTGCGGATGTGTGGTCGAGCTTAGGTGCAGGCTGTGGTTCCGCTCTGCTACCTTATCTTCTTCTCGCCGCCACCTTATGTTCTCGCTACCTTCATTCTCTAGCCTTCCAAGTTCTACTTCCCGAGCAGCCACTCTCACCACCACCAGAGTGGTGCGCCCGCCTATGACAGAGCCACCTAGCGCCGCCGCCACGCTCGGCCGGTTGAGTTTGCCCACGCCGACGTCGGGAGCTCGTGCACGATTGCCAAAGCCGATGCCGACACCGACACTTTGGGAGCTCAGGCACGCGCCCTCGCATCGCCGACGCTGGGAGCTTTGAAGCTTTTCGATTTAAAGTTTTTTCGATATGAAAATTTTCGATTTGAAAGTCTTCTATTCGAGGTTTTCCCTATATGAACAAGTCCATCTAAAAGCACAGGCCAAGAACCGACATGATTGTGCCATCGAGACGGAAGCAAGCAAGCGATGGAGGGACATGCGTTGTCATGGCCCTCGCGAAGAGCAAGCGATCATCGAGGAAGACGGCGATCAAGAAGAGGGGCTTAGAAGCACTGCACCGGCAGCGGCAACAAGGACATGGACATCCACGGATCCACCATGAGTTATTGCGTATTAATGGGACATATACTTTTTCATGAGTTGCAATCGGGGTTTAGTCCTTCTGCGTAATCCAACCCATTTCAATCCTAACCCAGCCCTATTTAAACCACGTCCAACCCTATCCTAATCCATTTTTATTTTGGCCCATTCCTTTCAACTCGAAGCCAGCCCACACAAGGGCCCAGCCCTCTTGGCCCTTTAAAGTCTAGCCCATTACCAGGCCTACCGGCGGCCCACTACTCTCCTCAACTCACTAAATTCTGAAATTTCACTCTTAAATACCTCTTCTAATCCCTCAATTATTTATTAATTAAATGGGATATTACATCCATAGAGGATAGCAACTTAAATGTCATGGCAACATGCCAACAAATGGTAGATATATCCATGGAACTGTAGAAGCATGCAAGACAAGTTCATTAAACATGTTACAGTACATAATTAAGAAAATGTAAGTTGCCAACAAGTTGATTAACTTTTTTGTTGCCAACAGAATTTCCATGAATATGGATAGTTCATATGCAAATAAATCCTTATTATGCAATAAGAGAAGTCCATATATTCAATCGACCAATCAATTATAAACTGCTCAGTTCATAGAATAGAAAACATCTAAGCCATATATTCAATCGACCAATCAATTATAAACTGCTCAGTTCATATCTATGGTTGCAGTTCGAATTGTGTTCATGTTTGACATAATAAATCCTTATTATGCAATAAGAGAAGTCCGAACACAATACCAACCCACAAAGGAAGGAAAAAACCAATGACAAGGAAGGAATCGACACCAATAAGCAAAAGACGTAAGAAATATTTTATATGTATGTCTCTCGTTCGGAAGCAAATAGCTAGGCATCAATGGCGTCAGTGACAGCCCACTGTATCCGTGATGCAGTTGTCCTCCTACATGTGGGATTTGTTAATCACAGGCAAAAGTCAGGGTTTTTCTCTAATTTCACTCATAGACCTCTATACAATCAGAGTATCCCATACAAGCCTCCACGTTAATGATCCAAGGAGAAAGAGACTACATAATTCCATATACAATAGAAAATCAGAGTATCCCATACAAGCCTCCATGTTCATGATCCAAGGAGAAAAAGACTACATAATTCCATATAAAATAGAAAAAAGAGAGCGACCATAGTATAAATGTAACATCCTAATTTTCGAGCTTTCAAAAATATTTTTGTGTAGTTTAGGTCCCCAAAAAGTTTCACCATTTTTTCTTTAATTAATAAATCTTAATCAGAAATTTATGAAGTTAAAACAATTTAATATGAATAATTAAAACATCAACTTAATCCGGTGCAAGAGGAGAGTCCTAGGCTCCTAGATAACAACAACAATTGATGTGCGTCCAAAGAAGTTCCAATAGTATTTGTGCAAGACGTTGATTTGTGTACCACACATCCAAGTACACTACATATAATTAAGAGTTTGTACCTGAGATGGAATTAGTGCATGTGGTATGCTAGTTTATATTTATATCTACATTAACAGGGGGAAACCAATACTATGAATTTCATTCACGTTCAAAGAGATGTCCCGCCTCCTACTGCATGCAGTGATTGAGGAATGTAACATACTTTCATTATAATACGGATGGTTTAGACGAGAACCAGATTGACTTGACATATGCATTTGCAATGCACGCTTATTAGTCGATTTTTAGTGAAAATTTTCAAGGGATTATTGATTATCCAACAAATACTAGTAGATCTAATATGCTTGAGTTTTGAAAGAGATGGTATCGACTTCTTCCTTTTGCAAACTATCACTATGATACATTAGCTAATTTGGAGGAACCATTCAATGACTTGTCAGATTATGTGCAACCAGATGTCTCGTATTTGTGAACTTATTACAATTTACAGCATCAATTTTCCAACCTGCATTACAACAGTCATGACAATGGAAGGATAAAAGGCATAATATTTGGACAAACCTCATGCTAATTTGATATCTGGCACCATTCCAACTTCAATGTGTATAATGCGGTACATTATAGAACTGGACTTGTCACACAACATGCTTGCAGGAGAGGTACCTTGCGATCATGGAGGAGGTTGACGGCCATTGCTCGAGTGCGGAGGCGTCTTTGCATTTAATGACGCAGACAGCGAAGAGGGGCGGGACGTCGATCTTTGAGTCTTGGCGGCGGCATACGAGGAGGCAGATGGCATTGGCGTTAGGCTGAGATGGAGGCGGAGGCGGTGGGGAGGGGCGGCGGGTCCGAATCGAGAGGGAGGTAGAGGGGGCGGAGGCGGCGGAGGAGGACGGGAGGCGGCGCCGCAGAGGCGGGGGAGGCGTCGCTCGTCGAGAGGTGGGGAGGTGGGGAGGAGGCGAGGGGAGGCGTCGGTCGCGGAGGTGGGGAGGAGACGAGGGGAGGCGGCACGGTCATGGAGGTGGGGAGGAGACGAGGGGAGGCGGCGATGGCGCGGACGTGGGGAGGAGACGAGGGGAGGCGGGGCGGAGGCGGTGGAGGAGGGGAGACGGCAAGGCGTGAAGGGAGGGGGCGGAGGACGGCGCCGGTCGTGGGGGAGGAGAGGGGAGCAGCGAGCGCGCGGGGGATTGGGGACGAGACGCGACCAGCAGTGGACAGCAGTGGGGAAAAACGGGGTTGGGGAGGAAAAAACGGGCGCGCGGGGGGGGGATGCCGCGACCTTTTTTTTCGCTCCCGAGTGCCTGTAACGACCCGACACTCGGGGAATTAGCTGTCCCCGTTGAGATCGTCTGCTCCCGTCAAAGTTTCCCGAGTTTCCGATTGGACACTCGGGGAATTTTTATTTACCGAGTGTTTTTTTCCTTCCCCGAGTGTTTAATAAGGCACTCGGTAAGTTACCGAGTGTTTTATTCCAAACACTCGGGAAAATTTTAGGCACTCGGGAAAATAGGCGATTCTGGTAGTGCGAGATGTTCCCCGCGTTCCAACTCTCGTCTTCATCCGACCCAGATTGGGCAGAGACAAGAGCATCTGAGATCGAGAACTAC
The DNA here is from genome assembly GCA_036346405.1 of Phyllostachys edulis. Lineage (NCBI taxonomy): Eukaryota > Viridiplantae > Streptophyta > Magnoliopsida > Poales > Poaceae > Phyllostachys > Phyllostachys edulis. The sequence goes on along the minus strand of JAYEVD010000291.1, from coordinate 2,029,125 downwards.
TTAAATCGCACCCCTAGGACTGTGCAGAAAACTGGTATATCTACGGCAAGGATATTTCAGCCGAAGGATTCACCTACAATCCATAGTACAAAAAAACCGGATCGGTGGTTTGATCGAAAAAAACCGGGACTGGAGCTGGTCCGGTCCACTTTGCTCTTTGGATCGTTTGGAAAAAAATGTGTGAAAAATATTTTTTAAAAAAATCATTACACCATTAGGATTTGAACCGACGACATCTTTCTTCCACACGATGGAGTGACTGGCTTGGACTACATTCGTTATTGGTCTAAGCGGGCATAGACATCTTAATTAGGTTATTTGTCCTGTAGATGACACTGATCCATTGGTTTTTCCAATTGGTTCTGCGGGTAAATACTAAAATAATATTACTATTGAACCACGGTCTGATGGAAAAAAATCAACCGTTGGATCGGTAAACTAAACTGATCATGTGAGAGGTTCACTTGTCAGTTCGGTTTTTCGTACTATCTCTGCAATACATGCAAACATAGAGATGGAGGCGGTCCGTGACTTTAAGGGTGTATTTCGAACAGTGAACACAAGTTGGGATTAAAATAGAATTTTTTGCCGAAATAGCACTATTTGGAGCGTTATTAGCAAAAATGGCGCCCTCATCGCTGTTTTTGCAAAAGTGGTGCTCGACACCGTCCATGGGTGGCATAAACGGCTGTCGTGCTGCCATGTGGCCTCGTCCGCACCACCCACGGACGTCGCTGCCTCATCCATCCCACGGAGGGACGTAGCTGCCACGTCGCCGTCCAACCCCCCCTGCTCGGACAAGCCATCTAGCCCCTCCTCCATCCCGTGCTAGTGTGGACAAGCACCCGTGGCTACCTTCGCTTCCGGGCCGACAACACAATGACGCACCATGCAGACAGCACCGCTCCTCCCCGGCCCAGACGTGCCGCTAACTCGTCCGCTTGTGCTCTCTTTCGGTTGCTTACGACACCATTTTCTCCCTGTCTCATCCATCACATCGATGTCGTCCGCATGTATTGCTAATCATGCTACCGTGTGTTTAACTCCTTCGCACGCCTATAAAAACCGGCACTATGCTCGCTCTCACTCTCACTCTTGGATTCGTTCTCGCTCTCGCGCTCGTCGCTGAGAGCAAAGAGAATTGAACTAAAACTTTGTTTGGAATACGCTGTGGAGGAAATAGTGTTTGGAGCCGTGGTTAGGACCGTATAAGTACCGTGAGGTCGACATCAAGGCAAGGTAAAATTATTTCGTATGTTTTAGTTGTAATAATTTTATTCATAGTTAATTAGCGGTATTTTATTAGTCGTAGTTAGTTAGTGGTAATTGAGTCATAGTTTGTAAGTGGTACCTTGAAAGATGAGGTGACTCTCCGTGTTATCAAGGTATAGTCGTAAATTCCTGAAAAGTGGAGTACCATTCTGCAACGCGAGTATGGATGTAAATTCTGAAAACGTCGGGTGTGAACTTCCAATTCCTTAATTAGACAAAAATGTGGGTTCGGTTCCATGAAAGGTCTTAATAACTTATAAAAATACCAGATGGGAGATGTATCATGTACCGTTGACCTCCGCGCTGTCGGTCTCTTGCGTTTATTGGTCAAGCGGATGCAACAATGTAACTCTTAGATCTAGCGAGGCCTTGCAAGTTAACAAGTTTATTAATCTCAGCACAAGAAACAGGTAATCTTCACCTAATTGCAACTTAAAATCGTGCATTTGTTGAGTTGGTTCTTGGGAAACTTGTCATTTTATAATTCTTGACGAACAATCGCTAATTCAATCGCCAACACAATGACATAGATCATTGATTTTTAGATACAATCATTATTGCAACTTTCAATTTAACAAAATTTATAAATCTAGTCAAGTATTGTTAGTTTTGTATCTCGAGAGTTCGAGCTTGCAATATTCCTATCGATCGTGTTGGTAAGAAATGGCTCGCCACGTTTTTAATTACTGCGCATTAATTGAACTGTTCAAAAGACCAAAGACGACAACTTTGCATGTCATCGCGATAATAAATGGTGTATCATTTATTCTTCAAAAAAAAAAAAACGATGTATAATAATCGGTGACAAAGCCAAGATGAAAATGGAGTGTGTGCTCAAAGGACTAAGCTAAATTGACACAAACATTGTCTTTTACTCTTACGCAATCCAAGTTCATACTTGAAGAGAAGAAAAAGCAAAGAAAACAAAAGGAGAGAATAACTCAAGTGCAAGACACTTTCAAGGGAGAAAATGATGACAAGGGACAGTAGTTGAATAAGTTAACTGCAAGTCACTTTCTCGAAAACATTTTAAACTATTCGAATATAATAGCTAGTTTGGTCATAAACAAAATTAATTTTGGTTGTCTCATAGTTCCATGCTTATTGCCTGTTGAATGCCTCGTTGACACACACGCGCGCGCGCACACACACACACACACACACACACACACACACATATATATATATAGACACACACACATCCCCACCACAAAGAATATTGGGCTACACCATGCATGTATTTTTCTGTAACGAAAACGAAACTGAAGCAAGATCTTCTCTCGCATTCGGAGAATAGAATCCCGTCCTTAATTGTGCTACTCATCCTCTCACTTCTCATAAAATGATCCAAATGGACATGAAATTTTTTGTTAATACTCACACAAAACCATTCTATCATGCCAAACAATTTGAAATCTAAATTCGATCTACACATTAAGAAATAAAAAAACAAATTCTGCTGAGAAGGAAATCTGAAACAAAAAGGAAAAAAAAGATAAAGCTACTATTCATTGAAATTTGTCTCTCTCTTTTTCTTCTTCTGATATACATGGTGTTTTCATTTGAAAAATTGCATGATGCTTGATAATATCATACCCTATCTAAAAAATAATTCAAAATTTTTATGACCATTTCGACCATTTTCTGAGGAGTAGAAGCATGGTAGCACGATTAAGGCCGAGAACACAGATATGCTCTCCTTGCAAAGAAGCTCGAAGGAATTTTGACCGGTTGTTCAACATTTGCACTCAAGGCAGACGAGAGGAGAAATTCGATACAAGACTTGCGTAGTGTGAGAAAGGATGATGGATGATTTTTCTTCATGACCACACCTTGCCTTGATTAATTTGGTTGTTCGGATGTATACAAATCATATCAATCCAGATTAATAAATTAGAGCCACACAACCTTGTAGTGTTTTTTAATGTTTTTTTCAGATTATACTAGATTTGATTTTGTACCTTTGTTTCTAATTCGTTTGCTTGGAGATATTTTGATCAACATGAGCCTATAAGTTGCGTCGATAAGGTGCTATGAATTAGGGTTATGATATCTATGTCTCGGCTTCAACCTTGAGCGAGATAGACTTCTTGTAGCATAAACAAGACACTTATTTCGTTTTCTCATTTGATTATTGTGAAAAGACAGGGAAAATGGATCTTCTGCGGTGTCTTAGTCTGCATCTCAATTACATGTTTGTTTCCACGCGAAGACTTCCAATATTCCATGTCGTCGCTCCTACATGTCGATTTCGGTTTGCTAGATGAATATCACAAGGTGCACTTCTTGAAAAAAAATGCAATAATAGTACTTATAGTCAAAAACATATTGAATTTATTGTACAATAAACTAATAATAGCCAATCAAAGTCATCTTAATTTTGTTCCCTGCATGACTATGAGAAGTACTACTTGTGTTTACACATATGGTTGATTAACATATCAAAAATTAAGTGGGAAAATTATCGCCATAGGCATACTCCAAAACACAACTCCACGGGACAAGAATATATATTAATTGTCGTCGGCCATATATGAACCACCCATTCGTCTCGCTACGATGTCGACCCAATTGTTGTACGCTTCTACCTCGAATATTTCAGTTTGAAAGGCTTGGGGGTAAAAGACAGACATAAAGTTCCAAAACGTTGAAATCTACACAAGGGTCTCTTGTAGTTCCTTGTCGAAATGGTGAAATTTCAACAAGAATGCCCTTAGCTTCGACATGTCGATGCAATTGTTTCTTTCTGTCTCGTCTAGGGACATCTTTTTCTTGAGAGAAAACAAGTGCGAGGCGTCAAGGTCGCACTTATGCGTTGAAGCCGTCGACAAGCCTCGATCTTCTTGACTAGAAGTTGCCGCCTCCGATCCGTCACATATAGTGACCGACAACGGTGGATTTAGTGGTGGCGGCGTGGACACGCTTGATGAGGAGAGATAAAAGGCGCTAGACTTGAAAGGAAGGAAAAGAGGCCCTGGTTTTATTTTGGCGGTGGGTCCGCAAACCGATTCACACATGGTAGCAAAGAGGTTCTAAGAACGCATCCACCATTGTCCACTACGGATGCCCTTATGCATTGCTACGGATGCCCTTATGCATTCTTGAGCGCGTAGCTTGATTGCGACTCATGCATGCATATGCATGCATGTCTGCGAGCACACCGCATGAGGCTTAGCAGCGTAAGGCCGATCATCGGTTTGTGAGTTCAGCAAGCACGTCACGGGAATGACAAAACACGTGCTAGACGCGCTTAACGCCTCCACAAGATTCCTAGCATGTATAGTGGTTGTGCGCGCGGGTGTGTATACGTGTGGTGTGGCGAGTGGTGTGCTTGCCGAGCTTGGGCGTTGGGTCGTCTTGCGTCTTGCACGCACGCCTAGATCCATCGTGCTTGGGCGTGTCGTACCATGCCGGCTCGGTCCGATCACCCATTGTCTTGCGTCTTGGCCACCTCGCCTCTGGTCGGGCCCGAGCCTGACCAAAGTCCATCGTGCGAGTGCGTCTTTGTGCGGCCCAAGCCCAGCCCTAAGAAACTATAGACGTCTGGAAAGACGACAACCGCTGCCGCCAAGGAAGACAAAGACACTCGTGTGCCATCCACACCACTCCCCCTCGCCATAGCCTCCTCCTCCTCCTGGACGTCGATGAAGAACTCCGCCCACCTCGGCTGCGTCACGCGCTTACGAAGGGGATGAGAAGGACAGCGACAAGGAGTGTCTGGAGGGAGGGCAGTGGGCGACGGCGTGTGGGGATCGAGGGAGAAGGAGAGGGGGGAGGTGGCTGGAGGAGTGGAGGAGGGGCCGGCCGACGGCACGTGGGGAGGGAGGAGGGAGGACGGCAATTGGCGGCGCGTGGGGACACTACTACAAAACAGGCTATAGTAGACGCCCCATCACAGACGGTTCCTATAGAACCGTCTGTGTTGGGTCTATCGGGACCGGGCATAGCGTATCATAGACGGTTCTTATTATGAACCGTCTGTGCTACGCACCTTTCACAGACGGTTTTTTAATAAAACCGTCTGTGATCATTCACAAACGGTTTGTAACTAGAACCATCTGTGAATGATCATAGCCGGTTCTATTAAAAAGCGCTCGTGATAGTTACGATCACGAGCGGTTCTTAACAAGAACCGTCTCTGATTGTTGGGCGGGAAACGAAAATTTGGACATAATAGGCAGGCTGCCGAAACTCGCTTTATATAACCTTGCGCCTCTGCCGTCTCTCTTCCTCACACCTCATACCTCCATCTCCTCCTCTGCCGTTTCTCCTCCTCACACCTTGCGCCCCGGCCTCCCCCGAGCTTGTCGCCCGCAGCCTCCTCCAACTCGCCCTGGCCTCATCGTCATCGACCTCCTCCGAACCGTCGCCCCCGGCCTCCTCCACCTCACCCCGGCCTCGTCGTCACTGGCCTCCTACGACCTCATCGCCCTCGGCCTCCTCCACTTTGTCGCTTCGGCCTCCCACGACCTCACTCTCTCTACTCCCCCCCCCCTTTGCTCTATGATGTGGATTACTGAGAGCTAGTGTTAGTGCTCTATAAATGGATTGAGTTGATGCTACTGTGATGTGGGTGATGCTGTGGTTTATTGTTGGAGGCTCTCTATGCATGTGTAGTTCATGTTGAGTTATTTGGTTTGGCAAAAATATAGATGGTAGATCGCGCACTATTCGGTAAAACCGTCATAACTTTTGCATACGAACTCGGATTGCGACGTTCTTTGGCTCGTTGAAAAGCTAACAAAAAGTTCAATCCGAAAATCCATAAGCCCATATAAGATTCATTTGCGAGGCTCAGGAGACTCCAGACAAAGTAAAAACCCCCAAAAAAAGGTCGTTTAGAGCCTCAAAACAACCTCCAAAGTTTTAGCAGCCGTTTTTGTTTTTTTTTTTTTGCGACAGAAAAGGCTATCACAGACGGTTCTAAACAAGAACCGCTCAGGAACTCATCACGACGGTTCTTGTTGAACCGTCGTGAAAAGCTTTCATCACATACGGTTACGAATAAGAACCGCATTATAATAGCCTTCACGAGCGGTTTCAACAAAAACCGCTGATAGTGCGTATCACAGAGCGGTTTTGAACCGTCTGTGATAATCCTGAACCAACAAATATAGACGGTTCGGAAACCGTCTATGATGACGGTTTTGAACCATCTGTGATGAGGCTTCCTGTAGTAGTGGGAGGGAGGCGGCTGGAGCTGGAGGGAGGGGAATTAGGGAATGCGATTAGGGATTGGGAATTTGGGAGCTAGGCTCGGGATAAGGGGTTGGGGATAGGGGTTGGGGGAGGCCGAAGGGATGTTGGGCCATGCCGGGTGGCAGAGGGGGTTATTGGTTGAGCCAGGTCGGGGTGGGGGAGTGATTGGGCTAGGCCGAGAGAGGGAAGGATTGGGCTAGAATGGGAAGGTTGGGCCTATTTCGTGCCGAGCCAGCCCAAGCACATTAACCGATCGTCTTTGTCGTCTTCGCCTAGCAGGCGCATTCTTAAACCCAAATGCGACCCTCGATTCGTCTTGTACGCGGCGACCCACCACGTGCCGTGTCGTGCCATGCTTAGACCACGTCGTGCCGACCGTGCTTTGGGCCGGCCCGAAAAAGCATGGCCCAAGTCCCAGCTCTGCTTGCGACGTGCGTCTTCTTTCTACTTAAAAAAGGAATAAACCTATTTTACAACCTTGAACTGTCACGTTTGTCTAATTTTTAACCTCCAACTACGAAACCAGGTAATTGACCCCCCTCAACTGTCAAAATCGGACAACTAACCCCCTCAAGGTCATTCCAAACCGGTTTTGAGCCAACTTGGCATTTACGTGGAACTGAGCTGGCACTATATTGCCCCTGACCCACATGTCATACTCAGATGTCCCTCTTCTTCTTTCCTCTCCTCCCCCTTAGTCTTCTCTTCCTGCCTGCCCTTCTCAGCGCCATGAGCCATCACATGGCCGACCTTCAGGAGGTGTTTGACTTCATGCTTTCTACACCCAAGACCTTGTTCTACCTCGTTCCCGCATCCTATTCCACGGGAACCGCCCGAGGAGAGCTCAATCTTTGTTGACGTGGCCGCATGAACTCTAGCCAAGACCTACCGTATGTTCCCATCGCACCAGTGAAGATTTCACAAATCCTTTCATGTCATATTGTGTTCCACCCATTTATCAATCTACCCACCAAGTTAATTTGATTTTCGTTCAATGAGCTCACTTAATCGACCATTTTATTCCTCTGCCTTCAGTGATCTTCCTTGCCGCCGTTCATCACAACCGGTGAGCCTCGTTACGATTTCTTCTTACACGAGAATCCCTTCCCCATCTCCCATGTTTCGACACGCTCACCTTCTCCTCCTAACCTTCGCAGAACCACCACCACCATCACCAAAACGTGCCCCGTTGCGCTTCTTTGTTGCCGTGCAAGGGTAGGGACTTTGCATATCAAGATTAAAAACCCGTCCATGGGTCACAAAATGAACGTTGAAAGTAATACTAATAAACTAATGAATTTATCAACTAGTCTCAAGCATTAATCTAAGCAACAAATAAGTCCATGGATAACAACCTAACGGAAATAACCAATGTCTCTAGATTTATAAGGAATCACTCTAAATAAATATTGAATGTGTAGTTCTTTCGCATGTGGCGCTTGTAACCTATTCCCTCCCATGTATATCGTCATCAACGGTCACCTAAAAATAGCAACGAAGCAAGAGTGAGTCCAAGACTCAGCAAATACATAATAAAGCCATAAACAACAGTATATCAACCATAATAAAGGTTATCATCATCATCTATCTATTTAATGTTATTCTCATACTCAAATAAACAAGTCATATTGCATATAGGTAAATTTGCACAATTTAACAATTTACTCATATATGCGAATGCACCATCATGCTCATTCTCATATGCATCTCATCAGTTGACACCGGTATAGCGGAGTGTTCACCCGTCGATGACACACTCTTCTTCCATCTTCGTTAGGATGGGGTCCCTATATTGTAGAACTTTAACTAGTCCCTACAAATATAATACTTTATCTAGAGCACTCCGGACTAGTCATGTATCTTTTCCACTGACCTCACCAGAATAGTTACATGACTTTCTCACCGACCTGGCTCGTGCACTTTTATCATGATGAATGTAAATGATGCAACATCATAATTAATCATTTAGACAACTCGTCCCATTAACTCAATATCTCATTCTCAATATCTCAATATTGTAACCTCGTTAACTCAATGTCATCAGTCTCATGTATATGAATAATCTTAATGAAAGCATGATAAATAACATGATAAGCAATATCAATAACAATAGCGAACAACCCATTGTTCACCACTCTACCATGTACTTGCCTCCTTATTCCTTCGAAGCCAGATAGCGAGGCAGTGGTAAGGCACTAGAGGCCACACTCCCTGAACAAACAATTCAAAACAATCTCAAGATTACATCATCGCAGCACCAACACTTTACGCTAATCGCCCTCGCATATCTACATCAAGATGACACAATTAACCCAATTCTACCGAATGCACTACCCGCTATCCCAGTAGTAAAAATGATGCAACTTATTCACTCGGACTCAAAATCTAGCAAACCAATACTTTTTGGAATTCTCACACAATTTCCTACAACTTCCTAGTCATGGCAGACTTTTGATTCTACTGTTCTCTCTCGTTTCCTTCCCCAAAGACTATTCCAGAATCTGTCAGGACATACCACTTCACAATTTGGTATCTTTAATTCTAAAACTTGAAAATATATGAACAATACAGTTCTCGAAAATCATAAAACTTCCTAGCTTATTCAAGTTATCACCAATTTCTAATTCTTTCATTAACTAGGTGAAAACCGCCCATCTACACGATCATTGCCAACGACGCTCAAATTCTGGATAGTGACATTCCCGATGCAGTAACTTTTTGATATCTACTCCTAATCTAGTAATCTAGACATTCCTGGAAAGCTAACAAAAATATCTACAACTTTTCTAATTGGAGAAAACCATGTATCCGAGCCTAAATACCTCAAATTTCCCTCACATGGTTCTACATCGAAACTCGACGAACTAGGGGATGTTGAAAACTAGTCTTCCCTTAGACAAAATGATCTACGAATCGTACATCGACTAATTCATGGAAATTCTAGGTACTAACCGGTATTACCCTTGAAGAATGGGACGTCAAACACGAAGACCCGCGAAAACCTAATCTTTTCCTCTTCTTTCTCTTTCTCCTTTCCCTTCCTTCTTCTTCCTTCCTTCCTCTCCTTCCTTGCTGGTCCTCCTTGGTACCTCCTCCTTCTCCCTTTGTAAGCACATCAACAGCAGGGTGCGACACCGGGAGGGGAGGCGGCGGCTTGGAGGGAGGGAGGCGTAGGGGCGGCGACGCACACGACAGTAGGGGGCGGCGCACAGGGAAGGAGTGGCGGCCAGAGGAAGGGCAGCACAGGGTGGGCACGCCTAGGGTCCTATTTAAAGGCCAAGGGGCTGGAGGGTCGTGGCTTGGATGTGGTAGGGTTGGAAACAACCGGCATTGAATTTGATTCGGAGTACACTTTGACTACGAGTTGGTTTTCCGCTTTCCTTCTGTGCAGCAAACCTTTCGGAGGTCATAACTCTCTCTCCTGAACTCATAATTGAGTGATTACTTTCATCCCATTTAACTAACTCATAGTACTTCAACTTTCTATGTGTGGAGCTTTTCTGAATACACCGTCTTCATTGCCAAATTTGCTTTGAAAGTTGACTCAGTTGCGGACTCTGATTCTTTGTGCAGCCTACCTTGTGGGCCCCATATCGTATACGTCAGAACTCCAAATTAGATCAATGAGGACTCTAAATTAGACTATGCAAAGAGATCTACAACTTTGTAGTTACAAGGGTTTCCCTTTGAAGCTATTCCTGTCGTGAAAATCATGTTGCAAGATCATGACATATTATGTCTCATTTCTTGGCGAGGCAAAAAGGAATCTCTCAATCTCCTTATATTCTCTTTAAATAAACGAGATATTACACAGGAGGAGGTAGGGTGGAGGCGGCATGGGGATGGACTGTGGAGGAGAGGGAGAGAAGAAGAAGATGAAGTGGAAGAACATGGAAAGGAGAGGAGGCAGATGAGGTGGGGTTGGAGGCAAACCAGTGGGCCCCTCTAATATATGTCAAAATCATCTCCACGTCTACACCATGTAAGCTGAAATCTAGATTGGAATGGTCGCGAGGGGGTAAAGTACTCGGTGTTGACAATTGGAGGAGGTGAAACATCCGGTTTTGTAGTTGATAGTTGATTTTTAGACAAACGCAACAATTGAGGGGGTCTTATGGACTTATTTCTTACAAAAATAACGGCTGCAATACTAGCAAATGAAGTACTTCATCTGTTCTATTTTAGGTGTCGTTTTCGTATGCGTGTAGTCACTCTATTAAAACTTTAATCGTTATTATACACAAAAGTATTTGGATTTTTTCATGTGAAAATCTTATTATTATATTTGTTATAAAAAATACTTTCATACTGTTATACTTTTAATAATTTTCACTAACATATAACTAGAAAACAATAATGGTCATGTGTGTGTATTGGAGAAACTACCAGCATTTCGCAGTGGTACATGCCATGGACACAATCTTCCGAGACAACAGAAAAAAAGAAACTCTGCAGTCTGTATGACATAGTGGAAGTGATCCAAAAGAGAGTACCGGCAGCAGTGGACGATAGAAAAGAAAAGAAGCAGCAGTGGCTCCCTTCGCACTGCTTGGGCCTAAGATATTTGGCATTAGACTAGTCTCAAGGTTGGTAGGCCCAAATTTTGAATTAGGCTGAGCCAGGCCTATTCAAAATTTGAGAAAAGGCCTGACCTGCCAAAGGCCTGACAGCCTTAGCAGCAATTTGAGAAAAAAAAAATCGAAGAAAGCCCGGCCGAAAGTAAGAGCTACGTCCCAACATAAGCTCGGCCCAGGCAGCGAATTCAGGCTCGAAATGAGATGAGCCAGCTCGTTTCCCATCTCTGTCGGGGCAGGCCAGACTCAACCTTGTCCATGTCCACTGCGTACGGATGGCTTCGGTTGATTACATATCCTCGGCCTGCCCGTACTGACGAGCTTTGTTATGTCCCTGCCTCGAGAGATCGAATTACACAAATCAATAACAGTATTTAAGATAAATCGAGGTAATTTAGAGAACACATAGATATAGAAAGGGAACTGGGAAGAAAAACAGTAGAGGTAGAACTCAATATTTCATTTCCTCGATGCCATTTCTCAGACATACCTCTTACACTCACCCACACACTGCCCACTGGGGCCCAATGCCCATGGATTAAGCCCACGCACACAACATACAAGACCTCTTCTCGTCTCCTAGATCCCGCTTGTCAATGCTTCCTCCAGAACAGGCGTGGCATTAACTCCGCCGCAAAAATCAGCTTGTCTGCAAGCTTTCTTTACTGTCCAATATTGTCCATAATCAAACCCTCCAGAATCCCAAGGTGCTAACAATTCTTCATCAACCAGGAAATGGAGGTGCTTGCAAGCGGTAGGAATAATATTCAATATGAATGCCTCAACAAGAATTTGGTCACCTCTTGAGCATGCATACACCGTATCACCAGAACCCCACTGAAGGCCATTGATGTCCATGCATGTGTAGAACAATGCTTGTTTATATCCATTGTCACCTAGTATTCTGTTTTGACTAGCTGTAATTCCATTTGTATATAGAGTTGTTTCTTCCCAAGCAACACCATCACATGAGTTTTGTCAAGTACACACTTGTGCATAATGGCCCATTTTCCGTTGACAGAATGATGAACACTCCATTTTTTACACCGCCAGATAAGTAAAATCACAGTTGTAGTCTTGTAGAAGCCATTCCCGGTTGACTGATTCGATGCCCTTGTTCCTAAGCATTTGCCACTGAAAAATTGTTGACGACACCATTACATGACAAGTGTGGAGTTTATCCCTGACCATAACGACATGCTCCTCTGTCTTTATGTAGCTCATCTGACCACAGCAGATTTTAAGCAGGAAAACAACATCACACAGCAAGAATGCTTCAGCACAGTAAATCTGTGAGCACTCTTCCATTCTAGTTATCATTATGAACCTATGAACACCTGGATCCCATGGCCTACACAACTCAATCTTAGCATCCCTCTATTTCGCATGTGTCTAAGGAGCTGTAGTTTTCAGCTTAACAGTCCCAGTTCCACCCTACTGCACAAAGCCAATTTCAAGCTGGATAAGTGCTGTTATCAGGAATCAAGGGCGCAATGCTTGATTTCAACAGACCACATGCATGGAAATGACACTGGTGAGAACCTGCACTTGTTATTATACTTGCTGCATATTTTTTTGCAATTGAACATCCCTTTATCCTTTGATTAGCTACAGCAATGTGAACTAGCAATTCTAGCATTCACTTTCCTTGAACAGCCTGAAACTACCTTCAGTACTGTATCTACATCCATTGCCCAAGCTAATGCGTCCCTCACCAATCTGATTCCTATATCCCACTGCCTTGTAGGATAGTATGCATTCTTGTGTAGCTTAGGCCGCTGCTCATCGTCTCTAGGGCTAAAGTCATTTCACTGCCATGGTGGCATTTCATCAAACACAAATTGCATGCCACTGATTTCCCAATTTGGAGTCAGTACCCCGTTGTCGTCAATATAGCAAGTGTCTTGGTCACCCCCTCGCTTGGGAGTGCACCCAATGCCGCCAGCACACACTGCCCATTGGGGCCCACACCCATGCACCAGGCCCGCACACACCATACAAGATCTTTTCTCATCTCCTTGACCCCACTTGTCAATGCTTCCTCCGGAATAGACTCAATTGACTATTGAAACCTAGTTTGGATAGTACGCGGTACTAGGCTTGGTGCCGTGACCTTGCATAAGACATGGTAACATTACCACTAGTTCACCACTTTTATGGCCCCATTTGGAACGTAATAATTTTTCTCGATTCATGTAGGAATTGAACCACTCCCCCGTTCGCAAAAGAGTGACATTTTTTACTTTTCAATGTCAACAGATGCTAACCACTAAATTTTCTTATCATACAGCCAACAAAAGTTGTACTAGTGCAATACCATGAAAGTATTTTTTTTTGACAAATTCACTCGTATCATTTTCATATATTCAAACCATATGTCTTAACCAATATATTTGGTCAAACTTAATAAGTTTTGACTGCACGCATTCTAGGTAGTCCCTCTTTGTGACTGGAAGGAGTATTTTTAGTGAAATTCCTGTGAGATTCCAAACGGGCCCTAGTCTTGCACTGAAATTTCTCTAAAGGAAGAACATTTGGACACAAAAAAAAAACACTACGATGAATCTGACAAAAATAAACATTTTAGTACAAATTGAAACTGCGGAATATGTCTCCACTTATAGATGAGGCAGAGAGTTGACAGACCAAATTAAATCGACAAAACGGAGAGTCCGACGACCAAATTTGACAAAGATTACATGCACGCACAAAGATTAGAGACCATACATATGTATAAAAACACTTTTGGCCGCCTACGAGATCGATCGTATATCAGTCGGTTTCAATTCGGTCGCTCTAGTGGACCGGCTTGATAGTGAAGTAGGTCTGGAGGACGGTGGCTACGAGCAGAACGGCGGCGGCCACGAGGGAGATGAACACCCAGGGGTTCCTGAAGTAGGTGTGTAAGAAGCTGGCCCGCCACTTGTTCCACGGCTTTCTGCAGTAGGCGTTCACGCGCTGTCGCACTTCTTGGAGCTTGATGGAAGGATCCATCACTGCTCCCTTGGACAGAGTGTTGAAAACCTCGGCCACCTCCTTGTCACTGCCCAACGCGCAGTCCAGGACCCCTTTGGATCTCAGAAGGGCCACGTCCTTGGCCGAGTCGATGATGTGGTCCATGAAGGTCAGGTATTCCGTCACGCCGTTCCCTGCGCCGGGGTGCAGCTGCTCGAACGCCATCAGGTTGAGGAACACGGTCCGGACGTAGCTGTGCATCCTGAGCACCGGCATGCTCAGTACGCCGCGTTCGAAGTCGATGTCGCGGAGGCTGCCAGAATCGCTTGCCTTGAAATGGATTCCTGCCTCGTAGAGCTCCAGAGCGGAGGGCATGGTATCCTTTCTCTCTCTCCACTCGTCGGCGTTGCGTTCACTTTCGCCACAAAGGATTATCTCACTCAACTGGTCTGCGTTTCGTTCCCTTTCGCCACATAAGATTTTGCGTGCATTGTCGATGGGATGGAGGCCACTTTCGCCCAAGAGGTTACTATTGTCAGATGGGAGTCCAAAAAAAGCAACCACCATATTTGTTATCATGTCTCGAACTTCCTGTGGATGTAGCACAAATTGATATGGAGTAACAGCTAACATGCCTCAGCTGTAGTTTATCTTCACTATACTATACAAGTAATAGCCTAATAGGAATGAGTGTGTCTATTAATTAAGCGCACATCCGCTAGAAAGCGGGCGCACATAATCAAACAAATCAACGCTTTTAGAAACTTCCAAACATGGATTTTCCGAACTTTCAGCTGAGACTTGAAAAATTAACATGAGATTTTCAAAACATTTAACATTTGAAACTTTGAACCGGCAGCCAAAACTTTCAGTAAGAACTTTTTTTTAACGAGATACGGAACTTTCAAGACAAAATATTAGAAATTATCAACTCAAAATCTAAAACCTTTCGATTTTAACTAGAGATCATGTTTATATTGTGACCCAAATTTTGTGCCGTGTCCAAGTCGAACACGAGCACCAGCCTGCTTCAAGAGGGGCGCCGATCAACGCTAGTGTGGGCATCGGCCCGCGCCTAACTGACTTGGTCTATGTTTCGTAGTTGATTGGGACTCTTCTTCCTGGCACTATAAATACCCCTATTCTTGCGATGCGTCGAGTGCTTGTAATTTTCTTCACAAAGTGATTTTTGCCTCTTTTTTGTCTTGATTTTTTCCCACAAAGATTTTTCATGTTAAATTTATCTCATGTTCTCTGGATTCATCCCTTATTTCCTAACAAGTGATTTTGAAGCCTTCATTCGAATTTAATCTATCTTTTAAGAGGGAGAATCCCACAAGGCATCGACCTGCGCCTTCCCAAGTCGCCGACCTGTGCACATCGATTTCGACTCAGCGGCTTCCAGCAGGCTCGACTCTAACAGTCTAAAACTCGGCATCTAGAGTTGACTGTCTACAGACTATCTGTGCGGTGCAGACTATTCGAAGTTGACTGGTGGACAGGACACATGAATTTTCCAAAAAGTCTGATTTCTTGTCCCAGTTAAGAATTTTCCAAAAAGTCTGATTTCTTCTCCCGGTTGAGTTTCCTGGGCAGACTGTCCCCGCCCTGGACCAAGTTTATCAATTACATTCTGGTACCGGCCGAAATGGTCTGAACATGTCATATTGGCACACAACAGGCTTAATCCCATACCGGTCATTCCAGCTCATTCCAGTTATTCCGGCAATTTCAGTATCAGGCATAATGTAAATGACCCCTCCTTTAAATCAGGTCCAAAGTCCCAGCCCAGTACTACTTCTTTGGTAAGTGAAATTATGCTATACTATTATACTAGACTATGGTAAAATATATGATGTTATGAACCCGTGTTGTATTATTTAACTACGTACGACCTTTGTGTTTATCAACTCATTGAACTATGTGATATTTTTATTCTATGGTTATGTATTTTAAGTGAGGTTCCATGGGAAATTATGGGTGCACATAATTACATATATATTTATGAATAAATATATATTACCATATTAAAATACAGAACAGTACGTCGTAATTGACTAGTACCGGCGCATTCCATATCAAGAGGCAAACCAAAATAGCATCCAGAGTGGAATTGACAGCTATGACCTAAACCCATTAACTATCCGCAAATGTTGTAGCGGCTAGTACCCAGCTCCTTATAGTGCCTAAAATCCCGGCCCTCTCTGCGTTTTGCGGCTATTTTCTCCCAGTCGCGTGCGCCCACCTGTCCCACGAATTTCTTCGCTTGCGCTGGCCTCATGCACTCGTGAGCCGTTCCATCGTAGTGGCGGGCCTCTCGTGTAGGATCGAAGGCTCTCGGCTGCTCCCGTCCCTTCCCCTTCCTTGACTCCCTCCCAGCCGCAATTCCTCTTCCCAGCATCACCTCCACTTCGCTCGAGTCACCCCTCCGTTGCCCGCCTGCCTCCTCCCCCTCGGCCGCATCGACGACACCGGATCCCCCTCCCCCGACTCCTCCCCCCCCCCCCCCGCCATCTAGCTCGCGTCGCCCCCACCACCCACCTCCTCCCTTCGCCTCTGCCCCCCTTCCCCTTCACCGCCCTCCCTCCTTCGCCCGAACCGCCCTCTCTCGATTGCCCAAATTTGTTACGGCCTTCCACGCATAAAATCGCCTTCCCTTCCTACCACACCGATAGCAGATGATGCCTCGCATTCACCTCCACCATCGTAGCCATCACCGTCATCCCAAATTTGCCAGCACGGGCGAGGGAACGGTCGGAGAGGAGCCTTCCTTTACGCCGGAGCCGTCCGCAGCGTCCTCCACCGGTCACTCTAAAACCTAGCTCGCCATATCCTCTAGTGGGGAAGGTGAAGGCATCGTGGCAACAGCTGAGGGCATGGGGCGGGGCCTATTGAGGTGAGGGGTGGCATAAGAGAGAGGAGACGACGATGGGAAAGGATAGTTGTTGCCATTAGTGGCCGAACCCTGGAGGTCAGTCGGGGCAAAATCCTCAACGGTGATGGTGTCGAGGTTGCTGATGGCAGATGAGCTCCACCAGGTCGCCTACGTAAGCTCCATCCGGCCTGCCATCTAGCTCCACCAAAGCGTCTCCATGGCTTCACCATCGCCAATCCTCGTGCCTCATAGGCAGAGATGCTGATTGGGAACAAGAACCGCTAAGGGTGCTAGTTTGGTTGACTAAACTCAAGGTACATGTCTCCTCTTCCTTTCTATGATGTATTGCAGAAACTTTTCGTCCTATCAATAGTGCATGGTTCCATATAGGTTGTCGAGCATGTCGATGCAGGTGTGGAAGACTGGAACAACAGGAAGCCTCTGGTATCAATGCTGGTCTATTTCAACGTAGATGATATGAGGAAGCAAGCTGAAGCTTCCACAGGAAGATTTTGGCCAGGTTCACCCAACTTTCCTGCTTTGGTTCTTCTGTAACAAACTAAGACTACACTGATATTTGCCTAGCTCATGATATAGATATTCTTATCTTTGAAATGAACTGCCTTCAGGTAGAAACTCCATTCACCTCTCCTTTGCAGCTCATGTCTTCCAAATCTTCCATGGCTTTTTTGTGCTATGGTTTGTTGTTCGATCTAGGCATCATTTCTATCGACAAATGCATTGGATTAGCACAGAATCATGTATGGTTCATTTATTTCTGTTTTCGTTACATTACGCTGATTGACACCGTGGTGATTGATAGTTTTTTACGACGATGATTGATGTGTTGTGGTTGCATAACACTTTTCTTTTACAGTGTGTATATGTTTTCACCAAATGTCTCGATGATTTATGTGTTGTGATTGCATAGCACTTTTCTTTTACAATCTGTATACATTTTCGCCAAATGTCCCTATCTACATAACCCATTCGTTACCACGTAGCAATAGAACATTCCTATATTTTTGGCTAATCTAAAGTCATGAACTCTGCATTTGTGATAGGTTGCCTGAATTGCCTATTTTAGAAGTGCATGTGATAGGAGTTTACTATTTATCCTAACAAAAGAAAGATGCACAATTATTTACATAACAGAAGATCGACACACTCAAAGTTGTTGAGGTATGTCCAGACTTTTTTTTTGCCTAATCTAAAGTCATGCACTCTGCCTTTGTGATAGATTGACTGAATTAATAGCTTGCTTGCATTAAGAAAGCATGATGCACCCTTTGCAGCATATTTTCAGTGCATGCATTGCTTATGATTTTTAACCGATGAAACTTCAACTTTCTTTCTCCTTTGTTGATATCTTTCTGTCCTAAACCATATGATATTAATATCTCCTAATCTCTACTGAATTGTCATCCTAACATATATTTCTTGTGTTGTGCAGTTTTTGCTGATGGAAGCATATGCTTAGATATCTTACAGAATCAGTGGAGCCCAATATATGATGTAGCTGCTATACTTACATCCATCCAAGTACAACAAAATCTTTTATGTCTTAGTAGCTCAGGTTATTTGGTCGCAAACATTTTGTACTGTCTGATTGCTGATTGTTGCCTTGTTACAACAACATATATTTTAAAATCTGTAGCATGCTTTCAATTTTTGATCTGGGACATATTTGGGTGACCATTCAATGCTAGGTATATTTTGAACCACATAATGAACATATCCGAATGGTAATTACGAATTGTTTATTGTGATCGAGTGTAAGTACAAATGTCCAACACTTCTGAGATGCTTTAGCAAGTTATGAGTGGTAGGAAACCAAGAGACAGTTGTTTGGACATATAACGGGGGTCAATTAAAAATTAATCCATCATTAGTTTTTTTGGAAGTTGAATTAGTCGGTCTATGTTTAAATTGTTAATAGTCATTTTATTATTTGTATATACTTTTGGATCTTTAGCTTTCCCTAAGATCTTCACTGTGCTTGCTAACTGGGTGGCAAAAATGGTGCGATTGTACTGTGGATAGCTAGTCTAAAGCTTCTTAGGGCAAAACTTTCAATTGATTGCCTCTGTCATCTCAATTTAATTAAATTGCCTCAAATGGTCTACTTAATGAATGGTCTCTTCTAGAAAGTAGAAACAACTTGGGATGTGCTATTCATAGTATGAAAGGTCTGAAACTTTTCTAAATCCTGTAGCAAGCTTGATCACAGAAATTATGACTAAATTTATTCTTAGGAAAAAAATGAAAAACAGTATCAGCTGTACCAAATGCATCTCTCGACTTATGTTAAGATATCTTAGAAGCTATAAAGCAATCCATTTCATCTTATGGATTGTCAGTTTATAAATGCAATGGACTCTTTCATTGTCGCTTCATGTGCTGCAAATTATGATGTGTACATTTTTGTAATCTTTGTTCCATTCTTTGTTCATCTAGCCATTTCATCAGTGAAAATCTCATAGTTTTGCAAACTTCAGCTGCTATTGTGTTCAGCTTTCAATTATACATAGGTGGTATAAAGTTGTTCATAGGTTTTTTAATTATGTCTATAGGCAATCACTGCTACAAGCACGACGAAAAATGAACATATGTTTTGCGAGATCTACA
Organism: Phyllostachys edulis; assembly: GCA_036346405.1. Taxonomy (NCBI): domain Eukaryota; kingdom Viridiplantae; phylum Streptophyta; class Magnoliopsida; order Poales; family Poaceae; genus Phyllostachys; species Phyllostachys edulis. Next base: position 2,009,622 of record JAYEVD010000291.1, on the reverse strand, counting down.
ACCAGCTGAAGAACAATAATTTCAAAGTAGATCTGAAAGCAACTTTCTTTTTGTGCCTCTGGATTCGTTTGTTTATGTTGAGAACAAGCACTATGACAGTAATACTATTACTTATGTGCCCTGTATTTCGTTATTCGTAGAGTTATGTTAATTTTATGCTACCTGCTGCTACTTGCTAGGCTATAATTGATGTTTTGACAGATAGTGGAACTGGTTTTGCGATAGATGACTCTAAGGGAATATTTCCCTAGAATTATTCTTTGTTTACATATAAGATGAGATTTCAAGAATATTTCATTTCATAGTCATGCTATAGATATGCGTTCATCTAATATGTTGTTTGCCGATTGTATTCATCCATGACAATAAGTTTTACCACTTCGTCTTACTCCTAGGCCAATCAATCATGTATGCTCTCTGCTAACATAATTCTTTGTGTATAGTTCAAAACACCCTCTACCCTGGAAACGCTACAAATACTGGCGCGACATAGCACGTAAATTCATCCTAGTTTCCACTACCTATCAATGACCGTTGCGGTAAGGGGTCACCTAAAGCTATGGATGGATTGTGCATTCCAAGGTTGTACGTTCAATTATAACTGTTAGTTTATTTGGTTAGGTGTAAATACCCATAGGGAATCGAATAGTACCCTTTAAATTGGGAACGGGTATATTTTACAGAGAGAAAAAAATCATTTTTCAACTGTTAGCTATTGCGTCAGTTTGATTTTCAACCCACAACTCTAGAACCGTCTAAAATATAACTCTCAACTATTAATAAAAGGTCACATGGACCCCTACCCCAAACTAGTCTGGTTTTGATTCAACATATCAGTGGTTTTGATGTGTGGAAGTTGACATGGCCATGGCAATGACTTGGAAAATCAACCATATTTTTTTTCTTTTGCACTAGGGTCCATGTGTCAGTAAATGTTAGCTTCTTCCTCCTCTCCCCTTTCCCTTCTCTGTTCATCTCATCTAACTAACTCGGAGCCAGCATGCAAGCATGCAACCGCCAACCATAAAACAGCAGCAGCCAGCACCACTTGCCATCGTCATCCTCCATTGCCATTGACCCACCAACTCTAGCCACACTACAACTTCCTTTCCCGAGAAGGCTGCCATTGATGTTCGTGCTAGGCCACCGCGGCTGTTGCAGAGGGTGCACGCTCCTCCTCCTCCTCCCTATATCCACGTCATCGCACCTCTCCGAAATCCGATCGCGAGGGAGTCCAAGTCCGGTATCCCAAACCCCAAACTACCACCAGCACTAGATTCCTTGTGTCTCTTGCATCTCGATTTGGTCATTTCCCATGCCTCGTAGCCATCCAAACATCGTCAACCTTCTCCACCCGAAGCACTATCACCTCCTTGTGTTGTTTTCTGTTCTGGCTAAGAGGTAGAAGACGAAGTCTTTTCTCCTTTTCAGTCACTGACCGGTAGGGGCTAGCCACATAAAGAGGGTTAAAATCCTATTTTATTTTTGTTTCTGATTAGGATTGACGTGGTGGACACGTCACGTCAAAACCACTCTAAAATGAGTAAGAGGATAATGTGACCTCATTTTATTAGTTGAGGGTTGTGTTTTAGATGATTTAGGAGTAGGATGTTGAATTTCGGACTCATACCGCAGTTGAAGGTTGAAAAATGGACTTTTTTCTTTATTTTAAGGAAAAAATTCCAGTTTTCAACCCTCAACTATCGTCCGAGTCTGATTTTCAACCTCCAACTCCAAAATCATTTAAAACACTACTTCCAATTCTCCAAACCATTCTTTTCCAATTCTCCAAACCATTCTTTTTTTTCACCCTTGGGCCCTTCACCCCCCCCCCTCGTTTTCGCTAATGTGGAGGTGGTTTTTGCTGACGTGGTGTTGGTTTTCGCTGAGTAGGGTGGGGCCTACATGTTAGTCCTCCCTCTCCATTCTTCCTTCTTTTTGTCTCTCTCTCTCCCATCTCACTCAAGCCGACCACCGCCTCCTCCCTCCCTGTCTCCCTCCATCTCCTTGCCGACCACCACCGCTTCCTACTCCCTCCCTTTCTATGCCTCCACCACGCATGTCCTAGGGCCCACTGCTCAGAGAGAGAGAACGGAGGTAGAGTAGAGGGGAGAACAGAGGAGGGTGAGAGCATGCACTTTACAGCGACCGGACTTAGGGAAGTAGAAGTGGCCACAGCGCAGCTGTCACCTCACCCACTGTGCAGACTGCGCTTTCTTCCATTCCCCAATCATCTTCTCTTCCTAGGCCAAGCCAAGCTCACGGCGTCGCATCGTGCCACGCCTGCCGTCGTGTTTGCCTCGCCGTTCTAGCTTTCTCCTTCCCAAACCACTCATGTCACGACGTGTTCTAGGCTTTAGGGAAGTGTTTCGCTCAATCAGTTTCGTCCTTCCCCGTTTGAACCTCGTCGTGCCGTCATCTTCCCCAAATCTGGTTAGAACCGCCGCCGCCGCCGTACTCTCTCTGGTGATCCTCTCATCAATCCCTCCTTCCCTCGGCATCTCCTCATCTTACTCTTCCTCCCTCAACTTCTGGTTTTGGTCGCCCTTCACCTCAGCACTGCCGCACCACGGAGCTCGCCTCGCCACCCTCGACTCTCGTCGCCAGGCCACCTCCGGACATCTCGGCCTCCACCGTCTACTTTGGTGAGCTTCCCCAACTCCCCTTATGTCCATACTCACCACCGTTTCTTCCCTCTTTCCCTCTAGCACCGCTGCCATGTTGTTTCCATAGCCACCGCCACCTCTAGCCTCCTCTCCCCCATGAGAATCCATTTTTGAGGTCGCTGACCCCTCTCCATGCCCCCTCGCTGCCAGCAATCACACCCCGCGCGTGGTCTACCCCTCCTCTATGCTTTGCCTCCCTTCTCTTTGTCCCTCTCTCTCTGTTATTTTCTAATTTGTTAGATGATGTGGCACACGCGCGGTAGACATATCACATGAAACTGGGTCGAAAGGGCCGAAGGGGGCAAAGTGGATGGTTTCAAGAGACCGACGGTGCGTTTTAGACATTTTTGGAGTTTGAGGTTGAAAATCAGACTCGGGAGATAGTTGAGGGTTGGAAAATAGACTTTTTCCTTATTTTTAACCCTCCAACTCTTGTCCAAGTCTAGAAATCAACCCTCACCTTGAACCAAGCTAGTTTTGGGAGATACGGCATCTAGATATACATGTTCCACTGATATGACGTCCAAGTGGATAGGTATCGCCTAGTCAGCAAAGTTCAGTTCGGACAAAAATATAAAATAAATGGCCATGACCCACATTTCACACTCGGACTTCTTCCCGCTCCCCTTGTCTCTCTCCCCTACTGCAGCTTCGAGCCTGGGCCCCACACTTCTCTCTCCTCCCACTTCGATGCTGGTGAGCCCGATCTTGACTCTCTAGTGGCCGCGCCTTCCACCTCCGCTCATCTTCGCTTTCACCCATTGTTGCCATGCGAGATGACTGTGCGTAGCTTCTCGGCAACTTGATTGACCTGCTCGCTGCCAGCGACAGCTGTCCCCAATTAGTGGCGGATCCATCTGTAACCTATGGGTCAACTGACCCCATAGGTTTTTGAAAACAAAACAAAATCTTTTACATATTTATGTATTAATCCATGAATTTTTGGAGAAATAACCCCACTTCAAATTATTCGGTTACAATTGACCCATGTATAGTATAAATCTTGTTCTGCCGCTGTCCCAATGACACCAACCATGACACAATGGCCTTTTCCCCAAATTAGAAAGGCTAAAAAGTTCAATTAATGACCAATTGGCTTTGGATTCCCAATTCCACCTGAGTTTTCCTTCTTTGTTTTTTTTTTTTGCCAATCACGTCTTTCTTGATTGCATCGGTAATGCATAATCACAGCGCAAGCACATGGTTGCGATTCCCAAGTCCCAATTTCATGCATCTACTTGGTGGAGGAACAACCACTGAAGGCTCCGACGATTCGTCACGCGCTGCCTCTCCTCTACTATCAAGCATGATGGCATGTTTCCTCCTCTTTCCTTTCTTCTTATCCTGCCAAAGCCAGTCCAGGCTAGTCGCAAGAAGCTAGAGAACTACCACGCATCAAAGACTCGGAGGCGGAGGAAGGTGCAAAGGGGTCGGATCTGTCCGCCGGCAACTGCCAGTGCTGCAGGTCATCGGATTTGGAGCGAAATAGCCTTAGTGAGCAGGAGGACGGAAGGTAATCAGAGAGATGGTTTGAGGAGAGAGAGAGAGAGAGAGAGAATAGAATTGTTTTTCCCTTTTTTTCATTATATGACTTGGCAATTTCTATCCACTTGGACAACACAGACACATTACCAAACCATTCCACATATATGTCAGAATTTTCGGTCGAAATGGCACTATTTGAAGCGTGGTCAGCAAAAATGACATCCTCAAAAATGGTACTCTCGTCCACACGGTCACCGTGCGGTTTAACCACGGGGTGACACGTGGCGGCTAAACCACACTATGCAGTTTAGCCACGGGATGATGCGTGGCACCGTGAACGTTCACTCGCCATGTGTCGCCCGTGGCTAAAACCGCATGGTGATCGTGCGGTTTACTGCCATGTGTTGCCCCGTGGCTTGTCCGCACAGTGACCGTGCGGACGAGAGCGCTATTTTTGCAATTACAGCTATAAGGGTATCTTTTTTGCTAATCACGCATCAAATAGTGTCATTTTGGAAAAAAAACTGTATGTCATGTCATAAAAAACACTATGGTTTTAGGGCATGCGTGTTTTGCACCCGGTTCAAGAGTTTGAGGGTACTAAATACGTAGTTTTAGAATTGGAGGTTAATTTATGGACTCGAGCAAGAATTAAGGGGGGTAAATGGACTTATTCCTTTCTACAGTTGTCACACCTGTTGAGCTTCTTTGAGCATTAACAAGTGTCTTGCTCTCTTGTGCATCTCATTATACTCTAGTGAGAAAATTGAGTGAGTTTGTTTGTATTGCATTGATTGAGCTTCTAATACTGCGACTAGTCGGGGACAAAAAAAACTATTGCCTTTGTTGAGATCCATTCTATGATTTTGCAATACAACCAATATATATATACAAAAGACCATATTATCCTCCTTGATTAGCTCACTTATTGACTTGGATAGTGTGTGTTACTCTGGTCTATAGTAGTAGATGACCTTGAAAATAATGAATGAGAGGGGTATACAAAGAAAAAAATAGTAAAAACTTGGCTCGAAATTATAGAATAACATGTATTCGAGAACAGGGAGAGTATACAAGGCAATGTAATTCAGTTTTTTTAGTGGAATTGAGGTTGTAATCGATTGGCAAACCTCAAATACAACTCTCATAGAATAATTACTTGCAATTTTAAAGTGAGAATTAGTACTTTCAAAACAATACTCTGATTTTTGTATTGCAAACAATACAAGATCTCACTTTTGAATTTTGAAGGGAAAAAATCGAAGGATAAGATCTTGATAAAAAGATAATTAGAATATAACAAAGAATCCTAAACAATACAAATCTCACTAAAATATGCTCTAAGTCAAATTTGAGTTTTAAATGTAAGAAGCCTATGTCTTGTGTTTGGTCAAACCGCAGAGCCGACCAACCTAGCTTAATTTACGCAAAAAGAGAGGAATTGGGCCTAGGAACGAAGGAAATGCTGCGAATCTGTACTCATTAAGCACGTGCACGAAATCATCACACGGAACATGTTACGCAAGTATCTCGAGGAGGAGCATAGGCGGTGGTTCTCCATCACGAACATATCGGCAAGGATAACATTCTTCAAATATAGGTAGCCGTGCTTCTTGAAGACGGATCGTTGGGGCGTAATCCGGTAATTCCCTTTCAATTTTATCATCCTCATCGCCTCTAGCAAGAAGCGGTAGTCCAAGACCATCATGTCCACGAAACGCTTTACGTTTTTATCTCCTCGCCACCGCTCATTTAGGTCTGGCCAGTATCTTGCCTCGGTGGTCCGCCGCTGCTTGGCGGCGGCGGCAACACGCCCATTGGCTTATCGGCCCACTTAACGGTGCGACAACGCCCGGTTCTTGTGCCCCACCATGGGCGGCAGTGCAATGTCGCCGTGGTGGAAGGGACCCAACGACACCAAGCTGCGGCGATGCGCCTTCTTTGTACTTCTTGTTCTTGATGTCTTGTGGCACCAGAAATGGAGGTCTTTTTCCATCGCTCCATCTCCTTCTCCAGCTCGGTGTATCTATACCTCTTGTACATCTTTACCAATCTAGAACTACCCTCCTCCTCGACCCTAATGGATTCCCTCCATCTAATTCTTCTCACCCCTCACGGACAACTCTATTTGATGCAAGCTCTATATAGAGATCGGGAGAGGTCATAGCCAGGGAAAAGTTTCTCGGTTCATTTTTTTTACCGGAGGGGACCGGTAAGTCCGGTTTGTGCGAAAATCGGAAATTTCGGCCGAAATTTTCAAAAAGAATTTTAAATTTTGGGATTTTAAATTTAAAAAAAAAATCAAATTCGAACAAAATTCAAGCAAATTCGAATTTTTTTGGACAAAATTCATCAAAACCGAATTTTTTTGGCCGGTTTGAATTTTTACCGGCCATCTGGCAGAACACGATTCTGCGTGATGTAATCGAAATTCGCCGATAAGATTTTCACTAGTCATATGGCTTAGATCATGGTTTTTGTCTTTTTCATGTGCTAGAGCAATGAATACAAGAAGTTCCTACTTGCATACGTCACCAACTATGTCAGATTTGCACACTTTTTTTCTTCTTCTTTAGGCTTGTCTTTTGGAGTCCGTTTCTTGTCGACCTTTCGTACACAGTAAGCATTCATGGTTAGACATCAGCCTGTGTGTTCAACATTATAGGTCCACCTTTTGAAATTGCGAATTGACCATGTTTAAATTAACTGTTCTAAAGTTTTGTTTATATAACTTCTTTCCTGTTTCTTTACCTTTTTACAATATGGAAATATCTTATAACCCTTCTTTATTACTAACTGTATCTTCTGTGGTGTCCTTAAAAACCATTGTTCGTTGATCTTTTTTCATTTATGTCCATGTTGCAACCTTTTTTTTTTTGCGAGGAGTCCATGGTATAACTTAAGCTCATTGCTAAGAAATTATCTGGGGTATTTGGTTTTCTTGGTTTTTTTTTTCCTTTCATCCTTATATAATGTTTAGATTCCACTTTGTGTAAGATTTTTCTCCAAGAAAGGGCAATCGTATGTTTATTCATTGAAGTTTAAGGCTTGGTGCATTTAAGCCTCAAATTTTTGTAAGGAACCAATTAATCCTTCACCATGCAATTTTTACAGGACAAAAGAAAATGCTTGCTAAGCATAGCTCTTATGCTATGGTGCTTCGGGTGTATGTTTATATAAAATGGTGCAGGAATGGGATGATTTTAGGGTGGCTACGTCACTATTTTTTCATGTGCCGTTGGATTCCGCTTGGCTTGGCTACGTCCGTCCGATGAGATCAATCTTCCTCGGCGCGTGCTGCTCAACTTGCGACGCATGCTAGCTCAACTCGCGACACGTGTGCACATGGTGTCGTTCCTTCGCTTCCCAGCATGCTTCTTCCTTCTCCCCTCGCATACCACGCCATCTCCGTTCCGCTTTTCCCCCGTTCCCCTCCCTCGCCTCCCATGATGGTCGCCTCCTAGATCCTCGCCGCGCCGTTCCACATCTCCCACCTTTCTTCTCTCCACAGAAGCAGGGGTAGCCGCCGCTTTCTCTTCACTGCCGGAGTCCTGGGGACGAGACGCCATGCCACCGCCTCACAACCCACCGTTCTCGTCTTCTCTTCCACCCTGCTTCCTCCCGCGCCGACAGCGCCTGATGCCACCGGGATCACCGCATCTCCGCCAGCCTTTGCACGAAACACGGTGAGGCTACCATCATTCTTTGCTACCGTATCCCCCTACGCCCTTGCCAGATACCCCTCTGTCTCCTCCGCCGAGGCCGAGCAGGAGAGCGTCGTCCGCATCTACGGCTCCGATGGCTGCCCCATCACGTGCGCCTCTGCGTCTCGCTCCTCTACAAGGTGGCGGTGCCCGCGCACTTCACTCCCTCTGAGGCGGCCCCGCTCGGCCGCTCCGTGCTCCGCCTCTCCACACCCGACCTGGAGGTCTCCGGCGTCACCAACGAGCTGCTGCGCCAGGTCGACACTCACTTCGAGGGCAAGCCTCGCGTCACGCCGTTCGAGCGGCCGACGGCGCGCACGTCACTGACGGCTGCGGTGGCGGAGAAGGTGGTCGAGCTGGTGCGACTACAGCACCGCGGCGTGGAGCGGCATCTGGAGGGCGTGGCAACCAAGGTGGCGGAGATGGTGAAGAAGGCCAGGAAGGGGAGGGACGTGGTGGAGGGCGCCGAGGTAAGGAGGGTGGGGAAATGGTACGGGGACGCCATGGAGGTAATGTTGGAGCATGCCAGTATGTAGGAGAAGGTTCTCTTCCCCGATATCTAGAGGTTTAGTTCAATCTAGGTGCACACTAGGATGTTGGAGCACGCCAGGACGTAGTTGAATCTTGAAAATAATACTACAGATCGGCCATTCCCAACATTAGCAGGCCATGGTTTGGTAATTTTTATTCTCTTTCACTTGTATGGAAATTCAACTACATCTTGTTTAGCCTCTTTAACTCTTTCAATTGCATGATTGTTGGAACTCAGCTCCACTCCAGATCACTGTGGGAAGTTCCTACTTTGGAACCTCGTAGGTAACTCTGTCTATCTCCCACAATGAGCAATGAATACAAGAAGTTCTTACTTGCATACCTCACCAACTATGTCATATTTGTACAGATAACTCTGACTATCTCCCACAATGAGCAGTGAATACAAGAAGTTCCTACTTGCATACCTCACCAACTATATCAGATTTGCACACTTTATTGTAAACTGTAGAAGTTTTTTCTGATGCAATCTTGCAGGACTTTTCAATGAGTTACCCACTTGTTCAAGGACATGGAAATTTTGGCTCAATAGATGTTGACCAGCTGCATTGCGATACATAGAGTGCCGCTTGGACGTATGTTTGGATCATTTAAATTTTGTTAAGTGAGCTAACATTAAATTTTTTATCTTGCCTTAGGTTCCACTTTCTTGGTTTTTTTTCTTCTTCTTTAGGCTTGTCTTTTGGAGTCCGTTTCTTGGTTCTCTTCTCTGATATCCAGAGGTTTAGTTCAATCTTGGTGCACGCCAGGATGTTGGAGCACGCCAGGACGTAGTTGAATCTTGAAAATAATACCACAGACCGGCCAATCCCAACATTAGCAGGCCATGGTTTGGTAATTTTTATTCTCTTTCACATGTATGGAAATTTAGCTACATCTTTTTTAGCCTCTTTAACTCTTTCAACTGCATGTTTGTTGGAACTCAGCTCTGCTCCAGATCACTGTGGGAAGTTCCTACTTTGGTACCTCACAGATAACTCTGTCTATCTCCCACAATGAGCAATGAATACAAGAAGTTCCTACTTGCATACCTCACCAACTATGTCAGATTTGCACACTTTATTGTAAACTGTAGAGGTTTTTTCTGATGCCATCTTGCAGGACTTTTCAATGAGTTGCCCACTTGTTCAAGGATATGGAAATTTTGGTTCAATAGATGTTGACCCCCCTGCTGCAATGCGATACATAGAGTTCCGCTTGGATGTAGGTTTGGATCATTTAAATTTTGTTAAGTGAGCTAACATTAAAATTTTTCTTGCCTTAGGTTCCACTTTCTTGATTTTTTTTCTTCTTCTTTAGGCTTGTCTTTTGGAGTCCGTTTCTTGTCGTCCTTTCGTACGCAGTAAGCATTCATGGTTAGACATCAGCCTGTGTGTTCAACATTATAGGTCCACCTTTGGAAATTGCGACTTGACCATGTTTAAATTAACTATTCTAAAGTTTTGTTTATATAACTTCTTTCCTGTTTCTTTACCTTTTTACAATATGGAAATATCTTGTAACCCTTCTTTAGTACTAAAAGTATCTTGTGTGGTGTCTTAAATACCATTGTTCGTTGATCTTTTTTCATTTATGTCCATGTTGCAACCTTTTTTTTTTCGAGGAGTCCATGGTATAACTTAAGCTAATTGCTAAGAAATTATCTGGGGTATTTGGTTTTCTTGGTTTTTTTCCTTTCATCCTTATAGAATGTTTAGATACCACTTTGTGTAAGATTTTTCTCCAAGAAAGGGCAATCATATGTTTATTCATTGAAGTTTAAGTCTTGGTGCATTTAAGCCTCAAATTTTTTCTAAGGAACCAATTAATCCTTCACCATGCAATTTTTATAGGACAAAAGAAAATGCTTGCTAAGCACAGCTCTTATGCTGTGGTGTTTCGGGTGTATGCTTATATAAAATGGTGCAGGAATGGGATGATTTCAGGGTGGCTACATCTCTGTTTTTTCATGTGCCGTTGGATTCCGCTTGGCTCGGCTGCGTCCGTCCGATGAGATCAGGCTTCCTCGGTGCGTGTTGCTCAACTTGCGACGCGCGCTAGCTCAACTCGCAATGCGTGAGCACGTCGTGTCGTTCCTTCGCTTCCCAGCATGCTTCTTCCTTCTCCCCTCGCATACCATGCCATCTCCGTTCCGCTTTTCCGCCGTTCCCCTCCCTCGCCTCACACGACAGCCGCCTCCTAGATCCTCGCCGCGCCGTTCCACATCTCTCACCATTCTTCTCTCCACAGAAGCAGTGGTAACCGCTTTCTCTTCACGGCCGGAGTCCTGGGGATGAGATGCCATGCCGCCGCGTCACAACCCACCGTTCTCATCTTCTCTTCCTCCCTGCCTCCTCCCGCGCCGACGGCGCCTAACGCCACTGGGATCGCCGCCTCTCCGCCACACCGCATCGAGCACGGCCGAGGCTACCATCACTGCTGCTACCACCGTGTCCCCCTATGCCCTCGCCAGATACCCCTCCGTCTACACCGCTGAGGCCGAGCAGGGGAGCGTCGTCCACGTCTACGGCTCCGACAGCTACCCCGTCACGTGCGCCTCCGTGTCTCACTCCTCTACAAGGCGGCGGCGCCCGTGCACTTCACTCCCTCCGAGGTGGCCCCGCTCAGCCACTCCGTGCTCCACCTCTCCACACCCGACCCGGAGGTCTCCAGCGCCACCAACGAGCTGCTGTGCTAGGTCAACTCTCGCTTCGAGGGCAAGCCCCGCGTCGCGCCATTCGAGCGGCCTACGGCGCGCGCGTCATTGACGGCTGCGGCGGCGGAGAAGGTGGCCAAGCTGGTGCGACTGTAGCACCGCGGCGTGGAGCGGCATCTGGAGGGCGTGGCAGCCAAGGTGGCGGAGATGGTGAAGAAGGCCAGGAAGGGGAGGGACGTGGTGGAGGGCGCCGAGGTAAGAAGGGTGGGGAAATGGTACGGGGACGCCATGGAGGTCATGTTGGAGCATGCCAGTATGTAGGAGAAGGTTCTCTTCCCTAATATCCAGAGGTTTAGTTCAATCTTGGCGCACGGCAGGATGTTGGAGCACGCCAGGACGTAGTTGAATCTTGAAAATAATACTACAAACCGGCCATTCCCAACATTAGCAGGCCATGGTTTGGTAATTTTTATTCTCTTTCACTTGTATGGAAATTCAACTACATCTTTTTTTAGCCACTTTAACTCTTTCAATTGCATGTTTGTTGGAACTCGGCTCACTCTAGATCACTTGTGGAAGTTCCTACTTTGGTACCTCATGCAGATAACTCTGTCTATCTCCCACAATGAGCAATGAATACAAGAAGTTCCTACTTGCATACCTCACCAACTATGTCAGATTTGTACAGATAACTCGGTCTATGTCCCACAATGAGCAATGAATAAAAGAAGTTCCTACTTGCATACCTCACCAACTATGTCAGATTTGCACACTTTATTGTAAACTGTAGAGGTTTTTTCTGATGCAATCTTGCAGGACTTTTCAATGAGTTACCCACTTGTTCGAGGACATGGAAATTTTGGCTCAATAGATGTTGACCCCCCTGTTGCAATGCGATACGCAAAGTTCCGCTTGGATGTAGGTTTGGATCATTTAAATTTTGTTAAGTGAGCTAACATTAAATTTTTTTTCTTGCCATAGGTTCCACTTTCTTGATTTTTTTTCTTCTTCTTTAGGCTTGTCTTTTGGGGTCCGTTTCTTGTCGTCCTTTCGTACGCAGTAAGCATTCATGGTCAGACATCAGCCTGTGTGTTCAACATTATAGGTCCACCTTTTGAAATTGCGACTTGACCATGTTTAAATTAACTGTTCTAAAGTTTTGTTTATATAACTTCTTTCCTGTTTCTTTACATTTACCATATGGAAATATCATGTAACCCTTCTTTATTACTAACTGTATCTTGTGTGGCGTCCTTAAAAACCATTGTTCGTTGATCTTTTTTCATTTATGTCCATGTTGCAACCTTTTTTTGCGAGGAGTCCACGGTATAACTTAAGCTCATTGCTAAGAAATTATCTGGGGTATTTGGTTTTCTTGGTTTTTTTTCCTTTCAACCTTATAGAATGTTTAGATTCCACTTGGTGTAAGATTTTTCTCCAAGAAAGGGCAATCGTATGTATATTCATTGAAGTTTAAGGCTTGGTGCATTTAAGCCTCAAATTTTTGTAAGGAACCAATTAATCCTTCACCATGCAATTTTTACAGGACAAAAGAAAATGCTTGCTAAGCACAGCTCTTATGCTATGGTGCTTCAGGTGTATGTTTATATAAAATGGCGCAGGAATGGGATGATTTCAGGGTGGCAACGTCACTATTTTTTCATGTGCTGTTGGATTCCGCTTGGCTCGGCTACGTCCGTCCGATGAGATCAATCTTCCTCGGTGCGTGCTGCTCAACTTGCGACGCGTGCTAGCTCAACTCGCGACACATGTGCACATGGTGTCGTTCCTTCGCTTCCCAACACGCTTCTTCCTTCTCCCCTCGCATACCATGCCATCTCCGTTCCGCTTTTCCGCCGTTCCCCTCCCTCGCCTCCCATGACGGCCACCTCCTAGATCCTCGCCGCGCCGTTCCACATCTCCCACCATTCTTCCCTCAACAGAAGCAGGGGTAGCCGCCGCTTTCTCTTCACTGCCAGAGTCCTGGGGACGAGACGCCATGCCATCGCCTCACAACCCACCGTTCTCGTCTTCTCTTCCTCCCTGCCTCCTCCCGCGCCGACAGCGCCTGACGCCACCGGGATCCCCGCATCTCCGCCGCACCGCATCGAGCACGGCTGAGGCTACCATCGCTGCTGCTACCACCGTATCCCCCTACGCACTTGCCAGATACCCCTCCGTCTCCTCCGCCGAGGCCGAGCAGGAGAGCATCGTCCGCATCTACGGCTCCGATGGCTGCCCCATCACGTGCGCCTCTGCGTCTCGCTCCTCTACAAGGTGGCGGTGCCCGTGCACTTCACTCCCTCCGAGGTGGCCCCACTCAGCCGCTCCGTGCTCCGCCTCTCCACACCCGACCTGGAGGTCTCCGGTGTCACCAACGAGCTGCTGCGCCAGGTCGACACTCACTTCGAGGGCAAGCCTCGCGTCGCGCCATTCGAGCGGCCGATGGCGCGCACGTCACTGACGACTGCGGCGGCGGAGAAGGTGGTCGAGCTGGTGCGACTACAGCACCGCGGCGCGGAGCGGCATCTGGAGGGCGTGGCAACAAAGGTGGCAGAGATGGTGAAGAAGGCCAGGAAGGGGAGGGACGTGGTGGAGGGCGCCGAGGTAAGGAGGGTGGGGAAATGGTACGGGGACGCCATGGAGGTAATGTTGGAGCACGCCAGTATGTAGGAGAAGGTTCTCTTCCCTGATATCCAGAGGTTTAGTTCAATCTTGGAGCACACTAGGATGTTGTAGCACGCCAGGACGTAGTTGAATCTTGAAAATAATACTACAGACCGGCCATTCCCAACATTAGCAGGCCATGGTTTGGTAATTTTTATTCTCTTTCACTTGTATGGAAATTCAACTACATCTTGTTTAGCCTCTTTAACTCTTTCAATTGCATGTTTGTTGGAACTCAGCTCCACTCCAGATCACTGTGGGAAGTTCCAACTTTGGAACCTCGCAGGTAACTCTGTCTATCTCCCACAATGAGCAATGAATACAAGAAGTTCCTACTTGCATACCTCACCAACTATGTCGGATTTGTACAGATAACTCTGTCTATCTCCCACAATGAGCAGTGAATACAAGAAGTTCCTACTTGCATACCTCACCAACTATGTCAGATTTGCACACTTTATTGTAAACTGTAGAAGTTTTTTCTGATGCAATCTTGCAGGACTTTTCAATGAGTTACCCACTTGTTCAAGGACATGGAAATTTTGGCTCAATAGATGTTGACCAGCTGCATTGCGATACATAGAGTGCCGCTTGGATGTAGGTTTGGATCATTTAAATTTTGTTAAGTGAGCTAACATTAAATTTTTTATCTTGCCTTAGGTTCCACTTTCTTGGTTTTTTTTCTTCTTCTTTAGGCTTGTCTTTTGGAGTCCGTTTCTTGGTTCTCTTCTCTGATATCCAGAGGTTTAGTTCAATCTTGGTGCACGCCAGGATGTTGGAGCACGCCAGGACGTAGTTGAATCTTGAAAATAATACCACAGACCAGCCATTCCCAACATTAGCAGGCCATGGTTTATTAATTTTTATTCTCTTTCACTTGTATGGAAATTTAGCTACATCTTTTTTAGCCTCTTTAACTCTTTCAACTGCATGTTTGTTGGAACTCAGCTCTGCTCCAGATCACTGTGGGAAGTTCCTACTTTGGTACCTCACAGATAACTCTGTCTGTCTCCCACAATGAGCAATGAATACAAGAAGTTCCTACTTGCATACCTCACCAACTATGTCAGATTTGCACACTTTATTGTAAACTGTAGAGGTTTTTTTTCTGATGCCATCTTGCAGGACTTTTCAATGAGTTGCCCACTGGTTCAAGGACATGGAAATTTTGGTTGAATAGATGTTGACCCCCCTACTGCAATGCGATACACAGAGTTCCGCTTGTATGTAGGTTTGGATCATTTAAATTTTGTTAAGTGAGCTAACATTAAATTTTTTTCTTGCCTTAGGTTCCACTTTCTTGATTTTTTTTTCTTCTTCTTTAGGCTTGTCTTTTGGAGTCCGTTTCTTGTCGTCCTTTCGTACGCAGTAAGCATTCATGGTTAGACATCAGCCTGTGTGTTCAACATGATAGGTCCACCTTTGGAAATTGCGACTTGACCATGTTTAAATTAACTATTCTAAAGTTTTGTTTATATAACTTCTTTCCTGTTTCTTTACCTTTTTACAATACGGAAATATCTTATAACCCTTCTTTATTACTAAATGTATCTTGTGTGGTGTCCTTAAAAACCATTTGTTCGTTGATCTTTTTTCATTTATGTCCATGTTGCAACCTTTTTTTTTTTTGAGGAGTCCATGGTATAACTTAAGCTAATTGCTAAGAAATTATCTGGGGTATTTGGTTTTCTTGGTTTTTTTTCCTTTCATCCTTATAGAATGTTTAGATACCACTTTGTGTAAGATTTTTCTCCAAGAAAGGGCAATCATATGTTTATTCATTGAAGTTTAAGGCTTGGTGCATTTAAGCCTCAAATTTTTTCTAAGGAACCAATTAATCCTTCACCATGCAATTTTTACAGACAAAAGAAAATGCTTGCTAAGCCTGCTCTCTTATCTGTGGTGCTTCGGGTGTATGCTTATATAAAATGGCGCAGGAATGGGATGATTTCAGGGTGGCTACGTCTCTATTTTTTCATGTGCCGTTGGATTCCGCTTGGCTCGGCTGCGTCCGTCCGATGAGATCAGGCTTCCTCGGTGCATGTTGCTCAACTTGCGACGCGTGCTAGCTCAACTAGCCACGCGTGCGCACGTCGTGTCGTTCCTTCGCTTCCCAGCACGCTTCTTCCTTCTCCCCTCGCATACCATGCCATCTCCGTTCCGCTTTTCCGCCGTTCCCCTCCCTCGCCTCCCACGACGGCCGCCTCCTAGATCCTCGCCGCGCCGTTCCACATCTCTCACCATTCTTCTCTCCACAGAAGCAGTGGTAACAACCGCTTTCTCTTCACAGCCGGAGTCCTGGGGACGAGATGCCATGCCGCCGCGTCACAACCCACCATTCTCATCTTCTCTTCCTCCCTGCCTCCTCCCGCGCCGACGACGCCTAACACCACCGGGATCGCCGCCTCTCCGCCACACTGCATCGAGCATAGCCGAGGCTACCATCGCTGCTGCTACCACCATGTCCCCCTATGCCCTCGCCAGATACCCCTCCGTCTCCACCGCCGAGGCTGAGCAGGAGAGCGTCGTCCGCGTCTATGGCTCCGACAGCTACCCCGTCACGTGCGCCTCTGTGTCTCGCTCCTCTACAAGGCGGCGGCGCCCGTGCAATTCACTCCCTCCGAGGTGGCCCCGCTCAGCCGCTCCGTGCTCCGCCTCTCCACACCCGACCCGGAGGTCTCTAGCGCCGCCAACGAGCTGCTGCGCTAGGTTGACTCTCACTTCGAGGGCAAGCCCCGCGTCGCGCCGTTCGAGCGGCCGGCGGCTGCGCGTCGTTGACGGTCAACTGCGGGCGGAGAAGGTGGCCGAATCAGGCGATCGCAACTGCGTGGCACGGAGCGGCATCTGGAGGTCGTGGCAGCCAAGGTGGCGGAGATGGTGAAGAAGGCCAGGAAGGGGAGGGACGTGGTGGAGGGCGCCGAGGTAAGGAGGGTGGGGAAATGGTACGGGGACGCCATGGAGGTCATGTTGGAGCATGCCAGTATGTAGGAGAAGGTTCTCTTACCTAATATCCAGAGGTTTTGTTCAATCTTGGCGCACGGCAGGATGTTGGAGCACGCCAGGACGTAGTTGAATCTTGAAAATAATACTACAGACCGGCCATTCCCAACATTAGCAGGCCATGGTTTGGTAATTTTTATCCTCTTTCACTTGTATGGAAATTCAACTACATCTTTTTTAGCCTCTTTAACTCTTTCAATTGCATGTTTGTTGGAACTCAGCTCCACTCTAGATCACTGTGGGAAGTTCCTACTTTGGTACCTCGCAGATAACTCTGTCTATCTCCCACAATGAGCAATGAATACAAGAAGTTCCTACTTGCATACCTCACCAACTATGTCAGATTTGTACAGATAACTCGGTCTATGTCCCACAATGAGCAATGAATACAAGAAGTTCCTACTTGCATACCTCACCAACTATGTCAGATTTGCACACTTTATTGTAAACTGTAGAGGTTTTTTCTGATGCAATCTTGCAGGACTTTTCAATGAGTTACCCACTTGTTCGAGGACATGGAAATTTTGGCTCAATAGATGTTGACCCCCCTGTTGCAATGCGATACACAGAGTTCCGCTTGGATGTAGGTTTGGATCATTTAAATTTTGTTAAGTGAGCTAACATTAAAAAAAATTTCTTGCCTTAGGTTCCACTTTCTTGATTTTTCTTCTTCTTCTTTAGGCTTGTCTTTTGGGGTCCGTTTCTTGTCGTCCTTTTGTACGCAGTAAGCATTCATGGTTAGACATCAGCCTGTGTGTTCAACATTATAGGTCCACCTTTTGAAATTGCGACTTGACCATGTTTAAATTAACTGTTCTAAAGTTTTGTTTATATAACTTCTTTCCTGTTTCTTTACCTTTTTACAATATGGAAATATCTTATAACCCTTCTTTATTACTAACCGTATCTTGTGTGGTGTCCTTAAAAACCATTGTTCGTTGATCTTTTTTCATTTATGTCCATGTTGCAACCTTTTTTTTTTGCGAGGAGTCCATGGTATAACTTAAGCTAATTGCTAAGAAATTATCTGGGGTATTTGGTTTTCTTGGTTTTTTTTTCCTTTCATCCTTATAGAATGTTTAGATTCCACTTTGTGTAAGATGTTTCTCCAAGAAAGGGCAATCGTATGTTTATTCATTGAAGTTTAAGGCTTGGTGCATTTAAGCCTCAAATTTTTGTAAGGAACCAATTAATCCTTCACCATGCAATTTTACAGGACAAAAGAAAATGCTTGCTAAGCACAGCTCTTATGCTATGGTGCTTCGGGTGTATGTTTAACAAAATACGGTTGTGCATTGTAGATTGAGTGGGATATTTAGTAAAGTGACATTGACATTTTGGCATGTCAATTTAGCCAGAAAAGATGCACTCTGTCCAGTTTATCTTCTAATTTTTAATATATTTAAGTTAAATCTACATGAAAAGGTTGAACGATATATATCTATTATATTTGACTTGCCCTTTCATAATGTACACCCTTGTTTTAATAAGTGTGCAATTCAAAACATAAAATGTACAACTTTACTGTACTAATGCACACCCTAAGCACCATAAATATTTTTTAAGAATTTTTTTTGAAGGAATTAAGCACCATAAGTTTGTTCTTATTAAGCAGTATACATCTTGAAGAAATGTACCTTGATAGATCAAAAGCTTTTTTTTCTTTACCTTTTTACAATATGGAAATATCTTATAACCCTTCTTTATTACTAACTGTATCTTGTGTGGTTTCCTTAAAAACCATTGTTCGTTGATCTTTTTTCATTTATGTCCGTGTTGCAACCTTTTTTTTGGCGAGGAGTCCATGCTATAGCTTAAGCTAATTGCTAAGAAATTATCTGGGGTATTTGGTTTTCTTGGTTTTTTTTCCTTTCATCCTTGTAGAATGTTTAGATACCACTTTGTGTGAGATTTTTCTCCAAGAAAGGGCAATCATATGTTTATTCATTAAAGTATGAGGGTTGGTCCATTTAAGCCTCAAATTTTTGCAAGGAACCAATTAATCCTTCACCGTGCAATTTTTACAGGACTAAAGAAAATGCTTGCTAAGCACAGCTCTTATGCTATGGTGCTTCGGGTGTATGCTTAACAAAATACGGTTGTGCATTGTAGATTGAGTGGGATATTTAGTAAAGTAACATTGACATTTTGGCATGTCAATTTAGCCAGAAATGATGCATTCTGTCTAGTTTATCTTCTAATTTTTAATATATTTGAGTTAAATCTACATGAAAAGGTTGAACGATATATATATCTATTATATTTGACTTGCCCTTTTATAATGTACACCCATGTTTTAATAAATGTGCAATTCAAAACATAAAATGTACAACTTTGCTGTACTAATGCACACCCTAAGCACCATAAAAAATTTTAAAGATTTTTTTTGAAGGAATTAAGCACCATAAGTTTGTTCTTATTAAGTAGTATACATCCAGAAGAAATGGACCTTGATAGATCAAAAGCTTTTTTATTCTAGTGCCTTCTAGAATGTCTTTATTGTTCATTGATGTCAACTAAGAACACAAAAAGAAGGGGATTGCAGAACTAGAAATAGACAGCCAATTTTATGTTTCTGGTTTCATCCAATGCTTTTTTTTAATGTATGTGCGACATGTGGACATTAATTTGTTCTAAGTGTTGGTAGTTAATCGATATTGTTTCCCGTTTTCACCACAAAAAACTGATGGATCATCTTGTTATTTTGTAGTCATTAATGAAGCCATGTTCTGGATGATCTGGAGTCAATCTGACATATCTTTCTGCTTCAGTTCTTTTGTGTCTTTCTCTTTGTGTGTGTGTGTTTGTGGTTGTCAGTTGGTTGTTCCTTTTTCTAATCTATTTCATGCCACTGTTTGTCATTGGACAGGTTTGACTTCGTCCCAAACTTTTATGATTCACAGAAAGAACCATCTCTATTGCCAGCCCGTGTTCCATCTCTATTGTTGAATGGATCTTCTGGAATTGCAGTATGAGTTCTATTATTTTTTTAAGAATAAGTGTCGATCATTTGAACATTTATTTATGCCAACAAATGTGATGCTCTGATAGTAATTCTTTCTAATGTGTTATTGTCTCAGGTTGGAATGGCAACAAATATTCCTCCTCATAATCTTGGGGAACTTGTTGATGTACTTTATAATTCAAAACCCTAAAGCTACAATAAGTACTCTACCATTGTTTCCTTTTGTTCTTTATCTATTAATAGCCTCATAATCCATAGACTGATGAATCCGTAATATACACTTCTCACGATCAGCGGTGGCAGGTCTAAGCACTCAGGTGATGCCTGATAAACCTGTGCCGGTAGAAATGTACAACTTTACTGTACTAATGCACACCCTAAGCACCACAAGATTTTTTAAGGATTGTTTTTTGAAGGAATTAAGCACCATAAGTTTGTTCTTATTAAGCAGTATACATCTCGAAGAAATGGACCTTGATAGATCAAGAGCTTTTTATTCTAGACTTCTAGTGCATTCTAGAATGTCTTTATTGTTCATTGATGTCAACTAAGAACACAAAAAGAAGGGGATTGCAGAACTGGAAATAGACAGCCAATTTTATGTTTCAGGTTTCATCCAATGCTTTTTTGTATGTATGTGTGACATGTGGACATTAATTTCTTCCAAGTGTTGGTGGTTAATCGATATTGTTTCCCGTTTTCACCACAAAAAACTGATGGGTCATCTTGTTATTTTGCAGTCATTAACAGAAGCCATGTTCCTGACTGATCTGGAGTTGAATACAGTATGTCTTTATGCTTCAATTCTTTTGTGTCTTTCTCTTTGTGTGTGTGTTTGTGGTTGTTAGTTGGTTGTTCCTTTTTCTTATCCATTTCATGCCACTGTTTGTCATTGGATAGGTTTGACTTCGTCCCAAACTTTGATAATTCACAGAAAGAACCATCTCTGTTGCCAGCCCGTGTTCCATCTCTATTGTTGAATGGATCTTCTGGAATTGCTGTATGAGTTCTGTTATGCTTTTAAGAATAAGTGTCGCTCATTTGAACATTTATTTATGCCAAAAAATATGATGCTCTGGTAGTAATTCTTTCTAATGTGTTATTGTCTCAGGTTGGAATGGCAACAAATATTCCTCCTCATAATCTTGGGGTACTTGTTAATGTACTTTATAATTCAAAAACCTGAAGCTACAGTAAGTACTCTATCATTGTCTCCTTTTGTTCTTTATCTGTTAATAGCCTCATAGTCCATAGCATGATGAATCCATAATATACACTTCTCACGATCGGCGGTGGCAAGTCTAAGTACTCAGCTGATGCTTGATAAACCTGTACCGGTAGAATTTGTTAGATGAAGTGGGAGAGTGGAAATGTGAATTGTTAGAATGGATCTTTTGGAATTGTTGTATGAGTTCTGTTATGCTTTTAAGAATAAGTGTCGCTCATTTGAACATTTATTTATGACAAAAAAATATGATGCTCTGGTAGTAATTCTTACTAATATGTTATTGTCTCAGGTTGGAATGGCAACAAATATTCCTCCTCATAATCTTGGGGTACTTGTTGATGTACTTTATAATTCAAAAACCTGAAGCTACAGTGAGTACTCTATCATTGTCTCCTTTTGTTCTTTATCTGTTAATAGCCTCATAGTCCATA
The DNA here is from genome assembly GCA_036346405.1 of Phyllostachys edulis. NCBI lineage: Eukaryota > Viridiplantae > Streptophyta > Magnoliopsida > Poales > Poaceae > Phyllostachys > Phyllostachys edulis. Next base: position 1,988,289 of record JAYEVD010000291.1, on the reverse strand, counting down.
GCATGATGAATCCATAATATACACTTCTCACGATCGGCGGTGGCAAGTCTAAGCACTCAGCTGATGCCCGATAAACCTGTACCAGTAGAATTTGTTAGATGAAGTGGGAGAGTGGAAATGTGAATTGTTAGTTGTATTGCAATAGTCCAATGGGCAATATATATAGTACAAGAACACACACAAGAGTAAACCCTAGACTACGAGTGGAATACCTATCTGACATGTGCATTACCTACCTGACATGATGTACTAGTTATGGTTTCACATATTGCAGAGTGAACACGAGGTGGGCAAGCACAACGTCGATGAGAGTCTAGAGGAGGGGCAGGAGAGATCGGACTGAACTGTTTGCACGAATAAACATCATGGTTTGGATGGTAGGATGGGCATGGTTCTTACGATAAGCCAGTAATATTTGTATGCTTACTGTTTACTTGAATTCATGTAGAGGACCTCAAGGTATATATATGTTTATTACTGTGGATATGTAGATGTTTAGATAAACTGAAGTCATATTTTCTGAAAAGATGTCGGTTATTCTTTGGTCCTAATCACTGTCCCGCGTCGTCGACTCCGCGCGCAGCGTCATGAACTCCGCAGCTTATCACTGCTTTCTGTTCACTCCCAAATACAGTCTAACTAACAGTGTTATGTAGTTCCTGTTACACTATGTGCATATGACCTGTTTAGAAGGATGATTTAATACAAGATACAAACCTAAAGTCATATGCCCATCTGCTGCTCATAGTTATATTATTCGACCAGACATTTTTGTTCTTATCATCCTATCGTAGATTCTACTTTAGTAATATACATTTTAAAATCTGTCATACTCGCCTTTTATAAAATAAGCCAAACAAACAAACCCCTTTTACAATCTTATTACATTGCATTTATTCACACAAAAATACTATTGTGATCTATTGTATAGACCTGTTATCTTTACAAAGTACCCATTATATTTACAAAGTTGGCTTTTCTAACAGTCACATTAAGCGTTACCTATTCCAGAATCGTATCAATAGCTAATTCAGAGACGAAATAGTATGTACCCAACATCCAGCGTATTTTTCTGCATGCTCCACGCTATTTCCGAAACAATATATTACATGTTCATAGTTGGTTTGGACCTATCAGAGATGTTTGCTTATACGCAATTTGCACTTCGCAGACCAGAGCAGCAGACAGCTGAGGACATATCGACTTGTGCTAATGTCGCACAAAAGAGTTCAGGCAGTGAAATCAACAAATAATTTCAGGTGTGCGCTTATTGATATATCCAACAATTCGCACCGATCACTCATTATGGTAAAAAAAATTATTTCTTCATAAAGCTTTGCGCCTACTTTACTTATGTTCTTTTTTTTTTTTGCAGCTACGCCTGCCAACTACAAACTTATCGTGTATTGTGTGTTTTGCTTCCCCACAACACGGTTATCCTATAATCGACGCACCACCTTTTGTAGACCAATGAATCTATGTCGTCCTTTCTATCGGTGCTATATCCTCTCTCTATATATGTGTCTGATGCAACTTTCTCTACAACACTACAAACACCCTGTCTTTTTGAAACTCCTGTAAGCTATATGCAATCTACGCCTATATGTATGTGTCGATGCACCTTTCTCTCTGACTACAAACACCACGCATTTTGGAAACTCCTGTAAGCTATATGCAATCGCACCTATGAATCGCCTATAAACTCCTGTAACCTCTCACCTTTTATGATGTTCTTACTAAGCTAGCACACTTTCTACTATGTTATATACAATATGAAACATCTGTATCTGTTCGTTTGTCACCACTGATTGCTTTCAGACCAATCTATTCTATTAGAGAAGATTCCGCCATTGAATTTTATATTGCTCAGAAAATGGCAAAAAAACCATGGTTACATGTACCGACTTTTATTAAACAACCATCATTTACAGAGAGAGCTGTACGAACTAGAAAGAAAAATAGAATGTTTGTCTAACACCGCGCGCCAAGGGCGCGCGCGTGTTTCTAGTAAAAATCAGGTGAGGAGAGCTGTTGAGAAGCATCGTGAACTGTAGTGAGATGTTCCTCGGGTTCCAACTCTCGTCTTCATCCGACCCAGATTGGGCAGAGACAACAGCATGTGAGATCGAGAACTGCTTAAATCGCACCCTTAGGACTGTGCAGAAAACTCGTTATCTATGGCAAGGATATTTCAGCCGGTGGATTCACCTGCAATCCATAGTAGAAAAAACCAGATCGGTGGTCTGATCGGAAAAAACCAGGAGTAGAACTGGTCCGGTCCAGTTTGCTCTTGGGAATGTTTGAAAAAAAAAACGGGTGAAAAATATTTTTTTAAAAAAATCATTGCGCCGTTAGCATTCGAACAGACGACATCTTGCTTCCACACGATGGAGTGAGCGGCTTAGACTACATTCATTGTTGGTCTAAGCGGGCATAGACATCTTTATTAGGTTATTTGATTTGTAGATGACACTGATCCATTGATTTTCCAATTGATTCTACCGGTAAATATCAAAATAATATTATTATTAAACCACGGTCTGACCGAAAAAAATCAACGGTTGGACAGGTAAATGTGAACCGATCATGTGAGCGGTTCACTTGCCGGTTCGGTTTTTCTCACTATCTCTGCAATACATGCAAACATAGAGATGGAGGTGGTCCATGACTTTATGGATATATTTTGAACAGTGAACACAAGCTGGGATTAAAATATCATTTTTTTCTCCGAAGAATATTGGGCTACACCATGCATGTATTTTTTTTTGTAACGAAACTCAAGCAAGTTCTTCTCTCGCGTTCGGAGAACAGAATTCTATCCTTAATTGTGCTACTCATCCTCTCACTTCTCAGAAAATGATCCAAATGGACATGAAATTTTTTGTTAATACTCACACAAAACCATTCTATCATGCCAAACAATTTGAAATCTAAATTCGATCTACACATTAATAAATAAAAAAAACAAATTCTACTGAGAAGGAAATCCGAAATAAAAAAGGAAAAAAAAAAGATAAAGCTACTATTCATTGAAATTTCTCTCTCTTTTTCTTGTTCTCATATACATGGTGTTTTCATTTGAAAAATTGCAGGATGCTTGATAATATCTTACCCTATCTAAAAAATAATTTAGAATTTTTTATGACCATTTCGACCATTTTCTGAGGAGTAGAAGCATGGTAGCACGATTAAGTCCGAGAGCACAGGATATGCCCTCCTTGCGAAGAAGCTTGAAGGAATTTTGACTAGCTGTTCAACATTTGCACTCAAGACAGATAGAGGAGAAACTCCGATACAAGACTTGCGTAGTGTGAGAAAGGATGATGGATGATTTTTCTTCATGACCACACCTTGCCTTTAGTTAATTTCGTTGTTCAGATGTATTCAAAAGATATCAATCCGGATTAATAAATTAGAGCCACATGACCTGCAGTGTTTTTTTAATGTTTTTTTCAGATTATACTAGATTTGATTTTGTACGTTTGTTTCTGACCCGTTTGCTTGGAGATATTCTGATCAACATGAGCCTATAAGTTGTGTCAATAAGGCGTTATGAATTAGGGTTATGATATCTATGTCTCAGCTTCAACTTTGAGCTAGGTAGACTTCTTGTAACGCAAACAGGACACTTATTTCGTTTTCTCATTTGATTATTGTGAAAAGACAGGGAAAATGCATCTTCTGTGGTGTCTTAGTCTGCATCTCAATTACATGTTTGTTTCCACGCGAAGACTTCCAATATTCCATGTCGTCGCTCCTACATATGTCAGTTTCAGTTTGCTAGATGAATATCACAAGGTGCACTTCTTGAAAAAATGCAATAATAGTACTTATAGTCGAAAACATATTGAATTTATTGTACAATAAACTAATTATAGCCAATCAAAGTCATCTTAATTTTGTTCCCCGCATGACTATGAGTAGTACTACTTGTATTTACGCATGGTTGATTAACATATCTTGAAACCTGCATGAATGTTGATCAGAGTGGTTCGAATCTAATGGTCTACATGAAGTTTGAAATATATTTAGCACATAGAAAGTTCATATTGAAAATTCCCCAGCGCAAAAATTAAGTGGGAAAATTATCGCCATAGGCATACTCCAAAACACAACTCGACGAGACAAGGATATTAATTGTCGTTGGCCATATATGAACCACCCACTCGTCTTGCTATGATGTTGAACCAATTGTTGTACGCTTCTACCTCGAATATTTCAGTTTCAAAGGCTTGGGGGGTAAAGGACAGACCTGAATTTCCAAAACGTCGAAATACAGGAATTGTATGTACAAAGACACGCTATGCCTTTTGCGACGATCATCCATGGCTACCCCGCATTGTGCAGGAAGCATACAGAGGAAGACCATTAGCCTAGCGTGCCTTTTGGGTTTACGTACATCAAAGGAATGAACTGATCCCAAACTATTCACTGTCCCCTATTATGCTTAGCTTAATGTTCACGTGTCGTTTAGTACTGAGTTAACTATAAACTGGGACTACCATCATCGTAGACTGAGTGTATCACTTATCCTATCATGACTTCACCTGCTGTATATGCCTACCAAAATGTGCCTTCTGTTTCGTCAGTTAACCTGGTGTTCCATTCCTTCTTCGATTAGTACTCTCTGATGTATTCCATCTTGTGCGTATGTTGGTCAAGCACATATGCCTGCTTCTCAAACTACGTATTCCTCCCTATGTTGGTCAGCCTGCAGAGGAATTGCCGATTCACCGTTTGGGTCTATACCATTCTTAAATTACAAATTCTTTTATCCTTTGACCTTTTTACGATCCAACAATTCGAAAGTCGAAGCATGCACGAAGGCCTAGACAAAACATTCCAAAAATACAACATATAAATGCCTACTGGCTGTAGACTGCATTAATTGCTCAAAACATTTTTATGGGACAACGAAATAATTGTGCTGTACCCTGGCAAAAAAGAAAGAGCTGTGTAAAACTGTAAATACCCAACTATCCACTTAATCTCAAAACCAACAGCAAGCACATCGATTACAGACTATGATCCTAAACTAATATTTATATCTGGGGATCGCTCTATAATTTTTCTTAGAAAAACCCTGTTGATAGCTACAGTACAGAATTTTAAGCTAAAATAATTTGTCAATCTTCCACCATTTATCACTCGCATAAATGTACGAAGAGTATAAGGGTGGAAGTTAGAAAGAGTATAAGTAGAAAAGATTGAATATTAATTAGTACTACAGTCACTCTATTTGATCATTTTTATTGAGACTTCCATTTAATTATTTGTTGCAAAGGCATGCCACTGTGGTATGTGGCTTATCAATAGACAAATTTGAATTTATACAACCAAACCCTTTCTAAAAACTAAAAAGGAAGCTTGCAAACCTTGAAAGATGAGGTGACTTTCCGTGTTTCAAGGTATAGTCATAAATTCCTCAAAAGTGGAGTACCATTCTGCAATGCAAGTATGGATGTAAATTCCGAAAAGGTCGGGGGTGAACTTGCAATTCCTTAATTAGACGGACATGTGGGTTTGATTCCTTGAAAGGTCTTAATAACTTATAAAAATACCGGATGGGAGATGTATCATGTACCGTTGACCTCCGGCGCCCGTTAGTCTCTTGCTTTGGTCGAACGGATGCAACAATGTAACTCTTAGATCTAGCAGGCCTTGCAAGTTAACAAGTTTATTAATCTCAGCACAAGAAACAGGTAATCGTCACCTCATTGCAACTTAAAATATGTGCATTTGTTGAGTTGGTTCCTGGGAAACTTGTCATTTCATAATTATTGACGAACAACTGCCAACACAATGGCATAGATCATTGATTTTTTTAGATACAATCGTTGTTGCAACTTGCAATTTAACAAAATTTATAAATCTAGTCAAGTATTGTTAGTTTTGTATCTCGAGAGTTCAGGCTTTCAATATTCCTATCGATCGTGTTGGTAATCAATGGCTCTACCACGATCTTAATTGCACATGCATTAATTCGAACTGTTCAGAAGATCAAAGACGACAGCTTTGCGTGTCATCGCGATAATAAATGGTGTATCATTTATTCTTCAAAAAAGAAAAGAAACGATATATAATATCCAGTGACAAAGCTGAAAATGGAGTGTGTGTGCTTAAAGGACTAAGCTAAATTGACACAAACATTATCTTTTACTCTTACGCAATCCAAGTTCATATATGAAGAGAAGAGAAGCAAAGAAACAAAAAGAGAGAATAAGTCAAGTGCAAGTCACTTTCAAGGGAGATAATGATGACAAGGGACAGTAGTTGAATAAGTCAAGTGCAAGTCACTTTCTCAGAAACTTTTTAAACTATTCGAATATAATAGCTAGTTTGGTCATAAACAAAATTAATTTTGGTTATCTTGCAGTTCCATGCTTATTGCTTGAATAAATCGTTGATATATATATATATATATATATATATATATATATATATATATATATATATATATATATATATATATATATATATATATATACACACACACACAAGAATATTGGGCTACACCATGCATGTATTTTTTTTTTGGTAACGAAACTCAAGCAAGTTCTTCTCTCGCTTAGGAGAATGTAATTCTATCCTTAATTGTGCTACTCATCCTCTCACTTCTCGAAAATGATCCAAATGGACATGAAATTTTTTGTTAATACTCACACAAAACCATTCTATCATGCCAAACAATTTGAAATCTAAATTCGATCTACACATTAATAAATAAAAAAACAAATTCTACTGAGAAGGAAATCCGAAATAAAAAGGGAAAAAAAAAGATAAAGCTACTATTCATTGAAATTTCTCTCTCTTTTCTTGTTCTCATATACATGGTGTTTTCATTTGAAAAATTGCAGGATGCTTGATAATATCTTACCCTATCTAAAAATAATTTAGAATTTTTTATGACCATTTCGACCATTTTACGAGGAGTAGAAGCATGGTAGCACGATTAAGTCCGAGAGCACAGGATATGCCCTCCTTGCGAAGAAGCTTGAAGGAATTTTGACTAGCTGTTCAACATTTGCACTCAAGACAGATAGAGGAGAAACTCCGATACAAGACTTGCGTAGTGTGAGAAAGGATGATGGATGATTTTTCTTCATGACCACACCTTGCCTTTAGTTAATTTCGTTGTTCAGATGTATTCAAAAGATATCAATCCGGATTAATAAATTAGAGCCACATGACCTGCAGTGTTTTTTTAATGTTTTTTTTCAGATTATACTAGATTTGATTTTGTACGTTTGTTTCTCAATTCGTTTGCTTGGAGATATTCTGATCAACATGAGCCTATAAGTTGTGTCAATAAGGCGTTATGAATTAGGGTTATGATATCTATGTCTCAGCTTCAACTTTGAGCTAGGTAGACTTCTTGTAACACAAACAGGACACTTATTTCGTTTTCTCATTTGATTATTGTGAAAAGACAGGGAAAATGCATCTTCTGTGGTGTCTTAGTCTGCATCTCAATTACATGTTTGTTTCCACGCCAAGACTTCCAATATTCCATGTCGCCGCTCCTACATATGTCGGTTTAGGTTTGCTAGATGAATATCACAAGGTGCACTTCTTGAAAAAAATGCAATAATAGTACTTATAGTCGAAAACATATTGAATTTATTGTACAATAAACTAATTATAGCCAATCAAAGTCATCTTAATTTTGTTCCCCGCATGACTATGAGTAGTACTACTTGTATTTACGCATGGTTGATTAACATATCTTGAAACCTCGCATGAATGTTGATCGGAGTGGTTCAATCTAATGGTCTACATGAAGTTTGAAATATATTTAGCACATAGAAAGTTCATATTGAAAATTCCCAGTATAAAAAATTAAGTGGAAAATTATCGCCATAGGCATACTCCAAAACACAACTCGACGAGACAAGGATATTAATTGTCGTTGGCCATATATGAACCGCCCACTCGTCTCGCTATGATGTTGAACCAATTGTTGTACGCTTCTACCTCAAATATTTCAGTTTCAAAGGCTTGGGGGGTAAAAGACAGACCTGAATTTCCAAAACGTCGAAATCTACACAAGAGTCTCTTGTAGTTCCTTGTCGAAATGACGAAATTTCGACAAGGATGTCCTTAGCCTGACAGTGAGAGTGCAATTCTTTCTTTCCTGTCTACGTCTAGGGACATCTTTTTTCTTGAAAGAAATGCGAGACGTCAAGGTTGTCCTCACCGGATCCTGGCCGCCAAGGACGCACTCGCGTTGAAGCCATGCGACAAGCCTCACTGCCTCAGTGCTGCCGACTAGAAGTTGCCGCTCAAAATCTGAGCTGCACCGGGTGCCCCGCCTCCGACCCGTCACGTATATGGAGCTTAATCCAGTGACCGACAACGGTGGAATTAGTGGTGGTGGCGTGGACACAGTTGAGGAGGATAGATAAAAGGCGCTAGACTTCGAAGGAAGGAAGGAGAAAAGAGGCTTTGGGTTTTAAATCCTCAGGATCCGCTGTACCATACCGAACAACAAACGCGGTGTCTTCACTCTTCATCGTCTGCAGGGGCAGAGATGGGCCTCGGGCCGGTTGGGCAACGGCCCGAGGCCCAGAAAACATATCAATGCAAATTTTTAGAGATTATTCCCAAAAAAATAAATACACGGTGAAGAGGCCCTAGCCTTACCAAATAGCCCGAGATAAATGAGCGCCCAAGCGCTTCCACGCTTAGCGCTGAAGCGCCTCCCGAGCGACCAAAAGCCACGAAGGATGAAGCAAAGAAAGGCACCAAAGACCAGAGGCAACTCATTCGGTCATTCTTCCCCATTCCCCAATCTTCTTCTCAAATCCATTTCTCTTCCCCATTCCTTATTCCTCCAGCCGCTCGCACCATCCGGCCTTTGGCACGCCCCGGTGGCCGACGCCTCCGACCAACTCTGCTGCTTGCGCCCGCCTTGCACCCGCGGTGCGGCTCTGCAGCTCCTCCTTCTAGTGCCGCCACTCCAGATCTGTAGGTGTGCTGACACCGGCCACTCGTGACACTCGCCCACCGGGTCAGCTCCTCGCCCGGCGACCGGCCAGAGCCAGATTCAGACGGCGGCTGCGCCCGGCCACGCGCACCGCTTCGGCCGCCGGTTCTAGCTCCCTTGCCGAGTTCTTGCGTCGCCGCTCCCCTCGTGGGCTGTGGCCTTGCTGCTCGGCCTCTCAATCCTCCGTGCCGGTCCGGTTCTAGCTCCTTGCCGAGTTCTTGGCGTCGCCGCTCCCCGTGAAATGGCCGCCTGGCTCGACCTCTGACCTCCATGTTGTGTGTTGTCGACTGTCAGACTTCTGCCGATTTGCCGATTAGGTGAGGTGAGTTAGAACATAGAAATATTTGATGTGGATGTGGTAGACTGGTAAACATTATGCGATGATGTTTGTGCTTTTGTTCTAACTTATATTTACTAATTTGTGCTAGGCCTTTCTAGATTGATTAGAATTTAGGTCGACTGGTAGAATGTGTCTTAGAACGATAGGATTCAGCGCATGATTTGCTTGTTTAGACTGGCAGCATATGATCTTATATGGTTTTGGTGTGATGTAATCAACATGGTGTTGCGTGATTTGGCCATCTAGGATGGCAGATTGGTCTGCACCATGCTATGCTGATAATGGCAGAGTAATGGTCATGTAATGTTTGGATTCTGTGAGCTTAGAAATTATTTACCAAGAAGGCGGCACATTGAAAATTACAATCATTAGGACATTTTGTCTGGACATACACCCATTCACTACTACAGAAAAGACCTTCACAGACGGTTCAAAAACACCATCACAGACGGTTCCGTGAGCCGTCTGAGTTTATGGGTCAGTAATGCACGAGGTCATCACAGACGGTTTGTAGATGAAACCGTCTGTGATACTCGACTACCACAGACGGTCTGTAGATGAAACCATCTGTGATAGTCGACTACCACAGACGGTCTGTAGATGAAACCGTGCAGGATAGTCGACTACCGACGATCTGTAGATTTAACCGTGCGTGAGTCGACTATCACGCACGGTTTCATCTGACACCGTGCTCAGGTAGTCGACTATCACGACGGTTTCATCTCCATGCACCATCTGTGGTAGTCTTTACATTGCTAAATCTATTTACGTTTATTGGCTAGCCTCAGAAATGCTAGCCATGCCCTCTCAAACAAACACATCCAATTAGCATTCATTTCGAAGCACATCAAAATTGCATTCATTTCAGAAACAAGCACATCCAATTCACAAATCAATTAACTTTAACCATTAATGTACATTAATTTACACACATGTACCATTATGTTCAATCTATCCCAATCAAGTTCAATCTACACTGTGGAAACTCCCATCTGGATTTATGACCTGTCTGTTCAGGAATGATGCAAGGTATGATCGAACTTTTATGAGCTCGCTCTGTTCCAACGCAGTTTCATCGATGGTCGCAACCTGTCGATAGGAAGATTAAATTCGTGCTTATATAAATTGGTAAGTATATATGAAATAATTGTTGAAAGATTGACAAACCTGAGGATCATTGGTGATCGTGGAACCGATGAGTAGTTGCATGTTGTGGCAAACATAGTATCCACAGACGTTGCGGCCTGGCGGCTGCTGGTGGCACTGCAAAAATAGAATTGGTTAGCTCGAGAGGTATTACTACGAAGTGTTATATAGGATTAATGTGTACTAGCTAGCAAGTGCACCGAATTTTGATCATGTGACAGCGTCCTTCCTTGATATTCCATCCTCTAGCATGTAACACGTCGAACACCCTACGTGACTCCAAGAAGTTAGCCTTAGCCATTGCAAAGGAAGGAAAGACTACAATAGAGTTTCTATGGAAGAAATGTGTTTACCTGATGATTAAATTCCGGATAATTGTGAAGTTGTGAGTAGCCCTCTGTAGGGAATCTAGGTATATTACACATTTTCGTTTTGGTATAATTACAATTAGAATCCAGTGGTAGCTACACAGGTATATCAGCATGGTCATTAAACCCAAGTTCGTGTTGCTTATAAAGTACAAATCAACAAGTATAGCTAGTAGTGCAACACTTACTTCTGGTTGTAGGGCAAAAGTATGAATTCCTTGTTGCGGCAAGCCATGAAAAAATCTATAACGTAATTCTCGACGAATGTTGCATTCGCCGTGATGCTTTGCTCGGAGACAATGTGTGGGTCGAGGAAACCTACCGGTGATTTCCTTCTTTCGGCTTCAGAGATCATGTATCTATTATACAAAAGCAAGGAGTTATATATAACATTTATCGGTATTACACGAACATTGACCGTGATTGTACACACTTACGATTGTCGACATCGTATGAGTGAGGCGTCGAGCTCGTCGAGGTTGAAGAGACAGAACAAGTCGTCGAAGGTCACTGTGAAGACAGCGTCTTGATACACGTGGTTCAAATGATCCTCCTTGAACTTGACGGTGAAACCCGAGCGTCGTTGATCAACCGGCTTGTTGGATCTGCTTCCATGTACCATGTATGCAATTCCATGCAATCCGGTCCTAGGGTAGGGCTGTCTAACTTCTCGAGCAACGGCTCGCTTAGCTTAATTTCCGACCAACGGCGAAGGGGATATCGGAGAGAGTCGATCGTCTTCGATTTGCCCTTACCGTCTTGCCTCGCTTTGTATAGGTCGACTTCACAAGAGTCGATCGAGCACGAGTGTAGATGCATGTGATGCAATGGGCCCTTGCCGTGTCGGTCTGTAGCTAACCGGTCGCCGGGTCCCATGGACTTGATGTCGTTGTAGGACATTCCCGTGAAGTTGACACCAGAGCAGGTAGCTCCAGGCAGATGTCCTCCTTGGGCCACTGGATGAATGTTCCAACGGCTTGCCCTAGAGTCATGACCTCATCATTTGGGGGAATTTTCAGCGGGACGGCCTCGAAATTGGCACAAAGACCGTCCACATTCACTTTGCGAAACCCGGCACTAGATTTGCACCGTGCACCAAAGCTCCGACACCGGATGGATACACCTGGCCCCAAGCAGCACCTAGGGCAACAAAGACATATCTCACTTGGAGCTTGCACTTCATAGCCACCTACGTACATAACGATACAAAATTAGCTACTCCAACAGGTCTATTATTGGATCGAGCATTCCAGAGATAATAATTATTACCTGGATGTCATCGACGGAAATCTGTAAATCACGTGTTGTGGTAGGCTTAGGGTTGAATGCCAGCCTACTCGGAAGTTTGGGGGCTGGCTAGCACAAGAGGGGCGAGGGCTTGCAACTGATTTGGGAGTTGCAATCCCCTAATCCTTTCCTCAAAGGTCTCTATCTGCTTTTGCTCGAATGCACGAATCTCCAATCTGAGGGATTGAGTGACCTCATGTCTGATTTTTTCAGTGACCTCCTCTCTGATTTTTTCAGTGAGCTCATCTCTGAGGGATGCACGAAGATCCTCTATAGCTTTGCATCGCGCTCGGCTTTGGCTCTCTTCCTACTCCGATACGATCCGGAGTCCGCTTGGAACCATTGTTCCCATGTAACAAAAACACCAGCGCCTCTCGTGCGACCCAGATGCTCACTGTTTCCTAGGGCCGTAGAAAGTATATATTTCTCCCTGTCTGCCTGGAATGAGCCTTGGGAAGATTGTGCACTCAGCGTTATCTGAAGAGCCCAACATGTCATTTCACTTCCTATGAAGTTATGGAGTAATTACAAACTAGGTAGTTCGACATCTTACCAGGCGCTGGGACACTTCCTGGTCTTCGGGGTTTGGAAAGTACGCTTCCCCCGTATACCCAATACATAACCTCGCAAATAACCACTGTCGGGAGTGCACATTAGTGATCTCGGGAAATAGCGGGGAGACATTCGAACAGCTTGCCTGCTGTTCCTGATCCCTCCATATCGGGGCTTCACCCGCATACCCAATGGTGCCGAGTCTGTGGGGGTGCTTGTTTTTTGCCTGGAGGGCCGTGTGCGCCACACTTTCACTCCTAAATTCATCTGTCGTCTTCTTCGCCACAAACTCGGCCCAGACCCACTTCCAAGAATGGATACTTGTGGAAGGGCGCCCTCAGATCCTTCTCCACGTAGTTCTTGACAAGCGTTCTCTTGAAGTTCTTCCATGCTTTGCACGCCTGTAGTAACACGTGTCGTCGCACAGAGTCCAAGTGTTCTACCGGGATCTCGAACGATGTGAGAATATCCGCCAGCACAGCAGTTTTCAGTGGTCCGGCACCACCTTCCACTTATCGTAGGTGATCTTGACCCGTTCCTGTGCAACTATTCCGACCGTTCTCCGGAATGCGGACGCTGCTCGGCGAGGATTGATAGGGGTCCCAGATTGATCGACCTCTGTGATGGTAAATCGGCCCCCGGGCCTTTTCGATATTCTTCTTCTTCTACCGCGGTTGGATATTGTTCCAGAGGATGGTGCATCATCAAACACATGAGGCGGCGATGACGAAGAATGAGCGGAAGACATCTTCACAAGAAATAGAACATCATGTGAACAAATGAAATCAGCATAAAGCTAAGATTTAACATTTTGATATTGCTATCAGATGTAGAGTAAGCATTCCAATTAGAGCTCAAGTACAAACCCGATTATCAAAAAAAATTCAGTACAAGACTATTATCATCACAGAGCATTCATCTCAAGCCCACCACACCACATTGCAATATATTTCAATAGCAGTATCAAAACAAATATCATATGAATAACTGACTAGAACAAATACAAATTCCTAAAACAAGTACAATTATCATGAGGGACCATGACAGATTATTGATAGAAATAGTTAGGAAAGGCGTCGAGGTCGGCAACTCAAAGATTGGTTACCTTTGGGCGAGGAGAAGGACGAGCAGGGAGCAAGACTGAGCAACAGGCGACGTCGAAGGGGAGGCACGCCAGAGCTCTGGAGAGGAGGAGGCGGGCTCGGGCAGGAGGCGCGGTGGGCGGGGGAGGCGCGCTCGGGCAGAGGAGGAGGCTCAGGCGGGCTCGGGGAGGCGCCTTGGGGAGGAGGAGGCGACGCCGACAGATCGGGAGGAGTCGCGCCGGGCTCGAGGAGGCGGCGTCGAGGACGGCGGCGACGGGCTCGGGGGAGGAGGGAGCGAGAGGAGTTGAGAAACTTAATCGTTTGAGAGTGGCGGGCGCGGCAAACCCTAGCTAGAGTCCGAATGTCCGAATATAAATAGGGATGGACATCACAGACGGTTCTAAATTAGAATCGTCTGTGATACACACTATCATAGACGGTTCTCACTTAGAACCGTCTGTAACATGTGATGTATCACAGATGGTTTTAATAAACAACCATCTGTGATATACATGTATCACAGACGGTTTTAATAAACAACCGTCTGTGATATGTGATGTAAGACGGTTTGTAGTTCAAACCGTCTGTGATATTATTTTGTATTGGTTAATATCTAGATCTGTTTATTGGCTAGCCTCAGAAATGCTAGCCCTGCCCTTTGAAAACAGCCAGAAAAGACAACAAGTACATGTATATACATCCAATTCACATTCATTTGAGAAACAATCACATCCATTTCACAGTACAAATCAATTAATTAACTCAAATGAACTAAAATTAACCATTCATCAGAACGTACATATATATACACACATTGTTCAATTAATCTTTAAAAATTAGCCCTTCATGATGATCGACGCGTATGTAGCTAGTTTAAATCACGTTCTTCTTCCTCGACCCTTATGCCGTTTCCGAAAGGAGGCAACTCGTCAAATTGATTGTATTCTTCCTCGTCCACTATATTCTCAACTCCGACAATCCTCCTTTTTCCATGAAGAACTACGTGGCGCTTCTTATTTGCCGGGTCGGTAACATAAAAGACTTGAACAACTTGGTTAGCCAAGACGTAATGGTTCGTCTTTGTATCCGACACGTTCGAGGTCCACGGTAGTGACGCCGTACTTGTCGACCTTCACCTGTGGGAGATGGACCCAACGGCACCGAAATAGGGGGATCTTGAAAAGCACGTAGTCGAGCTCCCATATCTCCTCTATTTGCCCATAATAGGAGCTCCTCAGCCCATCGGTATTGAATGCATCTATGCGGACACCGCTGCTCTGGTTAGTGCTTTTTATATCCTGAGCCTGCGTATAGAATGTGTACCCATTTATGTCGTATCCTCGCCATGTTACACTGTAAATGTTGGCCCTTTTGCCAACCATATCAGCATATCACTTGACGAGCTCCTAGCAAGTCGCTCCTTCAACCATTGATTGAACCGTTTGTTGTGTTGTCTCGTGATCCAAACATCCGGCCGCACCGAATTCTGTTGCTGAAGCACGTCCTTGTGCTGGTCGATATACGGGGACACTTGAGTCATGTGTTGCAAGACCGTGAAATGGGCTTGAGCATACGCATCCATATTTGGAGTGATTGCTTTCCTTCCGATGGTACCGATACCCTCGAGCCTCCCCTCATGGCGAGATCAAGGCACACCTATCGGTTCGACCTGAGCTATGTAATCGACGCAGAACTCAATGACCTCTTCGGTTGCATAACCTTCGACGATGTTGCCCTCTGGCCGAGATCAATTCCGTACATATGACTTGAGAATTCCCATGAACCTCTCGAACAGGTACATGCTACGTAGGAACACTGGCCCGCACATCTTTATCTCCCTCACAATATGAACAATGAGATGGACCATGATATCGAAAAACGACGGAGGGAAATACATCTCAAGATCACATAGAGTCGTCACCATCTCGTCCTGCAGAGCATCTAGTCCTTCGGGATTGATGACCTTTTGAGCAATTGTGTTAAAGAAATAACACAGCCTCATGATTGTCTCTCGGACCTTGATCGGCAAAATACTTCTAATTGCAACAGGGAGCATTTGTGTCATCAACACATGACAATCATGAGACTTCATGCCAATTAACTTCAAATCTTCCATCGAAACAAGTTTCTTCATGTTGGCGGAGTAATCGGACGGAACTTTCACACCATGCAAGCACCGGCACAGTTCGGTTCTCTCGGCCTTGGACAGAGTGTAACAAGCAGGGGGAAGGTACGTTCGTCCTTTATCGGTCCTTGTTGGTGCTAACTCAGGTCTGATGTCCATATCAACCAAGTCAAGCCGTGCGTTGATACCATCCTTTGTTTTGTCACGAATGTTCAGTAAGAGACCAATCAAGCTGTCACATATATTCTTCTCTACGTGCATGACGTCGATGCAGTGGCGAACTTCTAGGTGCTCCCAATAAGGTAAGTCCCAAAATATTGATCTCTTCTTCTACATGTTCTTCTTACGGGTCCTCGATTTACATCCCTTTCCAAGCACAACATCTAAATCCTTAACCATATCATAGACCTCTTTTCCGCTTAAATGCCTTGGAGCTGAACTGTCCTCCCACAGACGGTGGGTAAAAAAAACTGTCTAAGATTGTGTTTAATACAGACGGTTTCGATGAACCGTCTGTGATCAGGCGTCCAGTATTAGCATTTCTGTAGTAGTGATTGAAACTTAGGAGGTTAAACCGCTATATAATTGTGGCCAACTAGTGATTTATCTAGTTATGACATAGGCTCGGATGAACCAAATCTTTGTTAATTGGGTATTAACTTTTGTATCGCTCCACTACACTATATTTTTGTCATGTTTTATCTATTTTGTCATATTGTTAAACATAATATTCAAATTTCATTTCAATTGTGTATCTGTGTTGTACTTTTGTTATGCCTTAGTGTAGATAGTATTTGGCGTTAGTTATAGCCACTTAGATTTTGGCCCGAGGCTTTGTAGAATCCTGGCTCCGCCATTGATCGTCTGTCTGGGAGAAAACAAACAAAACGAGTAAACGGGCGGTAGATGACCTAGATTGATCACTGGCCTGTTGCTTCGTCGCCATCACGGCTAGGGGATCACGCAAGAAGTTTTTTGCTTTGTCCTTGTTTGGAGCTGTTTTATATAGAGAAAAAAAATGATGTCAAGGTACAATCTAAGGAGTTTACAGTCTGCTTGAGAAGGTTTTTCTCTTGTGCTTATTTGCAAAGAGGTTCTAAGAAGTAAGAACTACATCCACCATTGTCCACTACGGATGCCCTTATGCATTGCTGCAGCGTGTAGCTTGATTGCGACTCATGGATGCATGTGCATGAATGTGCTAGATGCGCTTAACGCCTCCACAAGATTCATAGCCTATATAGTGGTTGTGTGCATGGGTGTGTATACGTGTGGTGTGAGCAGGTGGTGTGCATGCGACATGCGTCTTCTTTGTACTTAAAAAAGGAATAAGCCTATTTTACAACCTTAAACTGTTACGTTTGTCTAATTTTTAACCTCCAACTACGAAACCGGATAACCGACCCCCCTCAACTGTCAAAATCGGACAACTAACCCCCTCAAGGTCATTCCAACCTGGTTTTGAGCCAACTTGGCATTTACGTGGAACTGAGTTGGCACTATAATGTCTCTGGCCCACATGTCATACTCAGATGTCCCTCTTCTTCTTTCCTCTCCTCCCCCTTAGTCTTCTCTTCCTGCCCACCCTTCTCGGCGCCATGAGCCATAACGTGGTCGGCCTTCAGGAGGTGATTGACTCCATGCTTTCTACACCCAAGACCTTGTTCTACCTCTTTCCCGCATCCTAGCTGTTCCATGGGAACCGCCCGAGGAGAGCTCAATCTCTGTTGACGTGGCCGCATGAACTCTGGCAGAGACCTGTCGTATGTTCCCATTGCACCAGTGAAGATTTCACAAATCCTTTCGCGTCATATTGTGTTCCACCCATTTATCAATCTACCAACCAAGTTAATTTGATTTCTGTGCAATGAGCTCACTGAATCGACCATTTTATTCCTCTGCCTCCGGCGATCTTCCTTGCCGCCGTTCATCACAACTGGTGAGCCTCGATCCGATTTCTTCTTGCACGAGAATCCCTTCCCCATCTCCCACGTTTTGACACGCTCACCTTCACCTCCTAACCTTCGCAGAACCACCGCCACCATCACCAAAACGCGACCGGTTGTGCTTCTTTGTTACCGTGCAAGGGTAGGGACTTTGCATGAAAGATGAAAACCCATCCACGGGTCACAAGATGAACGTTTAAAGTAATACTAATCAACTAATGAATTTACCAACTAGTCTCAAGCATTAATCTAGGCAACAAATAAGTCCACGGATAACAATCTAACGGAAATAACCAATGTCTCTAGATTTATAAGGAATCACTCTAAATAAATATTGAATGCGTAGTTCTTTCGCATGTGGCGCTTGTAATCTATTCCCTCCCATGTATATCGTCATCAACAGTCACCTAAAAACAGCAACGAAGCAAGAGTAAGTCCAAGACTCAGCAAATACATAATAAAGCCATTAACAACAGTATATCAACCATAATCAAGGTTATCATCATCATCTATCTATGTAATGTTATTCTCATACTCAAATAAACAAGTCATATTGCATATAGGTAAATTTGCACTATTTAACAATTTACTCATATATACGAATGCACCATCATGCTCATGCTCATATCCATCTCATCAGCTAATACCGGTATAACGGAGTGTTCACCCGTCGATGACACACTCTTCCCCCATCATCGTTAGGATAGGGTCCCTACATTGTAGGACTTTAACTAGTCCCTACAAATATAATACTTTATCTAGAGCACTCTAGACTAGTCATGTATCTTTCTCACCGACCTCACCAGAATAGTTACATGACTTTCTCACCGACCTGGCTCGTTCCCTCTTATCATGATGAATGTAAATGATGCAACATCATAATTAATCATTTAGACAACTCATCCCATTAACTCAATATCTCATTCTTAATATCTCAATATCGTAACCTCGTTAACTCAATGCCATCAGTCTCATGTATATGAATAATCTTAATGAAAGCATAATAAATAACATGATAAGTAATATCAATAACAATAGCAAACAACCCATTGTTCACCACTCTACCATGTACTTGCCTCCTTATTCCTTCGGAGCCAGATAGCGAGGCGGTGGTAAGGCACTTGAGGCCACACTCCCTAAACAAACAATTCAAAATAATCTCAAGATTACATCATCACAGCACCAACACTTTACGCTAATCGCCCTCGCATATCTACATCAAGACGACACAATTAACCCAATTCTACCGGATGCACTACCCGTTGTACTAGTAGTAAAAATACTCCAACTTATTCACCCAGACTCAAAATCTAGCAAACCAATACTTTTTGGAATTCTCACGCAATTTCCTACAACTTCCTAGTCATGACAAACTTCTGATTCTACCGTTTTCTCCCTCGTTTCCTTCCCCGAAGACTATTATATAATTTGTCAAGACAGACCGCTTCACGATTTGGTATATTTAATTATAAAACTTGGAAATATATGAACCATACGGTTCTCAAAAATCCTAAAACTTCCCAGCTTATTCAAGTTATCACCAATTTCTAATTCTTTTATTTAGTAGGTGAAAACAGCCCATCTACACAATCATTGCCAACGATGCCTGAATTCTGGACAGCGACATTCCCTAGGCCGTAACTTTTTGCTCTCTACTCCTAATCTAGTGATCTAGACATTCCTAGAAATCCAACAAAAATATCTACAACTTTTCTAATTGGAGAAAACCCTGTATCCGAGCCTCAATACCTTAAATTTCCCCTGCATGGTTCTGCATCAAAACTCGATGAACTAGGGGATGCTGAAAACCAGTCTTCCCTTAGACAAAATGATCTACGAATCATACATCGACTAATTCATGGAAATTCTAGGGACTAACGGGGGTTACCCTTGAAGAATGGGATGACGAACAGGAAGACCCGCGAAAACCTACTCTTTTCCTCTTCTTTCTCTTCCTCCTTTCCCTTCCTTCTTCTTCTTCCTTCCTTCCTCTCCTTCCTTCCTGGTCCTCCTTGGTACCTCCTCCTTCTCCCTTTGTAAGAATGTCAGCAGTAGGGCGTGGCACCGAGAGGGGAGGCGGCAGCTTGGAGGGAGGGAGGCGTAGGGGAGGCGACGCATAGGGCAACAAGGGGTGGCGCACAGGAAAGGGGTGGCAGCTAGAGGAAGGGGAGCACAGGGTGGGCACCCCTAGGGTCCTATTTAAAGGCCAAGGGGCTGGAGGGTCATGGCTTGGACATGGTAGGGCTAGAAACAACCGACATTGAATTTAATTCGAAGTACACTTTGACTACGAGTCAGTTTTTTTGCTTTTCTTCTGTGCAGCAAACCTTTCGGAGGTCATAACTCTCTCTCCTGAACTCATAATTGAGTGATTACTTTCGTCCCATTTAAATAACTCATAATACTTCAATTTTCTATGTGTGGAGCTTTTCTGAAAACACCGTTTTCATTGCTAAATTTTCTTTGGAAGTTGACTCGGTTGCGAACTCTAATTCTTTGTGCAGCCTGCCTCGCGGGCCCTATATCGCATACATCAGAACTCCAAATTAGATCAATGAGGACTCTAAATTAGACTATGCAAAGAGATCTACAACTTTGTTGTTACAAGGGTTTCCATTTGAAGTTGTTCTGTCATGAAATGGGGCGGCCAGTACTGCAGACGAACTGTGGCTTACCCATTCGGCCGACTCTTCGTTCGTCTTGCAGTAAGTTACCAGACATGATGGCAACGAACCTGACCCATTGCCCTTCGTCAGACGCCAGTCGCACCGTCAGATTTAACATCCAGACCAAATGTAACCCGTTTAGCCCATTTGGCAGATAGAATGAAAAAATCCAAAAAATCCAAAAAATAGAAAAATGTGTAGAATTGAAGTTGACAAGAAAAAATTTATATATACTTATAAAATGAACTATATAAAATTTAAAAACTACAAAATAAAACCATATAAGTATTAAAATGGAAAGAAAATCATATAAATATTAATAAATAAAAATAAAATTATATATGTATATTAAAAGCGATTGTCTTGCCCTAACGGTAGTCTGATGCCTAGGTCGTCTTTGGTGGGGGCAAGACTATTAAATGTCGTCTTGCGTCTTGGCAAATCGTCTTTGAGTGTCGGCCCGAACGCGGCAGAAACTATTATCTTTGTCTTGGCCCGACTGTGAATAGTGTCATCTTGCGTCTTAGGCCGTGTCGAATAAGATCGATCGTGCCGTCTTGCGGCCCATCGAGCACGCCCGCTTGGCCACCAGTATATGGAAGCCTTCGTTGACTGAATCTATTTTTAAGAGAGAATCCCACAAGGCATCGACTGCGCCTTCCCAAGTCGTGACCAAGACATTGATTTCGACTCGATGACTTCAATGAGCTCGACTCTAACAGATCTAAAACTTGGCATCTGTAGTTGATGAGCCTTGAGACTATCGGTCTTGGTCGCGGACTATTCGAAGGTGGTAGTGGACAAGACACATGAATTTTTCTAAAAGTCGATTTCTTGTCGATTGAGAATTTTCCAAAAGTATGATTTCTTGTCCTAGTTGAGTTTCTGGGCGGTCATCGCGCTGAACCGGTTTATCAATTTCATTACAGTGCAATTCGAATTGTCCGAACATGTCATATCAGCACACAATAGGCTTAATCCCACACCGGCCTAAATTTTATATGTGAGAGAATGATTTCGGGCTATTTATCCCAGGAACTATTCAACAAAATTTCTATATGAAATTTTGTTTAGAAAAATAATTACAACCTCTTAGGAACAACACCTTGTTTGAATTTTGTAGAAATTCATGGAAGGTGTTAGACTCTGAACGTTTTACTGTAGAAACTACTTGAGCCCAGTAGTCTACACAAATTTTTTTATTAAATTTGGA
This sequence comes from Phyllostachys edulis, assembly GCA_036346405.1. Classification (NCBI taxonomy): domain Eukaryota; kingdom Viridiplantae; phylum Streptophyta; class Magnoliopsida; order Poales; family Poaceae; genus Phyllostachys; species Phyllostachys edulis. The sequence continues at coordinate 1,966,578 of JAYEVD010000291.1, read as the reverse complement.
CTTCGTTTGGTTAGTGAATTAAATCGGCAAAGAAATCAACTGTTAATTCAAAAATCAAAAGCCCGCGCTGTTCCTCGGGCTCGAGTCCAAACAGTCTGGTCGAACCAGACCATCTCCACAAGTGGGTCAGAACCGGCGATTCTAAGCCGTTGGATTTGAAATCGACCGTCTAGATCGAGTGGGCCGTTCGGACCGTCCGAACAGCGCAATTCATCTGGGCCATTCATTTTGATTGCTATATAACTTGTGACAGTTTTTTGAAGCAAAAACTGCCACTTTTCTATTCGTTAGATATGCTGTAAGATTCGTGTTGTTGATATGTTGTAAGAAAAAAATCATGATAGTTGAATTTTTCATTCATTCGATATGCTTTAAGATTTGCATTTTTTTCCATCAAATGAATTGGGTCTAAATTTATTATGATTTTTCATTCGGAACATAACGGGTTCACCACATTGCCGTATTTTGTTGGTATGTAATTTTATTGTTTGCCTTTGTTTGGTCAACCTCTCAAAGTACATGTGAAAAACATAACAGGTTCACCACATTGCCGTATTTTGCTGGTATATAATTTTTTTTTATCTTTGTTTTTGCTCAACCTCTCAAAGTACATGTGAGATTTTGAATAATGTGATGAAAATATGAGTTATTAAGACTTTCAAGAATAATTACAGTGACCAAGAACCAAAATTACATATATATTTTACTGTAATTTATGTATAATGGAGTTGTAATTTTTTTTTGTCTTTGTTTTTTGCTCAACCTCTCAAAGTACATGTGAAATTTTGAATCATGTGATGGAAATATGAGTTATTAGGACTTTCAAGAATAATTACAGTGACCAAGAACCAAAATTACATAAATAATTTACTGTAATTTATGTATAATGGAGTTGTAAATGAACTTTCAAAATGTGACAGTTTTTTACTGAAAAAACTGTCACATGTTGTGTAGACAGACCCTTGTTATTTATGTATAATGGAGTTGTAAATGAACCTCCTCGTTCTTCTTCTTGTTTCGACAATCCGAAGCATAGTGTCCATACTTGTCACAGTTGAAGCACTTTATGTGGCTACGGCACTCCGACGCGTAATGACCATACTTTTCACATTTAAAACATTTGATATGTGACTTATCACGGGATCTGTCACCATCGTCTTGCCCAGCCTTGTCTTCACGGCCACCTCTGCCGCCTCGCCCTTGCTGGTCACCTCGCCCGCGCCCACGCTCACGCTTACAGCTTCTTGATGAGCCACGGTCGTCCTCTTCCGATGATCCCCTGTGAAACCGTTTGTCATCGTTTCTTGTATCTCCCTTTAACGGCAACGCCTACTCGTTATGGGACTGATACCTTTGCTCGTTACGGGATTGATACCCCTTCAGTAGCTCCTCATGCGCCTTAAGGGAACCGGTGATCTCCTTGATTTTCTTTTCCTCCAGATCCGAGGAGTACATGAGCGTGGTGATGACAGGTACAAACTTTTCTGGTAGCACGCGCGGGTATTTCTTCACTGCCACAGATTCCTCCATCTTGTCACCGAGAGAGACAATCTGATTGTACAATGAAGACAACTTACCGGCGAACTCGTCCACCGACTGGGTTTCTCCCATCTAGAGATTCTCGAACTCGGTATGCAAATTCTGGAGCCGCACCTCCTTCACACGATCAACTCCCTCGTGCATCTTTTGAAGCGTCACCCACGCCTCACGTGTCGTCTCCTTGCCAATGAGCTGTTGCATCATGGAGTCTGGCACCGCTTGATAGATAATAGCCAAATCCGTCTGGTCCACCTTGTCGTCCACCTCCTTGTCCTTCGCCTTCGGATCGACTGCACCCCAGACTCCCTGGGCGCACATGTTCGTCTTCATCTTCATAGCCCACACTGGGTAATTGTCGGTTGTCAGGACAGGATATAGGAGGGAGATCGACCCATCCTGGGTCTTCACCTTGTCACCCATGATCTTCAGACACCGCCAAGATTAGAATGCTCTGATACCAACTGTTGAATTTTTTCTTCTCTTTGCTCTGTCTCAACTCTCAGTTCTTCCAAAAAATTGACCGCTTGCAAAACGCAACACCTCAGTTGTTGCTTCGTCGATGCGCCACCCTCGGTTTCGTGGGGAAACCGGGGCAGCAGCGCGAGGAGGCACGTCCCAGCAATCGCACAGGGGAGCTCGAGCCCGGGGAGGCCAAGGCGACGGGGCCCGAAGGCGGAGGGAGAGGACCGAACGGAGAAGGCTAGGAGAAGGGGGCTGCCGGCCACACTGCTGCGCCACTGCGGCTAGGACCTAGGAGGCCCAGGGCGAGGAGTTGGGATACGGGTAGACTACACTAGCGCACAATTAAAATTTTATACCGCATAAATCAAAAAGCCATGCGAGTAAAAGAACATAGATGGATATCATTAGACGCGCACTGTGCAGCGAAAAAAGAGTTGGAGCAGACTGATACAACGTCGCGTGCGTCGATGTAGTAAAAGTAATCGATTGTCCAACATCCTTGGTCACCAATCATCTCCTCTAGCAGCCTCTCACGTTCCCAACGTACGTTGCGGATCATCCTCAATCGGCCTGAATGATCGCGGCGTCTCTACGGTATCCACATCGGGGTGGGCGTTGTGCGCCGATGTGCAAATACCGGTAGCGCCTGACGAGCCTTTGAGGAGATGGTAGCTAGGGTTTCAGTGGGTCGTGCAACATCCTCCCAGGAACCCCCACGCCTCCCATCATAAAGAGCTATGCTGAATTGCAGCAACTAATGCTCAGTCAGTCACACTTACATGAAGTTTTAGCTCTTCCAGAACGGTTCCCATCTCCAGTAGGCATGCCAGCCGAAGAATCCCAGCGCCAGTTCTTGGACATCCCTTAACTTCCATGTTCAGGATCAGATGCCTCGGATTGGCGAGTCCTCGCACCTAGAACGCAGCAACGCAAGCATGGTCAGAAATGCGAAGAAATTGCATTTGGAGCATGAAAATAAGTAATAAGTACTAGCTGATCGATCGTGCTACACTTGAGTTTGATTTTATTTTTTGATGAACATGCATAGTATGTACGCACCTCAGTACTGATCGTCAGGTTTATAGAGAGACGGTCCTGCAGATGAGGGAGATCACTGGGAAGCTCAGTGGAGATGTAGTCGAAACTATCCAATTGCCGCCGTAGCCCAATCGCCACTGCCGACATGTTCAGGCATTCGCCGAGCACGATTGGTATCTGGTAGTCGGTGCACTCAAACTCGGTGAGGTTCGGAGCCTGCAGCTCTAACTTTTGCAGAAGCCTGCAGTGCAGCACACGAAGGAACCGCAGCCGTTCCAACGGTCGGCGTACGCTTTAGACGACGCAAGGAACATTCAGTGAGGCTTAGCTACTCAAGAACATCGCATTCCGGGAGGATGCACTGGAAATCTCCGGCGATTGACACCATGCGCAGGCCAAGCTTCTTCATGTTATGAAGCCACTGGGACCAGAAGGCTGCTTCAGGGAGACGAACCCCAGGCATAGACTTGACGCAAGAACCACAGGAACCACTGAAAAGATGCAGCGGGAAACTGTACATATCCTTTTTGTGAGTGATCTCCACTTCTGGACACAGATCGAAAACCATGCGCCTCGCTCCTGATGCAGCCGACAAGCTGACCCATCTATCAATGTGTCTGTGTTGGCGGAGATAATTCACGCAACTGATTGATTGATTATACAAGGTACACGGGTTACACATATATATATGTCGAAATTTGGTGTGAACACGAGACCGAACCAAACGATCAAGGGCGGTGTGAACACGAGACCGAAAGCGAGCGATCAAGAGCGGTGTGAACATGACGCCGGTGTGAACACGATATCATCTAACACGCCCCGCGATCGGCGTCTACTCACGAGCGTTGAGCGGACCGAAACTTCGGTGAAAACGAGCGTAGGCAATCCCTTGGTGAAGATGTCGGCGTCTTGTGGCGATGTCGGGGCGTGAAGCACACGAAGATCTCCGATGGCGGCGCTCCCGAGCGAAGGTGAAGGTCAATCTCGGCGATGCTTGGTGCGCGATCTTTGCCGGATTGGTCGAAGATAGGCTGTGATGTTTTCGCGATGAACAAGTGTAGCGCGTCGTGGCGGGGTATGGAGCTCTTGAAGAAGCCGGCGCGACCGAGGCCTCGCCCGGCATTGGTGATAGCCACATACTCGGCTTGACCTTTGGAACCGAACACCGTGTTCTAAGCGCTTGGAGGACCAGAGACGAGGTTGTCGCCAAGAAACACAACATAGCAGAGGTGGACTTGCGGGTGTCGAACAACTTGCCTTGATCGGCGTCGAGTGACAACGAGCTCACGGAGAGGACCGATGTAGAAGAAGGCCATGATCAATGTGCCACGAATATAGCGGAGAATGCGCTTCCGCAGCGGTGAGATGGGGCTTCCTCGGGTCATGCATGTGGAGATGAACTGTATGCTGACATAAGCAATATCTGGGCGAGTGAATGTCGAGATCTTGCGGAGCCCCAGATGAGGCTAGCGATCTTGTGTCGGATCGGTCCGCAGGCGGGCAGCGAAAGAGACCTTGGAGTGAGTATCCACGGGGGTACTGCAAGGCTTACAATCAAACAAACCGGCACGCTCCAAGATATCTAACATGTACTAGTGTTGTGAGAGAAAGAGCCCATTAGTACGGCGGTGAACAGCAACTCCCGAAAATGGTGTAGCTCACCAAGATCTTTCATAGAAAATTCATTTATGCAGAGATAACCCGATGAAGGAGCCCAACTGAAGATGCTGTCAAAACAATATCATCCACATATAGGAGTAGGTACACTGTGTCGGCGCCGCAATGATAAATGAAGAGAGAGGTGTCCGATTTAGCTTCAACAAAACTAAGGGAGACGAGGTAGGAAGCAAATCGACTATACCATACACGCGGAGCCTGCTCAGTCCATATAGGGATTTGTTGAGGCGGCAGACAAAATCCGAGTGAGAGCTATCAACAAAACCTGTCGGCTGGGAGCAGTAGACAGTCTCGGTCAAGGTGCCATGGAGGAACGCATTCTTCACATCCAGTTGATGAATAGGCCAATCCCGAGAGAGTGCAAGGGAGAGGACCGTCCGACGATGGCGGAGCTTCTAACAGATGAAAGTCTCATCAAAATCCACACCAGAATGACTGTGAAACCGCAGAAGAACCCAACGCGCCTTATACCTCTCAAGTGTGCCATCAGCCTTCAGCTTGTGACGAAAAATCCACTTTCGAGTGACAATATTTCCGCGAGACGGCCGCGACACGAGCTCCCATGTATTATTGGCCAGAAGCACCACATATTCCTCCTCCATTGCAAAGACGCTAGTGAGGATCGGCAAGAGCAGACCGATAAGTCTTGGGAATCAGGGACATAGCATCAACATGCGAGTTGAGTATTTATCTGGCCGGCGAAACCACTTGCAGCGCGTGACCATTGTGTGTCGGTTGGCCATGGCGGCATGGGCCTGGCGCCAGCAGTAGGGTGGTCGAGGAGTCAGGCGGCCGGGCCCACTGCCCGATTGGTGGTGGCTGGGCGGTCTGGCAAAGGTGGTGACATGGTTGGCACGGCGAGGCACCAGTGAGACACCGTGATCGGCGTCGGCGAAGCGCCCGCATGATGGCGGGGAACTGTCGGAGGGTGGCCATTAGGCGAGACATGAGTGGCGGCCTGGCAGTGCCGAGACCCAGCCTTGCGCGCGAGATGCCGCCGGATGGTGAGGGCACAAGCACCAGTGGCGCATCGGCCGGGCGGCGGAACACACGAGAGGAGGCGGCGTGGCGGGCCAATAGGCGCTAGCATGAACTGATAATCCGACAAAAAATCAAGCTCATGAGGGGTTAGTGCGGAAATCAACTCGGCGAAGGGAAACGATGTCTCATCAAAGATGACATGACGGGAAATAATGACCCGATTGGAGGAACGATCAAGACACCGGTAGCCCTTATGATCGGAAGAATAACCGAGGAAAACGCACATAGTGGAGCGAGGAGACAACTTGTGAGGCGCTGTGGCAGACAAGTTGGGATAGCACTTACAACCAAACACATGAAGATGGGAATAGGACGGGTGTTAAGCATGAAGTGTGAGAAAAGGGGTGGCTGAATTTAGTGTGGTGGTGGGGAGGCGGTTGAGGAGATATGTGGTAGTGTGGAGTGCCTCAACCCAGTAGGAGGGGGAAGACTTGCTTGAAGCAAGAGTGAACGCATGATGTTGTTGATGGAACTAATGGCACGTTCGGCCTTGCCATTCTGCTGGGAGGTGTAGGGGCAGGACATGCGGAGAGCAACACCTTTGGTGAGGAAGAACGTGCGAGCGGTGTAGTTATCAAACTCACGACCGTTGTCGCATTGGACGTGTTTGATTGTACTGCCAAACTGAGTAGCCACATACGAAAAAAAAGTTAGACAACGTGGAAAACATGTCAGACTTGAGGCGTAATGGAAACATCCAAATAAAGTGAGAACAATCATCCAGAATTACTAGATAGTATTTGTAACCAGAGACACTGACAGCTAGAGAAGTCCAAAGATCACAGTGTACTAAATCAAAATTACGAGAGCACGAGAGGACAAAGTGGCAAGCGGCAGCGACATGACGACTAAGTTGACAAGCGTGGCAAATCTTGTCACTAGCACCTTTGTTACACACTATAGCGTAGTACTAGCAAGTCTAGAGAGCCTCGTGGCGGGGTGACCAAGGCGGCGGTGCAGATGGAACCTGGGGCGGCATGAGGAAAGCACAAGGCGGTGATGTGATGGAAGCCAAGCGGAAGGGTAGAGTGCTCGGGAGCTATTGCACTGGCGATCACGTTCTGGAACGAAGATCCTTCACAGAAAAAAGCCGGTGGGGTCAAACTCGAGAACAATTGTTATCGGTGGTGAATCGAGCAGACACAAGATTTTTAATAATGTTAGGTGTAACTAGAACATTATTAAGATGAAAGGGACCGGGAAGCACAGTTGAACTGGTGGAGGTGACAGGCAATATGGACCCATTACCGACAACAATGGATGAAGGAGATGGTGAACAAGGAAGGACGGAGGAGAGATTACTAGCATCCGACGTCATGTGGGAGGTGGCACCAGAATCCATGCACCAATCACCCTGTGACGAGGGGGTGAGTGTCATGGTGTGGAATGCGTTTGCCAAAGCCTGTTGATCCCAGACGGGTTGTGGACCGGGAGCAAAAGGGTACGGTGTCATGACCGGCGGGAGGTACCTGGGCGGCGACTGCTGGTACGACGGAGGCAGCGGGTGGCCGGGCGGTACATGCGCCACCGTGAGGGTCTGCTGCGGACTAGCGGCATGTGGGGCCAACGAGCGCACAGGAGAACCGCCGGAGGTACCGCCGGGAACACCAGGCACCGGGCCGAGCCACATCTGGATGGTCCCAGTCCACGAATTGTAGAACGAGGGCCACCCAGATGGGTTTGGCGCGGTGGTGCCGCCGCCGGACTTGGAGGTGCCGCCCTGGCCGTTGTTGCCGCTGTTGTTGCGGCCACGGCGGTGACGTTTGAAGTTACCACCGCTAGTGTCGCCGGAGGGGGCCGCAGCAGGGTGGCGGTTGGTCGAACGCTCTTTGGAGGCGGCGCCGATGGCGCCCGCCGAAGAAGGCCGCCACCGCCGCCCCGATTGCCAGGGGTTGCGGCGGCAACGAGAGCCGTGGGTAGCGACGTCATGGTGATCTCCTCAAGAAGAAGGTCCGAGTGCACCTCGAGGAAGGTGGGGAACGGACGTTGGCGGCGAGGAGGGCACCCATGTAGGAAAATTGCTCGTTCAAGCCGCGAAGGACGACGAGGACGAGGTGCGGTCGAGACGAGTGGTCGAGGTCGCCGAGGGCGTCGGCCATGCCCTTGAGCTTGCGGCAGTAGGTGGAGACGTCGAGGTCGCCCTGCACAAAATTTCGAAACTCGGCGTCGAGATACAACGCTCGGGTCTCATGATTACCGATGAATTGCTGCTCAAGACCAAGCCATATGTGGCGAGCGGTGGCGTCATGAGCCATGACGATCTCGACGAGCTCGGTGCTGATGGTGCCGTAAAGCCAAGAGATGACGACGCAGTTCATGCGGCACCAGTCGACGGAGTCGCGGCGTGTCTCATAGGAGAGTACGTGCGCAGAGAGCGAGTACTTTCCTAGGGTGATGAGGAAGAGGCCGCGCCACTTGCTATAGTTGGGCGAGGCGAGGTCGAGGACAACCGAGACGAGAGCCCGGATGTTCTGAACGGCGACGGCTTGCGCGTGGAGGTTAGCGATCGCGGCCTCGTGAAAAAGGAGGCGCGGTCGAGGTCCGGCGTCTTGGCGGCTGCCTTCGCGCTCGGCCTCGGCAGCCGAGCAGTGTCGACCTCACTCGCTTCATGGGCGGCCGTGTTAACACGCTTCGTGAAGGACGGCAAGATCGTGCTCACGGGCGGCGGCCTCCTCGCGATCACGGCGGCGGCTCTTCACGCTCGTGGGCGTGCCTCTTCTGCTACAAGACGAGGTCGGCCATGCGAGGTCAGACTTCGAGGCGGAGGGTGTGATGCCAGGGGCGGAGGTCCCACCACCGGGAGGAGGAAGAGCCGACCATGGGGAGCGACGAGGAGAGGTGGTGGCGGCGGGGGTTAGGATTTTAGCGGAAGCAAAGGGTTGAGGGATCAATTGTTTCTGATATCATGTTGGCAAAGATAATTCACGCAACTGATTGATTGATTATGCAAGGTACAGGGGTTACACATGTATATAGCCAGTCGAGGCTGGTGTGAACACGAGACCGAACCGAACAATCAAGAGGCTGATGTGAACACGAGACCGAAACGAACAGTCAAGAGACCAGTGTGAACACGATATCTGTCTAACAGTCTGCATCCCTTCTAAGGAGCGGGAATCTGACCACAAACTTAAGATTCCCACAAACTTGTTGAGCGTGGCCGACATTAGTTGCTGCACAACGCCGTTGACACGCCCAATAGATGTTGCCGCCGGGATGGATGCTGGGTGATCTCCAGCGGCATTGCTGCTGAGCATCGTTTGTTTGGTGAAGACCAGCTTTGGGTAGCATCTCCAGAGCCGTCTCCACTTCCTAGACACTATGCTCGTCCACGCAGCTTCTTTGAATGGTAACTAGAGCCTGGTGCGCGTGTAGCAGGTTTTAGCTCTATTATTTTTTGTTACAGCTATAGAAGTTAGATGTAGGAGTTTAACAGACTGTGCATGTCTTCGTATGTATATAGACTAATGCTGTATCTAGTAACTGAACCGAGTATAAGATATATATAGAAGGTGAGTGCATAAAGGTGTTTCAAGCTAAAATAATAGACGGACGCAATACTTGAGTAGGTCCTGTCTACAGTTGCACGCAAGACAGGAGGGGCTGCTTATGTTGAAATCGATCAAAGAAAATGTACGCAGAAGGTCAGGTGAAACTATTCGCTGCGTAGCATCGTAGCATACATAGGAAATGCGAAATATTACAGGTACTGTTGACTATGCTAGCATATGGCAGGTCTATAATATTACAGCATAAGAACATAATACAGCAAGATGTCATAAAGGATAGACTATACAAACAAAAGAACAGTGGGTGGCAAAGCTGAGAACAAAACATCGATGGCGAAGGGTTGAAGTAAAAGGCAAGTCTTGTTGCTGAAGCAGAATTTGTCAAAGTCGTTGCGAAACAACAGAAATATTTCGAGTCAGTACTTGTTCTGTTTGATGAGATAAAGTAATCTAGTGGGGATATGTATAGATAATGATCTATAGAGAATACCTACAGCTAGCCGCTGTTTGTTGTATCTTCGTCTCTTTTTTTGGTCAGCTCAGAAGTAGGATTTTTGTTGGACGATGCGTATTTCTCCCTGGAAAACAGTTACGAAGATTGAGGATAAAACACAAGTAGCTCTAGATATATCGCTAAGAAGGCATATACCAGTACATACATAACAACGAATAAGAGCAGGAGCAAATAATAACTTGGTGATGATTTTTAAGAAAAATCTGAATAGATATGTGCAGCTCTAGGAATATTTCAGACTATGGGCTTAGCAATACAACAGCATTATATAGATAGTAAAGAAATATGTGCGTATTAGGAAGAAGCTATGGCAGACTTACATACGTACAAAGATAGCGCTAGAGGGACGCTGTGTAGTTTGTATGAAGCGTAAAATGTACGTAATATGTTCTGTAGCGCTGTATCTACTATTGATGTAAGATTTTAAAGTAAGGTGCATCTGCTGTTGTAGATTATGATGAATGTGATCGCAAAGAAATAATAGGGAAGAAATGGCAAAAGACTTGTAGTAACCATACTGTGTACCGTATAGGAATGAATAAATACAAGAAGATACTCAGGTGGAAATGGTATTAGATCTAGATAATAGGAAAGCATGTTTATAGTGAACTGTGTATTAACGTTGGAGGATGCACTGGAAAGTGATAAGGTGGAGGCTGTATATTAGGATGCACAAACTGTCAGAAACAACACAACAGACTGGTTTATGTGGGCAGAATGCAGAGGCAAATAGAAGAGTAATATGCGATGAATTGGAGAGTGACAGTTCACTATACTTACATGGGTCCTTTTCCTTTATCAGGATCAGCAATGAACTCTGAATTGCTGGTAAAAGAGGCAGTTTGATGAGGAGGATTTGCAGGTTGTATGGTCTGTAAATTGTAAACACACAGGGAGTGAAAGTAAATCTCCGCGTAGTATATACACGTATATGAAGATGCTAAGACAGGTAATAGCATTTCAGTTTAAGTGCAGGAATGAGTTGCATAAGTGTGTTTATGACGCCTTCTATAAAGTAAAAAATAATGTAGAGATGATATGAAGGGTCGTCTTGCCTGTTCTGTAGTGGTTGTTGTCTGAAAAAGACGTTTTCTAGCTGATGGTACCACCGTGTGTGACACTTGAATTCTGTAAGATGACAACAGTTGGACAATATGTGTGATGTAGTAACGCAGATGAAGTATAGTCAGTTTGGGGGGAAAAAAGGGTGACAGAGCTTACTGTATGCAGCTCTTATTTGTTGGATCAGAGGAAATCCTTGTGTCATCCAGTGGTTGTGGCGTAGGCTAAACATGTATAAACACTGATATTATTAGCAGGAACAAGTTGAGCTAAATAAGTGAAATAAAAGGACTTGTAGTCAAAAGAATACACTACTGTGAAGAAGCAGTAATGTGAGTAATGCTTTGAGACTGCTATTAAACAAGGGCAAAAAATGCACCTTTTTATGCAAGACAACAAGATGCTTAAGTTAATTAAGAACATACAGCAAAGAACATTTTCTTTTTCTTTTGCTAAATGCTGGGAAATGAAAAGCTAGTATTTTACAGCAGTAAGCGTGCAATATTAGAACGAACTCTTATGTACTGCAATAGGAAGACTACAAATAAGTACCCTTGTAGTTGGAGATAAACGCGCGTGCAGGAAACGGTTTGTTTTTATTATCGACTATTATAGTGTGTTAAGTATAGCATCACTTATTGTAGTTTATGAAGAAAAATGTTTGTTTTTATTAGTGACTACTATAGTGTTAAGTATATCATCAATTAGTGTAGTTTACGAAGGTACATATAGGATTATATCTGAGCTAACTTTAGGTAGGTCAACGTGCTAGAACTTATACAGATAAACGTATAAGAGGAACGCTATGTTTGTGAAGTTAGTGGTACACATATAGTAGGATTGATGATGTATGGAGGACATAGTGAAAATATTTTAAAAGGTGTTAATATGACTGTACTAAGGCAGGTCTATATGCACTCAAAAAGCAAAAGAATATTTGACCAGCTTCTACTAATAATCTTGCCTAAGGTAGAAGCTATAACTACTAAAAAGGAAAATCACACAGATTGTAGTAGCGAATTATAGAGAACACAGATAGAGTATAGTCGAGCAGAATGCACAAGACGTTCATAATATTACAGGAAAAAAATAGAGAAAGTAATATGTTTTTACAATTCGATTATATAAAAATAGTAGAGGCTGATGTAGTAGAGAGTATAGAACAAACATTTGTAGGGTAGGAGCAAAATGTGGGCTATGCCATGATACCATTCTGTGCCGTACTGATGGCTGAAAAACAGAAATGGGTCAAATTAGATCGTAAGTTTGTCAAGGGAAAAGGGAATTAAATATAGCTGTTTATAGAGTATGGTATAGGTAACAGACCTAGAACTAACTGCTGTTTCCTGCATCTTGGCGTACTTTTTCCCAAGTTCAGAGGTAGGTATATCCTCGGATGGTGCCTCCCGTGTGATGATTTTTTTTGGCAATAACGTGATGAAAGATCAGAATTAGTTTGAAGCAGCTAGGTGAGAACTGTATAGCACCAACAACCATGGCGATAAACAGGGTTAAAAGTTAACAATAATTTAGATATTTTCCTTCAAGGTTATTAAATAAGGAGGCATCTAATGTTTTCGAGTTTATCCAGCAACACAATCTTGTTTATGTGATAGCATTATACAAGTACTGATCAAACACATTATAACATTGAGATGCTTGCATATAGATACATACATGTTGGCACAGTAGTAGACTTTAGCTTATTCGATCAGATGTTGTTTTTTTTAACATATTGGATGCCGCTGTATCTATGAATGGTGACAGTTCTAAGAGGAAGTTCTATTTACTGCTGTTGATCTCTACGAAAATGACTAACAACAAAAGCGTACGGAAATGTAGTACTAAATTTTACCAATTGTGGTGTAAACTAGGCATGACTAACTTTGTAATTACAAGAAGACGATCATAGCAGCAAATCTAGATAGTGTAAACATAGGCTCGATCGTAACTATCGTTTCATGGTAGCAGAACTTCAGCAGGAATTATAGGTTGAAAGAATCTGTTAGCAGGTTCTCGCACAGATTAAATTTTGAGGAAAGTAGAAAGGTAATGTACGGCTAATTAGAGGATGTAGTTGGACACACTAATGTTTGCTTTTTCTTCTTTTCGGCACTATGAACGACATCCGCCTCGATGGTGAAGTAAGCTGTTTGTTCTGGAGGATCTTCAGTTTGAGCGATCTGGAAATATGAAACATGTAGATGGGGAAAGTTAAATATCCATGTAGCGTATGGACATACTGTACTATATGAAAGTAGACAGCATTTGTTTTATCTTTGTTCTAGGAACTATATGTGTAACAGTATCTAGGAGTTTATCGTAAAGAACGAAATAATCAACAAATGAAACGAACACTGACCTATTTTGTAGGCACTGATGATTCAAATAGTCGCTTTCGAGTAGATGGCAGTGCAGTGTGCGCTTCCTTTAGTCTATGAGAAAAGAGTGAAAACATATGTTAGGCACTAGCGTTGAATTAAAGAGTAACAATTGAACAAAAATATATCCGGCATTAGAGGAAAACAATCAGAATTAGAAAATAAATGTTTATCAAACAGTGAAAGAACATTCTGACGGGGTCGCTATATTGTATTCCTGTCACCTTGTATACCTTTCAAACTTCCAATACAGGCATTAAACATGAAAATTAATAACATCATTTCTGCAATGACAAAAAGTGAGGCGCATATTAAATACTGAAAGGTCGTTTTACATGCTTTTTTTTGTATGCTGCACATCATAGACTTGTACCACCGAAAAGCAGTAAGATTGCTGATGTGTAACAAAACTGAAAAGGAAAAAAAACAAATGAAAGACTTCTCAGCAGATCAATTTTCAATTTCCTACTCTTGAGACTAAAGCACCATGGGCAAATTTACGAAAGGAGGATGGCTATAAAGAGCTAGGATAGAGTAAATGGTAAAAAGATTTTGATGAGGATACTAAGAAGTCCGAATATGCAGAGGGAAGTTCACATGCTCTTTCTAGGCTAGCCCAGAGGTATGACACTTATCTAAAAAACAATTAGTTGGGGTGATCGGGTTTTTTTTTCTTCAGTGAAAATTCAATACATTGTTTTTCTTGTGCTTTATTCATGCTGAACTTTGGCTGCCTATGTTTGTCTGAAGTACAAGGAAATCATATAGAAGTTCCTAGTTCCTACACTATTTGGTTTTTTCTTATGAGCCTGTGCAGATGTAGTTCAGTATGCGCTAACAGCTAGACAATGAGGTATGCGTGACTCTTACATCCTAATCCAGTCATCTTTGGCTCGTCCAAAGTCTAACAAACAAGAAAAATCACCCCTGACTATACTAAACATACAGGAAGTTCGTACTAAGGGTGCGTTTGGTTCATTGAATCATTTGGTCCTGAACCATCCGGTACGAGAAATGAGCTCGTTCAGGTGTTTGGTTGGTTGAATGGAACCAAACCATTCGGGATGAGATGGTTCAAGAAATGAGAATATTCCATGTTTATGCTGTATCATCCCGTTCGGGAAAAAATCCCGAACCACGCCGTTCACTCGAATTCCAAGGCGCGCACGGAAAAAATAGTTTGATTTATGAGCTTCAAATGACCATATTTCCTAAACCGAGTATCCGATTTGCGATCCGATTGAACCGTTGTGTTCCTTGTCATTTAATCAATAAAACAAGACCACTCTGGGCATATTTTAGTGCAAAAAATATCATGCGGGCCCCACATATCATAACATCCCAAAGTTTAGTGCAATCCAAATACAACCTCATTCATCAAACCAAACACCATCTTGAACCAACCAGAACCATCCTATCCCACCAACCAAACAAAATCATGTATCATCATATCCCACCAACCAAACACCATACTTGTATCATCTCATCCAGGACGATCTCATCCTACCTGTACCATCCCATCCCATTCAACCTACATCAATCCAGTTAAACTTAGTAAAAACATGCAGTAAACTGGTAACGCAAGAGCCGACAGCAAAGTGCACTGGCACATAACCCACATGCAGATATATGCCATAGGATTTATATGTGATACATATGCAGCAGGTTGTATCACAAAGATATCTAGGAGCTGAAAGCACACATGTCGATCTAATCATACCTGAGGAAAGCTTCAGACATGATCGAACCCGATGTACATAACGATATGTCTATGCAATCATACACGAGTGAAGCTTGAAATATGGGCAAATCTATGCGGAGCTGAGGGTATGCATGCTGAAAAGTATAACTGGCAGCTGTGAGAACAAATGATAGATACGATGCTGCAGAAAGGACATAATGTAGGTAAATTAGTAATCGAACTATATAAAGGAATAGGTAAGGGGTTAGCAAATCTGTGTGGAATGGAAAACAAATAGGAATTAATCAACATGTGAGTATAGATAATGTACCCGAATTTAGTTCTTGCCTTTCCAATATGCACGACCCTTCTTCACAGGGGGAGAAGTGGTCATCTCGTCAGATAATGTATATGTTGAGCTATAAATTAAGTGTAATCTGTAAGGGCTACAGACAGGATCAAGTAGATTGCCAAAAATTTGTGGGGTGGCAGAAAAATGTTGGTGATCAAGAATAGAACTAAATAGTAACTTAGCTTTTTACATGTTTGGTTCCGAATCAGACTAACATCTGCCAAACTGGTGCCTTTTGAACGTATCAAACCACTTTTTAGAACAACGTGGTAATTCATGCGGTTGACATGTTTTTTTTTTGCAGTAGAATGGTCATTTGCGTGGTTAATCTAAAATATCGTAAACATGCAACCCAGGCTGTAACAATTACCACCCCATAAAATCCAAAATGGAAAATTATATGTTGCCTACTAATTCAAAATTTGAAAACATTAACCTGTATTGTACATAGCCAAAACAGCTGGGTACAATAATTTGCTGTGTTGGAGCAAAAAAAGGAAACTCCTAGCCTACTAATTATACATTTTACCATTGCAAATTTTGCAATAAAATTACTTGGTTTATCAAAAAAAGGCCCTCTCTGCAGTAGAAGCAGCAGAATATTCCATTTAGTTTAAAGAGGTTGACTTTTGCTATATATCTTTATAATATTGATCAAAATAATTGGCACAATCTTTTCTATGAATCTAAAATGAATTCTTGTGATGATATGGCAAGTACCAAAGTATTTTTCTGAGACACTTGACAGTTCTGGTTTAAAGGCCAAATCTATTACATCGTGTCTGAAACAATGCACAGATAGATTGACTATAAGGCTAGCTTACCGTAATCAAATCCTAAGAAACCAAGAATGCAAAAATGATTGTGCACTATGTGAACAATATGCATGGTCCCTATGTAACAACGGCAGTGTATTTTTGGAGAGTTTGCTGCAGAAACTAACATAAACAATGACAGTAGCAAATAACAAAATCAAACTGAACTTTCATTGTCTGCGATTATCTGATATAAGATAGTTACATAAATCAGCAAGAAAATATATACAGTCCAGTTCAAATTAAGATAAATTACATTTCACGTAAGATTTGGTACCTTATAAAAATATGTTCCAATTATTTGCTGAGCTATAAATCTGCAGCCTGGCCTTTCAACTTCAAAAACACTGCAAGAAGACATATCTAAATCAGTAAAATGCAGAAAGGAATTTGTGAAATAACGTTCCTACTACTACCTGATTAGCAACATCTGCCGAACAGACATCGACAACAAGATCTGTTTTTGGAATTACAAGAACAGAAGAGCAACAGGCCGACGAGCAAGAAGATCAACCCGAGGAAGCACGCGAAATAGAAGAGGGAAATCGCACCAGTAATCCGCAACCGCAGCGAGAAATCAAGACACATGCCTGGACTTAAAACTCCGCCGACTTCGAAAACCAAGCAAAATTTGGGGGAAATGGAGCACCAAATCGAGGAACACAGCACTGCATCGAGACCCAAGAGGTCTCCGGTTGGGTCTCGTAAGGGAGGAAGCGGAGAGAGGGGGGATGGCTGAGGCGAGTAGGCGACGGACCTTGATGTTGTGGTCTCCGCCACCGGTGGCGAGGCGGCGGGAGGCGGGGTGGAAGTCGAGGATGAGGACCGGCTCCAGGTCGTGCCAGTTGATCTGCACCGTGCCGCCCCGCATCTCTCTTTCTTCCCCGGTCGGATGGGATCGAACCCTTGCCTTGGATCTGGCCTGCTAGGGTTTGGGTCGCCTCTGGGGAAGGCGGGAAAATGGAGGGGATTCGGCGCGCAGAGAGGCGTAAACGGAGCGCTCGATGGTGGAGGGGATGGGGTTGGGGTGGGGGTGGGGAGGGGAAGGGGAGGATATGGAGGCGCAGAGGAAGAAGCCGTCGGGTGGGTCGTCCCACGAGGAGGAGACGACGGAGAAGGCCGGGAGGGAGCGGATGGGGTGGAGAGGATGAGGAAGAAGGGCGTGGGGAGGGCACCGGAGAAGGATCCGGAAGCGGGAGAGAGCGACGTGGAGAGGATGGTGGCAGCGGCCGGGGGAGGGGAAGGTGGAGACTGGTGGGGGTGGGGACGGCGGCCGGGGAGGGGACGGCTGCTGGGGAAGGGGAGCCAGTGCGGAGTGAGACGAGAGCGAAATCGAAGGAGAACTGGAGAAGGGACAGGGATACGCGTTCGGGAAGGTGCTGGCGACGAGAACGCAGCGGACGAGCGACGCGGAGGCAGTGCGTGCGATCCATCGACGAAACAAATCGGACGGCCGCGGACGATTGGAGAGAAGATCCGACGACCAGAAAAAAAAACATCGACATGACCCGGCCCTCCATCGCCCCTCCCGGCCTCTCTTTATCTCTTGAGATGAGATTGTGACAACATGCCAGGTAGAATATCCTGCAGAATAAGATAAATAAGTAGGTGTTTTTTTTATTGGAAAATAACTCAGCCTCTTAACCAAGTTAACTTCAGCCAGCAGGAGCATGCATACCGTAGCTCCATTGTAACAAGCTTAGTTAGTCATGGGCTCATGGCTTTACTTACAGGAGCCAGTAGGTAGACGGTGAAGCTGAAAAGCCTTGGATCTCATCCTCTTCTTGAGACCGTTTCTGGCACATCCTTCACTCTTTGATACCTTCCCATGAGCCACGAAGCTCATTTTCACCATCAGAATAAAACTAATATATCTGCATTACAGAAATATGGAATGTGCAAAATTACCAAATGAGCTTTACCATGAGGTCTGACAAACATACAAGAATGCTAGAAGATGGTGCTTTGATAAGATGTTATCGACTGTTCAACACTGCAATCCCCTGTCGCACTCATTCAACTAGTCCTTAAATCCTACTCTGGACAACAATATTAACGTGGAGGGGATCGGATTTTGCGCCACTGACAGACGATACCTACTGGTTGGGCAACTGGTCCTCAACACCAAAGAAGATTGAGTTTGCTCATCGGTGTGGGCAAAAATCATGAGTTAGGCACCTAACGTTGAACGATTAAGTGAATCTCTTGTAATGATGACAATTGTCATTTAAGGTGGTCGTGGGCTCTTGGCCAGTGGAAGAGAGTGTATTCATGCTGTAAGGAACAAATGCTTTTCCACACACACACACACACAAAATAGACCTGAAATCCCCAACAGACCAAAAAAAAGTATTGGCTACTAGTTTAGAGGCACAAATAAAAAGATCTAGTAATCACTAGGAGCAAGAGCGGACTACCCCTAAAAATGTTTTGTGTGTGCCACTTCACCAGTTGGTATATGTAAGCATCATTTAGCCTTGTTTAGGTTTTGATATGAAGCTAAACCAATAATAACATCATCGGTTGAACAAAAAACGAGGTCCGATCTAAACTACTGATTTCAGTTTCTTGCACCAGTTTCTGGCATATGGGGTTATGTGTATATTCAGAAGGTACATGTATTTTTGGCTTGGTTTTGACATAAAATCTGTTAGCCTACTTAGAGCACATATGAGTATGTTGTTAAGAAAACAAAGATGATTTTTAACTAAATCAGAAGATGTCAGGAACGCAATGCTCTAATAGTTTCCTTATTGCATTTCCAAGATCAAAAGTGCCTTTCATGCAGCTTGATACTAGATGGCAACATCATTAGGAAAGGATTGTGCTTGCAATATTTTGCAACAAGTTTCAAAATAATATTTATGCCACTAATTCCTAAGGAAGTAAATTAAAAGAAATTGTCAGAACCACCATTGGTTCTCTTTCAGAGAACATGGGAGAAGAATTATATGAAAGATCTGACAGGTCAAGGTTAACCACGAATTTACACAATGCATATTTATTTAAATAAATAGAACAACATACTAAGGCGTATCATAACCACTCAATTCCTAAGGAAGTAAAGTAAAAGAAATTGTCATAACCACCATTGATTCTGCTTTCAGAGAAGAATTAAATGAAAGATCTGACAAGTCAAGGTTAACCATGAATTTACACGATGCGTATCATACCAAGGCATATCATATGTCATGACTCATGAATTAGATGTCCAACAGAATACTTCGTAGGATAATAGATAACTATGTCAAATACAAAAATATGCAGAGAAATTAAGCTATGTACATGTGCATGTAACTTGCTAAGGGAAATGCCTTGTTTATATAAGTTAGATCTTGCCAAATCCTACCTATAGAGTAATAAATCATGAAGGTTCAATGAAGAGGTTCTAAGATGCTAGCAGTAAGATTTTCTTCAAAATTCCTGAACTTGCATTTCCATCACCTTAGTTCATTCACCATTCCACCAATTAGGGGGTGACAGAAAAGTGACATGGAGTGTAATGGATTGGAGCTACAGACCAAAAGATATAGCCATTGTAAGATTTGGAAATGTTTAGTTCAAAATGCTGATGTTGACCGAGTCAACTTTAATTAATACTTCAAGTTCCTTGACGTGAGTTCTCGTCAGCAAGAAGAAAAGGGGAAATACAAATTCCAACAGGGTAGAAACATTGCATGGTTTGGACGGGTGACTTCATCATGGCATCCGCAAACCAATTGGCCCGGGATTGCTTCACAAGGGAAAAGGCTGACATCGGCAAGCAAAGTATTGTCTACTCCTAGGGATTGTGAGGAATTGAAAAAATATGTTTGGCTTTGGATTTCTTTTCATGTTAGACATTTTATTTCCTTCTTAGTACAAATTGTATTTGGGCAAAATAGATATATGCCACCTCAAAAGAGTCCAGTTAAGAGAAATGTCACCAGTGATTTGAAATTCTAATAATGCCTAATTACCCCTTCTTTACAGATGCTCAATTTCACCTTGTCCACATATTTCTCTTTCCTCTTCTTCAGTTCTTCATATGGTTTTATTTATCTTCACCTTGAGACTTGGATATGCGGAAGCTATAGTGCTATAGCCTCCCATTGGCTATGGTTCATAATATCAGTTAATGTATGGATCAAGTGTCGATTAGCTACTGGTATGATTGCCCCTCCCTGCAGAATGGCTCTGCCTAAGCCGCACAACATACAGAACGGTATAGCACCATCCCTAGGCAATCAGACATCATGACCAAGAGGTGGGTTCCCGCGCTTCAAGCATGTATTTTGCTCTCAGCATGCAGGTGATTTCCTGCAGGCCCTCGGCAGGTTCCTCCAGGCCTTTTCCGAACAAGTCAATGATCATTCATTCTAGTTGTTCATTCTAAGGTTCTCAGTGGGTTAAAACGCTAGCTAGCCCTTGCAGATGTGCATAAAGCCTCACATCAGACTCCAGCTCCTGGCAGACTCCCAGTTTTTCAATTACAACAAAACGTACAAGTGAACTGCTATTAACTTAATGGGGTTGCACATCGCATTGCTTCAACAACCAATCGTTTATTTCAACACTCTAAAATACTAAATCAATTGAAGTTAAGAAACTTACTGCTAGCGGTATTGTTTCTATATCACATTGCATAGATTATGGTAGTTGAGATTAGTTGCGATCTTGTAAATCTTTTGTAATCTTCTACATTTGGTTGTAAATATGTATAGCTACTGTTGCCAATCCGGCAACATAAAAAGTAAGCGTCGGCGCAGCCTTTGTCTCATGGCAAATCTTGCTCCCGCTATTCTCGCTTTCATGGTATCAGACTTTCATCGATCCCGGTCCTGCTAATCGCTGCCCAGCATGAGTACCTCGCCATCAACCGGCTCTGCTTCCGCTCTTTCTCCAACCTTAGCCACCGAAGCCGATGCCTCGCCATCTACTATGGCACCGGTGACTAGTGTCGTCAATGTCGTGAGTATCAAGACGCACATTCCGACTGTGCTCAATCTCGAGGCCTCGAACTACACCAAGTGGCGGACGTTCTTCACCGCCATGCTCGGCAAGTTCGCGCTTCTCCAACACATCGACGGCACACCTCCACACTGTAATGACGTCGCTTGGATACAACAGGACTTTACAGTCCTCACCTGGCTCTACGGCTCCATCTCCGACGACATCCTCGACATAATAATGGAGCCTGAGCAATCCACTCATTCTCTATAGCTCGGCGCCGAAGAGATCTTCTGGGATAACATGGAGAGCAGGGTCATCTACCTTGACACCGAGTTTCATAATTTGGTTCAAGGGGATCTCTCCATCACCACCTATTGCCAGAAGATCAAGACCCTGGCCGACGCTCTTCGCAACGTTGGCCAACTGGTGTCGGACCGCACCCTTGTGCACAACACCCTACGCGGTCTCGGTTCGTGTTTCTCCAATGCTGCCTCCTTCATCTCCCTGAAGACGTCGTTTCCCTCCTTTGTCTGCGCCCACTCCAGGCTTCTCCTTGAGGAGCTCCACTTCGACAACACCACCAAGCTTACGGCCGCCACAACCCTTTACTCTGGAACCACCACTCAGTCAGCTGCCTGCAATGACCCTTCCTGCCATGGGAACTACAGCAACAACACCTCCTCTGGCGGCCATTCCTACCGCAAGAACAAAGGAAAGAAGGGTGGTATCGGCAGCAGCAACAGCGGAAACAAGAAGCACAACGGCGCGCCTCCCCACTACTACGGTCCACCGACGCCAACTGGCCCTTGGGTTTGCATCAATCCGTGGTCCGACCAAGGCTAGCCATGGGCTGGCCAAGGTCAGCCCTGGCCTGGCGCCTGGCGCTCACTGTCCACCGCGGTCTTCTCAGGCCACGACCACCGATGACTCCAGCATAGGCCTACAACACCATGGCGTCTCCGTTCCCGTCTACTCCAACCAGCGCTCCACCAAGTTGGGACGGCCTTGGCCTCGTGTCAGCTCTAAACAACATGCTGTTCCATGACGACAACAACGAATGGGTGCTGGACTCCGGTGCGACCTCGCACATGACTTCCGATGATAGTACCCACTCCTTTTCACCCCTTCCTACCTCCTCTCATGTCACTGACAGGAACGACGCCTCCATGCCTATCTCTAGCTCGGGCAGCACCTCCCTACAAACTCCTTTGGGCATCTCCTTCAATCTCAATGATGTCCTTGTCATTCCTTCCCTTGTTCGTAACCTTCTTTTCGTTCGCAAACTTACACATGACAACTCCTGTTCAATTGAGTTTGATCCTCTCGGTTTTTCTGTCAAGGACCTTCAAACCAAGAGCGTGATTCTTCGCTGAAATAGTAACAGGGACCTCTACACGCTCTTCTCCGTTGCACCTCCACTGGTGTCCTCCCACCAAGCCTATTGTTTACTGCCCTGACATCTCTCTAGCATCGGCGGTTATGCCACCCTGGCCAAGATGTAATGGCCTCTTTACAATAGTCATCCTTGATTACTTGTAATAAAGCATATCGTTCTCTGTGTCATGCTTGTCAAGTGGGCAAACACATCCGACTGCCTTTTTCCACTTCCACCTCTCATACTAGTTTCCCGTTTCAGTTGATTCATTGTGATTTATAGGCATCTCCTGTGCCTTATGCTTCTGGGTTTAAATACTATCTCGTTGTCGTTGATGATTTCTTCCACTTTGATTGGACTTTTCCACTCTGCCAAAAAAATCTTGTGTTCACGACACCCTCTCCTCCTTCATAAGCTACGTCCACACGCAATTCCATCTTCCCCTTGTCGCCATACAAGCTGACAACAGCACATAATTTGTGAACGTCACGTCGTCCGACCTCTTTTGCTGACATGGCATTAACCTCCGCCTGTCATGTCTATATACCTCTCCTCAAAACGGGAAGGCCGAATACGCGCCATTCGGACCCTCAACGACACCATGCATACCCTCCTATTCTAGGCACGCATGTCGTCCTCCTTTTGGCCGAAGCACTAGCAATAGCGACTTATCTTATAAATCATCGCCCATATCTAAAGCCATCCAGTCTATGACTCCATATGAACACCGGCATCGTCGGCGTCCATCTCATCATCATCTTCGTGTGTTCATGTGCCCTTGTTACCCTAACCTTTCGGCCACTGCCCGTCATAAACTTAGTCGTCCACCGCATGTGTTTTCCTTGGTTATCCATCATCTCACAAGGGCTACGGGTGTTATGACACGTCCACCTGGCGTGTCATCCTTTCCTGGCACGTGGTCTTTGATGAAGCAGTGTTCCCATTTTCCATAGAGACACCCTCCTCTCCACCAAACTCTTATGATTTTCTCCTTGATTTCATCGCCACCAATCCGACACCTGCTGTGATCCACCGGACCAGCAGACTTGCCGCAGCTACTGCGCCCCTCGCCTCGCCTGCCGCATCTCCCTTTTCGTGCTTTCTCGCCTATCGTGGCAAGGCTTCCTGCTACTACCACCATCATGCCTTCTATCGCGACACGCTCCCAAGTCATTGGCATCACTTCCTCTTATGCCGCAGCAGTAGTCCCTCACACACCCTCTACCGAGATAGCATTGTCGCCTACCGTGACAACTTTTTTCCCTATCGTGGTAGCCTCATCTACACCATCTTCTCCGGTCAGACCGCTCGCTCGGCCTGCCCCTAGTCCTCATGGCATAACCACCCGTGCCAACACTGGTCTAGTTTTTCCTGTCTATCAGCTGAACCTGTCAATTGTCGTCTCTTTGGTATCTTCCATTCTGAACAGGTACTAATCTGCTCTTTAGGATCCCTACTGGTGACAGGCCATGGCCTCCGAGCATCAAGATCTCCTTGAGAAGAACACTTGGTCCCTTGTTCCCCGTCCCCCGGCTGCTAATGTCATCGCCAGCAAGTGGATGTTCAAACACAAATTCCACTCAAACGGCACCCTTGCATGGTACAAGGCTCAATGGGTTGTCCGTGGCTATTCCCAACAGCCGGGTATCGATTATGACAAGACTTTCAGTCCTGTTGTCAAACCTGCCACCATCCGTGTTGTCCTCAGCCTTGCTATCCCGTGGTTGGCCCATTAACCAATTAGACGTCAAGAACGCCTTTCTTCATGGCACCCTTGATGAGACTGTCTATTGCCAACAACCATCCGGTTTCATTGATCCCACTCATCCTCAGCATGTCTGTCGTTTTCTCGCGTCTCTCTACAGGCTTAAACAGGCTCCCCGTGTGTGGTACCAGCGGTTTGCCACACATATCTGCACGATTGGCTTTCTCGCTTCCTCCTCGGACACATCCTTGTTCGTGTTTATCCTTGTTCGTGTTTCGCAGTGGCATCGACCTTGCCTACCTCCTATTGTATGTCAACGATATTATCTTGACGGCTTCAACCATTGTCCTCCTTGATAGTATTATTCGTTGTCTTCATACTGAGTTTGTTATGACAGATCTTGGTGCCTTACACCATTTTCTTGGGATCTCGCCGTCACCCGGTCGCCCCACGGCTTGTTCCTCCCTTAGCGTCAGTATGCCATTGATCTCCTAAAGCATGTCGGCATGTCCAAATGTCATGCTACTGCTACGCCCGTGGACACATAGGCCAAGATGTCCGCACTACTGACAGTCCTGTTGCTAATCCCACCGAGTACCAAAGTCTCGCAGGTGCCCTTCGGTTCCTCACACTAACACGTCCCGACATTGCTTATGCAGCTCAACAGGTTTGTTTTCATATGCATGCGCCTCATGAGCCGCACCTTGCCCTCATCAAGTGCATCTTACGCTATGTCAAGGGCACTCTTGACCACCGACTACAGCTTCACGCATCACTGACCTCCTCTTTGACAGCGTACCCCGATGCTGATTGGGCGGGTTGTCCAGACTCTCGTCGGTCCACTTCTGGCTATTGTGTTTACCTCGGCGACGTCCTCATCTCTTGGCCCTTGAAGCACCAGACTAGCATCTCCCGCTCCAGTGCCGAGGCCAAGTACCGCGTCGTTGCCCATGAGGTGGCTGAGTGCTGCTGGACTAGCCAGCTCTTGACGGAACTGCATCATCCGCTTTCTTCGGCCACCAGCGTCTACTGCGACAACGTCAACACCGTCTACATGTCGTTTAACCCAGACCAACATCGACGTACCAAGCATATCGAGATTGACAATCATTTCGTTTTGGGAAAAGGTGTCTCTTGGTCATGTCCGCGTCTTGCACCTACCGTCCTCCCTACAGTTTGCCGATATCATGACGAAGGGTCTTCCGATACAGCTATTTCAATCTTTTCGTTCCAGTCTCCGTGTCGGGACACCGACCGATTTGATTTGATTGCGGGGAGATGTTAGCGATATTGTTTCCATATCACGTTGTATAGATTATGGTAGTTGAGATTAGTTGTGATCTTGTAAATCTTTTTGTAATCTTCTATATTTGGCTGTATTCGGTTGTAACCATGTATAGCTACTGTTGCCAATCCGGCAACATAAATAGTAAAGGCCGGCACAGCCTTTGGCTCACGGCAAATCTTGCTCCCGCTATTCTCGCTCTCACTTACATGCAGTGGCGGAGATGGGCCTCGGGCCGCTGGGGCAATGGCCCGAGGCCCAGTCTCAAATTCACACTTCAAATTTCTAAAAGAGACAAAAAATTTCTATGTTAATTGGAGCACCAGCTGGGCCACAGCTTGGCCGGCCCGAGGCGTGCAAATGGGCTGGCTACGCCCCTGCTTACATGCACAGTAAGTGCTTCCAAGAATGGCGCAGCATCAAGAAAAGAAACAAGGCAGAGGTGATCATATTTCTCTTCTCACATGCAGTGCTGGAGGCAATGGAATAAATTTCTTGGATTCCTCTCTGGAATAACCATCTGCAAAGGAAATATAGTCAAGATACAGTATTCGAGAATTTGTCAATAAACAAATAGTTTGCTTTTCACACACCTCGGTAGATCCAATCAGAAACAATGTCTCAAGATTTGGCATAAGTGGTGCAATTTTAGAAATAGCAATACTCTGAAGCATCCCCCCAATTGGAACACAAAGCGTGCCTCCTTTAACAGAGATGCTTCACTTAGTACAACGTTGAACTCACCACATCCATAGTAAGTAAAGGTGACCAGATTTTTAACACGGATTTCCAATGTTTTTAGCCGGCACAACCAAATATCAAGGTAGTTGAGCTTACATGGCACATCAGAGATCTTCAAGTGATCTAGATTTGGACACTGACTTAACTTCAACTGTTGTAGAGCAAAGGTATAACTTAATAAGCTCTCTAAATCTCCTCCGGTTATACGAACAAGGCTCAAATCGAGAGTCTTCAGGTTGCTTAAGCCAATAAATGTTGGTGAGGACCTCAAATAGCAAAAGCAAAACTTGAGATGCTCTATCGAGGTAGGTTCTGGAGCTGCAAAATTAGAGGACGGGACGATGTATTGGATATTCCGAGGATGAAAATACCGTTGTGGACGTAGGTCAAGAGTCAGTTCCTTGGCACCTGAACTGACTGCAAAGTACATCCAACGGTCAAGATAATGGGAATACCTCTTATTGCTGAGGTTGTGCTTGATGATGAATGACTTCACCCCAGTTCCAGCATGGTGCCGTATGATGGTGTTAACGCACCTAACAAACTTTGCCCTCCTCCTTTCTTTGTGCACTCGTTTGTTCAAGCCCAATACCTTTGTAGTGAACTCTAAATTAGGGTAGAATCTCCAAGCGCGTAGCAAGTTCTGAGCTAGGGTGCTGGCACGGGCGGCATCTCTCAGTGGTAACAACTGGAGTACCATGAACAGAACATCTGTACATCAACAAGCACAAAAGATGTTGAAATTTGCATATTTCTATACTCCCTTTGATTAAAAAAAAAAAGTAGTAAGGTAAAGTTAAGTCCTTCCCCATGATGAATATGTATAATGCATTATTCATTGAATGGATGTTGATAACATTTAGTGCTTACCTCAGGAATATTGTCAAACTGAAACATGACTGATTTACCTTTTCGGGCCGATTTAGCTGCTTTATGACATGACCTCATTCGCTTAGCCATTAAACCAACAAACAATTGATCTGCAGTTAACCATAAGTTAGTGCAAGTTTACTGCATGAAAAGGTGAGATCTTTGGGAGACGCTTGGGGTTGCAACGGGAATTAGCGTTGGATGAGCGCTGCTTATGTGGTCGAGAAAAAGATGAGAGCCTTGCACTCCTGTAATCCTGGAAAACGTAATGTTGACGAAATTCATGGAGTAGAGGCATCACCACTGAATTCTGCTGCATCTAGGAAGCAGGGCAAGATGCCCAAACACGGCCACGCGAGATGCCAAAGCTGGGGGCAGGGGCGGACCTAACGTGGGGCATGGGGGTTTAGCTAAACCCCCAATTTTTTTGGAAAATATACCGCTATTAATACTCCACTACGCAGCAAACTGCATTGATTGGAGCATCCATCCCAGAAAGAAATATTTAGATGAGATTGATCATGGCAAAGAAAATGTACCCCACGAGGATGTTGACGGGGGCTCTCTAGCTCGAGCTCGCCGTGTCGGCCGCCAGAGAAGGGGGAGGGGACCAGATCTGGCAAACGGTGGAAATGTAGCAATTCCGCTTAAATTATAGAGTAACAATTTTTTTTATCAAATAGAGTAATATCTCACCCTACAATTCCATCTATATACTTTTTTGCACAACAAATCATAAGACTATATAGATAAAATATTTATCCTCACTACTCTACAAAGATAAACAAACATCCTATAGTTAATTTAGTTATATAAGTATGTTTATATCTTGTTTAACTATATATTAGGGTCTAGCACATAAGTTTATGGAAACACACATAAGCACATATTTGGATATAGCAATATCGAAATCCTTGTACCACCGCATTAAGAGCCTGAGAAAGGAATACACATATTATATATCTTTTCTATGCCTTCTTTCCAAAATTGCAAATATGATGTTTTGGCAATTGATTAAGATAAACGATATTTCTCATATTGTTTTCTACATAGTGTGCGCTAATTTCTCTTGAAAGCTCTATTTGTGTTTAACTAGTTCCATTACACAATTTCTAGGAACTACTGTATTCTTATTTTTATCTTTTTTTTTGTTATGGAAAATGGTAGCATGTACCATACATACCGTGTTAATGGTATATTCTGCAATGTGTATGCACCCATCAATTTTCTCAAGGATCGAAAGGGAGATAATTTCAGGAGAGAATTCTAGATTATCCAATTTAAAAATTCAGAAATTCTTAGAAATATCTAAGTGCTTTAGATATTTTCTTTCAATGAATTAGATTATGTCTATTATCACGAATTAATGGTTATAATAGTCTATATATACAAGCAAAATAACTCATTTCTCATATGTGGTTATACTAAGATAGAGCATAAGAAAAAAGAAGAGTACGAGAGCTAGATATCTATTTTAAAAGACAGTGACTTGTAATAGAGTTGTGCTCAGATAAAATGTATTATTTTTTAAGTAGGTATGTTAGTTGGACTATCTAAATACTTAGCGTGTTACTCTCTCTAAGTTCTATTTCAAATAATCCTATGGAATTTTCAAGGTAAAACATTATAATTTTATACTAGTATAAATAAAAATAACAATTTTATGAAAAAAATCATGAAAATACCAATCTAGATCATTGTAAATATACTAATAGTCAAATTTTATAGAAATTTTGATTGCACAGATTATAAAATGTCACTTAAAAAGAATGAAAGGAGTATTAACCTATATTCATAAGATATTATAATATTTTATTTCAAACCCCATTAATAAAGTTCTGGGGCTGCCACTAACTAGGAGGCACAAGAAACCTTGGGCATATACTATGGGGACAGACACAGGACCCCAGTACCCCCAGTGAGATGGAGCTTGCGCGCGCTGAAGAAGAAGCGAATATGGATGGATTACAATACACAGTATATTACCAGCAAACAGATCCGCAACTTGAATGACTACTCCAATGATCTAAAGTAGCTGGAAAAAGATTTGGATTCGATTACTTACAGTCACACCAAGAAAAGACAAGGCGGCGGTGATACCGCTGGCCGCAGGTCCAAGCAAGCGTTGATTGGAGGTTAACCTTTTGTTCGATCAGTGAAGGTTGGCGGCCACCGTTGATGATGTTGCTGAGAACAGAAAGCAACTCTTTCTCACAGTTGTCAAGAACCTGGTTGAAACATTCTTTAGAACTCGAGTGACACTTCTCGACGTGATAAAGACCTGCTGCTACCAACACCCCCCCAACTCGGCATCCTTAGGATGCAGGACATGGCATCCGGATGTCTCCAACTTAAGCATGTGTAAGTGTAACTCGAGTCTCCTGTCAGTAGTTGCCTTCATATCCTCATCAGTACGAGCATCCGGGTAGCAAGGATCATAACCCATGTCGTATACATGCTCATGCGTAACAGCATCCAGATCACTGATCGCATCATGTGGATCTATGCCTAAAGGATTAAGAAGACAAACATGGAGGCCATTAGACGGATTAATATGATTGATCAATAGAAAAAGTATACACGATCACGCGCCAAGCTTATACACAGGGACAACAGTAGTTATCTTGCGCCATTTCATTAGCTTGTTCAATTCTATCCATGTACTCTGGCTGAAGCAGCAGTTTCTCGGATAGGCTATTCTTTAGCCGAACCCTGTGGCTCTCTACCTAAGAGATAAGCTCTTTGACCTTGTCCACGGTTCCAATTGGCCGCTCATGCTCGCAGGACCATAGTACAAAAAGTTGGACCAGATCGCCAGTTAAACCGAAAAAAGCCAGAACCGGCGACCTAGCCAGCTCAGTTTAACTCAAAGACCGCCCATGCAATCATACCGAGAAAAACCTTTTTGAGAGAACCGTCGAACCGGAGCCGGTTTTACTGAACCGAGCGGTTCATGTTGAGGACAAAAATACCCTTGTTTTTTTTGCTGTAAATTTCAAGGGTAAGAATGGAAAGAGATGAATAGGAGTGGATTGGCTGATTGAGTTGGCATTAGGGCTTTCATTCCTTACTCAGCAGAATCTCTCTCTCTCTCTCTCTCTCTCTCTCTCTGTGTGTGTGTGTGTGTGTGTGTGTTCTTCCTACCGCTGCCGTCCCCTTCTGGTTTCTGGCTTCTCTCAATCCCTCTTGACGGTGTGAACCGACGCTGACTCCCGGCGCCAACGAGGATTCTGTCACAGATCGGCTGGCTTTGGGCTTCATTGGTGGGCCATGGGCCCAGGAGGCAAGAGGTAGGGATTGAGTCAAGACTCGGGAGTACAAAGGGGCAGCAGCAGCATCAGAAGGAGCTATCGAAGAACAAACCAGCAGTTGGCTCTCCCTTCTTCCTCCTGTCAGCTCCTTTCCCAAACTCCTGTTCTTCTTCCCAGTCTCAGTCCCTCTTCTCCATTCCCAGTCTTGATTGCTAGTTTCTACTTCCACTCCTCCCAGATTGTATCTCCCAATACTTGTATTCAATGTTTGGATTGGCATTCATACTCTTGTTTTGGTGTCAAATTGTATTCAACCCAGTGGGATTATAACAATTGGTATCAGAGCACTCGATCCCGGTTGCTGCCTGTACTAAGATGACCATGAGCGCCGCTGAGGAGGAGCGGTGCAGGGAGCTACTGGCCAAGTTGAAGGACGCCATTGACAAGAGGGGGGTCCTGCTGGATAAGTTGAGGAAAGTCATGGATGAGACGGTCTCATCCCTAGCCGCGTCCACTCCTCTGCTGGTCCGCGGCGCCGCTGACTCGACCCCCAACTCCACCGCCACCAACAAGGTCTCTGCCATGGCAAATGCTGCTCCAAGCGTGAATACCATCCTCACTGATCAAGCGCACATCGGGTGTTCAAGGTCGGGCCTCGACACCAACGCCGGCAAGCTTCATGTCGTGGCCGTGTCTGACCCTGAGACGGGAGTGCCCACAGTCGCCCCAGCGCCAGCGGAGCGCTCGTCGGCCCCCTCGTCGAAGTCGTTCTCCACCATCAAACAAGACACCTTGATGCCCACCAGGTATTCGATGATTTGTCCCGACTGTAGCATCGACATGCCGACATCTGTCCGCGCTACGGCTGTCCCGCTGACTTCGTCCTCAATCATCGCCGCCCTTAAGATCCACAACACCTTCATCACCAACACCATCCTCGTGAAGTCCACTGAGTGTTCGATGGAGTGTGAATCGCATGCCATCCACACCGACCACCGCGTCGCGGCCGCTGGCATCGGTACCGTAGCATCCACCAACTGCTTGATGGAATGCCCTCGTCTGGTTGCGAGCGACATTAACGTCAGCTATCCCAGCACCAACATCATTAGAGACACCCTGGTCGATGTTCTTACAGGCTACTCCGTCACCGGGTTAGGGCATGCCACCCCTCTCTCCACTAGCCAGAGTGATGAGCCTACTTGTGTGCGTCTTCTCTGTGAGCCTACGGTATGCATATGCTATCGAGCTTGAGTGTAGCACAAACAGCCATGGCCGCCACCTGGGTCTCTCATAAATCAAGGGGTGCTCTCTCCCAAGCTATTGGGGAAATACTCTCTTGACATTGACATTGCACTTGATAATATGACAAGCCGAAATTTCTGTGAGAAAGTAAATGAGTACTCGGAGTTGATGGGAGAGGAGCAGAAAGGAATGTCTGAACTTGGTAGCAAGATTTGCAGAGAGAGTATTGGTCACGAGGTAGCCCTCATGATGTCGGACAAACATCCTGTTACTGCGATGTGTTATACTCGTGAACTGGGATTATTTTACATTGTCTTTGCTTTTCCTGAGAAACCCAACCCTCCAGTTCTTGACAAATGTGATTGGATTTGTGTTTCACATATGGAAGTGGCATGAAATCTTGCACATCCTATTGGTTGTCCTGTGTTCAGTGGTGGTTCTGATTCCAAGTCTCAGGATGAACAGCGAAGGCTTTGCCTGTATAGTGATGCGGCTATTGTTGCTGACCCTTCAGTCGTTCATGTGATCAGCCACGCGTTTCCCCACATCTATGGTCAGCCCCTAACTCATTTCCTAGCAAAATGCAAGATGAAAGGAGCCCCACACCTTGTGCGAAGCAAGTTCCATGCAAGTAAATTGAGACCAGAACAGGTCACTGCTTATAGACAGTATGAAAGGGAGAAGGTGGAGAAGCATTTGGATTATTACATTCACTAGTGCTCAAGAATGAAGGTCAAAGGTGAGAAACTTGTAATTGAAAGTGGAAATGTAGCTATGGGAATTACAGAGCTTTTTTCGCTGCACAGTGTCACCAAACTCGTCATGGGGGCAGCCGCTGACAAGCACTACTCTAGGAAAATGAAAGTGCCCAAGTCCAAAACGGCAGTTGCAGTCATGTAGAAAGTTGACCCTTCATGCAAGATTTGGTTTGTTTGCAAGGAGCATCTGATATCCACTAGAGAGGTTGGTGCTCCTATATCACTCAACACACCATCACTCGTCGCTATCAGAAGCTCAATGTCCACTTTATCTAAATGTGGTGGACCACCAAACCGATATGCAAGCAATGCAATTGATGATTGCATACAGAGGTCCATGTCTGAGAAGGTTACGCCTACAGCGGGTAGAACATTGTTGCGATTACCTTCTCGATCAACCATACGGACAACCCTTAGCAGGCTAAGCTTGGAGGAAATCTCTGTCGATTCATGGGATAGCGTCCCAAGAGGAAGTTTTCCAGGTTCATACCAAGCTTCTTCTACTGTGACTAATGAAGTGTGGAGCGATTCCAGCTCATTTGAAGTGCCTAGAGATGAGGCCTCTGTGATCCTGCCCTCAACACTTTCAGAGTGTTATTTTCCAAACCCAGCACCATAACGTGAACAGGGTGACATGGATTCAAATGTTGACCTTTTTCATATACTTGAAGAAGACTTCACAGAGACTGAGAAGTATCTGAAGCAAGCATTTGATGAGTCCTCGGGGAGACAAAAAAACAGAAGAAGAATTGATCTCATATCACCAAAATAGGAAAGAAGTCGAGGAAGCCCTAGCAAAGGCAAATGAGGACATACATCTATTGAAGGAAGAAATGGATGCACTGAAACACAATCGAGATGACATCATCTGTAAGCTTTCTGAAGTGAGTGAGAAGAAGGCGGCATGGGAGCAACAGGTCACCGAATATGATGGCATTGTCAATGATCTTGAGGATATGGTGGCAGCAAGCAGATCCCTCATTGATTCACGACAGCTAGAGTTTGAGCAATTGAAGCGTGAAAGGGACAATGCTCTCAAGGATGCAGAAGAGCTGCGTAGAGAGAAACAAAATATGGTATCAGAGAATCTTGGTGAGTTACTGAAGTCTTCTGCTTATGAATTAGGCCCCCAAGAATGCGAAGAGAATCTTGGTTCTATTTGGAGTTCACGCCAGATGACTTGGGTGGTAGATTTGTGCTGTCTTTGCGTGCTAGTGCAGTAAAAGCATGGTGGTGATTGGGTTCAAGTCAGGCTGGGCAGGGATATTCTTCTAGTACCATGGGATCCCGGTGGCAATGGTGACTATTCTTTTGTATCGGCTTGGGGTCAAGCCTCATTCAAGGAGGGAGGAATGTCACGGACCGGCTGGCTTTGGGCTTCATTGGTGGGCCGTGGGCCGGGAGGCAGAGGTAGGGATTGAGTCAAGACTCGAGGCAATCTTGACTCAATCCCTACCTCTTGCCTCCTGGGCCCACGGCCCACCAATGAAGCCCAAAGCCAGTTGGTCTGTGACAGATTCATAGAGAGGGCACCGCACAGCAAGAGCACCCCCCGACGACGCGACGAGGAGCTGCTTCACAGCGTCGAGATGGCGGTCACGGGCGTCGATGCGTAGTCTACCAAATCGAACCAATTCTCATCATTCCACTCTCCTGCCATAAAAGCATCAGAGTTGAAAAAATGAAGATAATTTATCCAAGAAGAAAGGCAAAACCGGAAGATCCCCACGGACGACGCCAACTATCGATGTTTTAGAATTGATCTTACGAATGAATACTGGGGACTTTACTTAGGATAAACCACACAAAAAGAGATACGAGGATTTTATATAGGTTCGGACCTTCTCCTGATAGAATAACAACCCTACTCTTGTGTTGTTGTATTGACTATGCTTTACAACGAGGAAGAAATCACTAGAAGTAAGACTTAATGATTTCTGTCTATTGTTTCTTTCTGCTTGCCTCTCGCTCCTTGTTCTTTGTTCTCTCTGTTCACCGGTTGTACTCCTTATATAGCGCATGAAGGGGTGGCAGTATCCCATGTCAAGAGGCGTCTTATTGTTCTGAAGAAATGCACACATTTCAGCGACAGTTATTGTCATAGACTTATCCTCCCACGTTGTCTTGCATTTACGCCAGAGCTAGAGGTTTAATACATGTAGTTATCCCGAAGAATAACAATACATATTAACTAATGTGTATATTAAACACAGCGTATAAGTGTCCCTAGTCAATTTGATCCACATGTCTGTAGGCTATGTCGACCATAGGGTGGTCGTAGTTGACCCGGTCGTAGTAAGGCTTACGATTATGAATTGATCGTAGTAAGGCTTACGACCACTAGGTGGTCATAGAAAATGTTACAACCACTAGGCGGTCGTAGAAGTACTTACGACCAGATAGGATGGTTGCAGAGTGATTTATTATCACTTGGCAAATCTTCTCCCTTATTAATGATAAGGGGTATCCTATTAAGTAATATGAAGATATTGCTATCTATAATAATAATTACAGATAAATAATTTAATTAATTAAGAATTATTAAATCCTCATCAAACTTTAAATCCAAGAAAAACCAAGGAAAAAACTTTTGATTTTTTTAGAAAATCTTATAAAATAATAACTTTAATATTTTGAATTAATTTAATTTTAGTAACAGAGTTTTGGGATGTTACATGCTTCATCTATGTTCTGTACTACATCGAGTATGTACTGCTTCCTGTTCTTCATCAAGCTCGACTTTAAGTTGTTTGTACGACCAAACGATAACTCTATCTTTGCGTATGATTAGAAGTACAATGCGTTGCCCAATATTATCACATCTTTATACTTCTCGAGTTATCTATGATTTTTACCTCATAATAAAATCTAGAATTAAAATACTATTCACATTTGCAACACGCAAAGGTCGACGCAGAGGAGCGGAGAACGCCTCTGTGGGGCCATGGAACTTGAATGTCACTGTTGAAGTATAAGTGAATGTCTTTACTCGTCAGCTTAAGCTTTTGGGTAAACTGATTGGTTCATGCAATTCAAAATGGTATAAGAGCCAAGAGGTCTTGAGCTCAAGATCTGATTGACGCAATTAAAGAAAAATAATTGTAGTTCACTTCTATTACACATCTTAGATCTGAGATAGCTTACACGTGATAGAGAGTATTGAAGTACAAATAAATTATCTGTTTTTCCTTATCAGCTTAAGTTATACGTGGATGAATACAACTCAATAGTCACACCGAGTCCGGCGGCTTCTGAGCAGAGGTGCATGCGCGCGTGCAGGGTCCGTCGGTCACGCGCGGAGGCCTCTAGTTTCGTGTAGAGCGGACGCGTTGGTTGGTCGTCTCGACATATCGCGCACGTCGCCGTTGGCAGACAGGAAGCGCTTGCATTATAGCAGAGCAACCTTCTTGCAGGATCTATTTACTAATCTTCTACCTGTATCTGCGAACAACCATGGCTTTGCTTACTGCAGACTGCAGTAGTAGTTTTTTCCCCATACCCTGCAAACACAGTCCACTAATAACTGGTCTGCTGCTTCTGTCCTGTGCAGTAGAAACGCAGGACTACATATACAGTACTACACCTACAAGGCTACGACGATCCTACCATTTTCAAAAAAAAATTGACATGTCTTGGGCTTCTCAGGATAACGGTAGCATATGTATGTCTGCATGTAGCAGCAGTACACGGTTTCCTGGGGAGGATTAAACAAGAGCGTATAATAGTGGTATGCACCAGCAACGGCGGTGCAGACATTCGGGCGTGCCTCCATGTTCCGTGCTCATCATATCATATCATATCATATCATATGAAACCTATAGTTTTTACGGTCAGCACAAAAAATCGCCACCTGTCGCTTTACTGTATAACTGTCCGCCAAGCGACTTTCACGTGGACCGTCCAATCTCGCGCGGTACTGGATCGGGGCATTCGTCAGGTGTTACAGTCCCCTTGCCCGATGCGCCTCCATCCTCTCACCCGATGTCCCGTTTTCTTCCACCCGCACACGCGCCGCCCGCATCGAGCTCTCCTCCCCGCCTCGCCTGTTCTCCGGCCTCCCCCGTCAACCCCCTTTCCGTTCTCCGCCGTCGCTGTTCTCGGTGTTCCTATCGAATTATCTCATCCATCCTGTACATTTTTTCCCACATGCCTCCGTGTTTGACCGCGATGGAGAGGATGGAGTGAAGAGATGTGTTCGGCGGGAGGCAGCATCGTCTGGTGCTGCTCGGGGCAGCACCGAATCGCGCAGCCACGCTGGAGGCGAATTGGTGTCAAACCCTAAATTTGAAATTTGAAATTTTTTTTGTTCACAGCACCAGTTTCTAGATCAATAGCTAGTGCTCACAGTTACATCATTAGATATCAAACACATATCACAAAAATATAAAGCTATTGCATAATAATAAATAAAATGTAAATATATCTTATGGTTTTTGTCTTTCAGAAGAGCCGACCAAACCAAATACCTATAAATAAATAACAGTAGAAGCAGAATAAAAATATATCACGTGGAACTCTCACGATATACTCACAAGCAATCAACTGAGATCTACAACCTAGCACTTGGCATTCTTGTCTTTCAATCTTGAAGAACGCGCATAAGGGTCAATGTAGCCTTCTTCTTTTATACTTACTGAATAATAATATATTGAGCAAGCATAAGTACACAACCGTACTCGCGAGCCAACACTCAATTATCATTAAGGTATTAGCTATGAGCTAAGCCAACATATTTGTATGAATCGTAGCAATGCAATTTCATAATTTAAAACAATATAATTGTATTTCAAAAGTAGGAGTAATATGATCAAAGTGTTGACTCGCCTTACTCAATGTTCTGGTAACATTGGTCTTGCTCTTGTTGTCTCAGACTGCTGCTCTGTCATGGCTTTAGATTCTAAGTACACGGAATCCGATCGAATACAAGAACGTCTCAAAAACAACCAAATGAAATCCAATAAATCCAAATGCAAGTAACAAATGAAACATTTCAATGAAAATCAATCAACCCAAGAGTGTGTAAAGCAGAAAATACTTGAAACGAAACTAAGCATATCTAATGGTATCTTCAAAGAAGGAAATACTCTAGATAAAACTAATCATACTTAGTGGAGTTGATGAAGAAAATACTTCAGACGAAATATATCCAAGGAAGTTGATGAAGTAAATGCTTCAGACGAAGTATATTCAAAGGAAGTTGATGAAGGAAATACTTTAGACGGAGTGAAGTGCATCTGGGATATTTGGAATGAAGGAAATAGTGGTGGGGTTTTGAGTTGATAGACAGACTTGGGATTATGTAACGTTTGATTCGGAGTGAGGGCGAGAGGGATCGAGCTCTCAGGAAGTCCGTTGGTGAAATGAGTTAGGACTCCAACAGGAGGGAGAGAATATTCATAGGAATATTCTGCATCGATTACCTAGATAGGAGAGATCACCCAGTTAGGTCGAACTCTCTGACCTACCTTCGGGTTTTGAATTGTCCTACTAGGAACAGATAACGATGGATGATAGCTAGAGCCTATACGAGGTGGATTGGTGGTTGAACTACTATCATCCACTTGAGAACATACCACCGCTACTCATACGCGGCGCCTAGCTGATCTAATAATTTCTTTCGTTATTATTTTCTATTTATCGAGGGAGTTCCATGAAAGTCGGATGAGACCTATGCATAGGTTCAAGGTTCGAATAGGGTATATATAGGTCCCACCGACACGTGGGATCTAGTTCACTTAATGATTCCTTTTATTATTTTGTATTTATCAAGGAAGTTCTATGACCCTTAGCTGGAACTTCCAAGCATTGGCTAGACATCAGTCTTACGTCTTTAGTGGTGTCTGCAAGTTTGGCATGCACTAAAGTAAACCTATCACACTAGGTTGACCTCTAGTTATAGCGTTCGCTAATGACTACTTCTTGTTAAGCAGATAATTACTCGTTCCCTAGGTAAGATCTACGTGTTTTCATCCATCTACCTCTTGTTCAGTCATTACCCTATCGACTTTGGTTCCGACTAACTAGCATGAGGTCGCGACATAGCTACTGCTAACCTTCATGACTTATCTAGTATAATGATTATGCCTAACTTAATCACTAGCGAATTGTTTAACTAATCACCTAGTATTACTATTTATTGTATAGGTTAGTGTCGGTGACATGTCACAATCCTAGTTAGATGACAACTATAGTGATTACTTTACCTATTCGACAATTTGGTAAGAGCCTACTTATAAGTGTACGTTGTTACGATGCATTACCTTATTACTACTCTACTTGTGGGTGTACATGTCATTGATGTATTGTTGTTACTATCATTTATCATTGTATGACAATGGCCTAGGGCATACTGGTCATTGGATCATGTGTGTATATATAAGCCCAACCATGACTATATTATTTCAGGTCCTAACTACTTGATGATCACTTTAGTTTTATTCTTAGTTAGCTAAAAGGTATCCCCTAGTTAAATATTTTACTCACTGTCATTGAAGTATTAGCAAAGTTATTAGTTTATTTCGAATTGCTTTAAAAAAATCAAATGAACTTCAAAATGGATGTTTTCTAGTTGATTGTGTAGGATTTGAATTTAGATGAATTTAGAAATAAGAATCATTCAATTTGGATTTAAAACTTTAGAGAGCCTCGTTTTAAATCCAATTAAACCCCTGAAAATAACATGGGCGAGAGAACCCTCTCACTGACAAGTGGGGCCCATGGGTTTTTATTTTATTTTTGATTTATTTTCCATTTGAAAAATGATATAGTGGCTAACAGGTGGGGCCATACTATTTCAATTTCTTTTCTTTTATTTCTTAATTGAAAAATGGCCGCATCCAATGACAGGTGGGGGCCAGCCGTACAGACCTAGTTCATGGCAATACTACATGGACCGAGGGGCTATGTGTCATTGGATTCGGCCCATAGATCAGGTCCATATTATCCCTCAAAGGAGGTAGGGCCCGTATGTCAATGAGTCATTGACATTTTTCGGCTTTAGTTGTGTCCTATTAATCACTCTTGGGCCCACATGTCAATCTAACTTAGCCTTAATTAACTTTGTCCTAACGACATCATTACGACAGTAATGTCCTAGCTACAGGGGGCTACAGTGCCTAACTCCATTCAGGCCGAAGCAGAGGAGGCGCTGGGCAGTTCTTGTCGTACTCGACACCGGTGAGCCGGACCATAGGAGCGGCCGGTGAGCCCAAAAATGGAACCCTCTAGCTTGGCGGTCCTATGGGGGCCGATGGAGAGGTCTACGGTGGCCCATAGCGGCGGCGCTACCATGCAAGGCAACGGCCGCGACGGTCGAGGCCGCAGCAGCTATCGTGTTCCGACGACGCCTTTGGCTAACAAACATGTGCATAAGCATCCAGGGGGTATGGGGAACCTACCGGAGTGGAGGGAGATGACATAGGTGGTTGGATGATGGCCGACAACGTGGTCCCGAGGCGGCGCGACGGTCTTCACGTGGCAGCGGCAACCTAAGAGGAGGGAGGTGCTATTAATTGTCGGGATAGTTCAAGGGGCGTGAGGAGATGGTAGGAGGAGGAAGAATTGGGTCGGCGCTTACCGGAGGATGTGCGGTGGCGGGAAGGGCAGTTGTGGCCGGGAATGGGGGAGAAGGGGTCATTGGTGAGCACCTGTGGTTGAAGGGCAAAATTAGTGGAGGGGAATGGATCCTCATGTCCCGGAAGAAGTGCTGACGCACACGGCGAGGGGAGGGCCCCACCAAGATGGCATTGCGGTGAGGGCGGCGTTAGTGGTGCAACGGCCCGAAGCAGAGGCTTTGCGCCCCGCTTGCTCTTGCGCTAGATGGAGAAGGGGGAGGAGAGGGGAATAGCAGGGTGTGGCAAGGCATACACGGTGCAAGGGAGCGGGAGGGTGGTGATAGAAGCTCCCGGGCGCAACGACTGAATAGAGGAGGGGGAACGTGGCTTAGTGCTGGCCTTTTGTAGGCAGGAGAGGTACGGGGGGCCGGTGGCCGGGCGTGACGCACGACGGGATGACGGCGATTGAGACGGCGTGGGCGACAGTGATGCGGAGGCGACGTGAAGCGGCCCCAAGCAACGGGAGTTGGCGAGGCGAGGGTGACGTAGATGCGGGTGGAGTGGCAGGGGTAGGTGAGTGGCAATGAGGTGGTTGGTGTCAGTGCTGGCGGCATGGCGCCAGGGTACGGGTCGAGGGAAGAAGTAGAGGAAGGGGAAAGAAGAAGAAGGGGCTAGTGGGTGATGGGCTACGACTCAACGCGAGGGAGAGCGGTCCGTCAGGGCAGCAGTTGGGCGAGGACAGTGGTGACGTGGTGACAGCATGGAGCCAGTGGATCAAGGCCATGGCTTCGAGCAAGCGTCAGGAGTCTTGGCAAGCGTGGAGAGGAAAGGAGAAAGGGGTTAGGGGTTAGGGTTAGGAGCGGCTAGGCTGGGAGAGGGAAAGAGGGATGGTCCGAGAGAGAAGAAAAAAAGAAAAGGAGAAGTCGGGCTGGGCCGGGTGGTTTTCAACCCAGAGCGCCTTTTGGGGTTTTCATCTTCTTTTCTTTTTATCTTCTTTTAAACTCTAGTTTGAATTATGACGAAGTTCCAAACAACCACTCAGAAAGTCGAATATCGACGAAGCAGAAGAAAAAGTTTTTAAAAATCCCCCATTTTTATTGAGCTGAAAATGAATTTTGGGTGTTACAATTGGCGGATGGTGTGAGGTTCTTATAACGGCAGCAACGAGGGACACCGCCATGCGAGCTCGCTGGCCGCCATCACCGCCGTCCCTACGCCTGCTCGCCCGCCGCCACGCCTGCTCACCACGCTTAGCTGCCGCCACACCCTTTTGTGCTGCTCTAGTTTTATTTATGCAATAAGTCCACTTTACACCCCTGAACTTTTGCGAAAGTCCAAAAAACATGTTTATCTACAAAACCGTTCACTTTACACCCCCTAATTATTGAAACCGGAACAAATCACCCTCTCATCCTAAACCACCCCGGTTTTGGATGACGTGGCGTCCACATGTACATGTTCTGCTGATGTGGCGTACTCATGATGTGGAACCCTTTCTCCTCCAGCCGAAATCTCTTATCCCCTTCTTGCTTCTTCTTCCTCCCAACCATTCCTTACCTCACGTCACCTCTCCCTCTCCCATCCTTGGCGCCGCCTCTCCTCCCTCTCGTGGGTCTTGCGCTTAGCCACCAGCCCCACAGCCTCCAGACTCCCCTGGTGTCCGGCCTCGATTCCCCTCGCCCGGCTTGGTTCTTCTTGCCGCCTAACGGCTCTGGCACCGCCACCTCCTCCGGCTTTCCCCTAGCCTCCCCGACGCGGCCTGGTGGCCAGTGCCACCACTCGGCTCTCCCTCCGGCGTCTCCTCCTCCTGGCTCCTTTCCCGACTCGGCCCCAAGGCGCCGTTTGTGCCCACGCCGTGTGCGCTTGGCTTGGCTCGACCCCATGCTCGGCCTGGCGTCGACGTCTCCACCCGGCTCGACCCGCCTTCCTCCATTGCTCTCGCCCTGTGCCTCACTGCTCGGCCGACCCTCACGTCTTGCCGCCTTCGCTCTGCTCACTCGACCAGCTTTCTTTGCTCTCGCCCTTACTTCTCCCATCTGTTGATTTACTTCTAATTGAGATTATTTATTTCATTTGACTGATACTTGATGTTCGAGTCGTAGCAACACGGGAGGACCAAGCCAAGCCGGGTTGGCCATGGGAGGACCAGTAGGGGGTGGTGTCTTAACCGAGCAAAGCCGTAGGGGCGGCGATCATGTGGGGCGAGCATAGGCGGCGGCAAGCTGGCGGCAGGGAGCTAGCGACGGTGGCGGCGACGAAGCGGCGCCTTGAGGGGAGGCCGCAGCAAGCTCCATAGAAAGGCAATGGGGGAGAGAAGAAGAACAATGAGGAAGACACACACTCTATCTATCTGCATTTGTGTCTGACAAGTGGGCCTAAGTTAATTAGTGATGCCATGTAGGCGATAAACCAGGTGGTTTCGGTCCGAGGGGGTTGGGTGACCTGGTATTGGCAGTTCGAATGTGTAAACCAAATGATATTAGAGTTTATAGGGTTTTTAAACTCTCGTCAAAATTTAGAGATGTAATATGAGCTTATTCCTTTACATATGTACCGCCTACCGGTAGCCATATCCGCTCCATGCAGATGCAGGCACAAAATCTTTGCACAGATTGCCTCGTTATTGCAAGCCTGACTTTTGTGCTGTCGCCAGCCGCCTAAATTAAAAACTGAAGCCTCTTCGGCCTGGCTCTAGAGGTTCTTTGGCTACTACTGCTACAGGCTGAAGATACATGCGTACCCAGCAATTTATTATAGCACATTTCACCGTTCCCCGAGGAAAAGGATAGACGAATATACGGATGCCTAGAGCACCGTAATTTCTAAATTAGTTTTAGGCTTCGTACAGTTAAAATTTTAAAACTTTTACTATATATATCTTTTTAAATATTTAAATTAAAAACATAAAAATTATAATATATTATAATAATCTTTTCTATATTCGAAACGAGATGTTTCTATGAACCACAGGAAGTACTAATTAAGCAAAAGCAGTAGCAGCTAGTTAAAAGATCAATGCAAATGCCAATATCATCAATTTGCTGTGAGACGACCATACAGGCATACACCACAATACTCGCACATACATGCCCATGGCCCATAATCTGACAGAATCACACGGGTAATTAAACCATACAGGCTCGTCGACGCTGATCACACGCCGTAGCACAAACAAACGGCATCCACACCAAGCAAACTAAACCCATCTATATCAATACGCGTACTGCATAGTCTTGCACGCATCCAACCGAATCAGCTGATCAGCGGCTGCGCGCCTGCGTAGCCGCAGCAGGACGAAGCCGCGGTACGCAGATCTCGAGGCGCGATCGGATGGCTCAGACGTCGCGGTCGCGTTGGCACTCGGGCGACATGGTCGGGTAGCGGTCGCGGTCGGTGCAGTAGTTGTAGATGGTGTGCTCCCGCCGCACCCACGCCAGCCGGCGGTACTGCTCGCCGTCGAGGTCGCGGAACTCCTGCTGGTCCCACCACCGCGCGCCCTGGGTGGCGCAGTACCGCGCCTCCGCCGACGCCTCGCACCCGTCCACGTGGAAGCCACGGTACGACGCCACGAACGGCGCCCGCGACCAGTCCGTCTTCTCCCGCCCGCCGCGGGTGGCCCAGTCGTCGGCGTTCCACAGGCTCGAGTAGAGCTTCATCGGCTGGTTGAACGGGTACCGCACCCCGAGGTCCTTGCTGTTCTTGAACACCCGGATCGGCGTGTCGTCCACGAAGAACCTGCCGTTGCCGCGTTTATTTCATTATTCCACAGGATTTTCGTAAGAAAGGAAACATCTGCGATACTCTGTTTATAACATAGGAAATTAGGAATATATCCTGTAAATCAAGCCGTGCTGACTGCTCAGTTTCAGATCAATCTTGCAAGACGTAAATTTGCGTGCATTTTCTTGATGCCGTAATTGAATAAGAGCATCTACAATAATTTGTTTCTTTGTTACTAAGAGAAAAGAGAGCACTTAATCTAATAAAAAGAAAAGATCTTTCAATATATTGTTTCTTGAGTTTGTGTCTAAAACTTTAATTACTACAAGTGTGTATGATTCTTGATGATCAATAATGAAGTGCAACTTTGTAGTCTACAATTTTTGGCTCATTTATCATATCAATAATGAAATCGAACTGCACAAATGATCCGGTGGATATTTTGTTTAGAGACAATAGGACCAACAAAAC
Organism: Phyllostachys edulis; assembly: GCA_036346405.1. Lineage (NCBI taxonomy): Eukaryota > Viridiplantae > Streptophyta > Magnoliopsida > Poales > Poaceae > Phyllostachys > Phyllostachys edulis. The sequence continues at coordinate 1,922,604 of JAYEVD010000291.1, read as the reverse complement.
GTGTTTTTTAAGTAACAAGTAAGTCTCCAATAGAGTATTTGATTATTTCTTGTGTTTTGGTATTAACAATTTGTTGGTTCCTTCATCTAAAAATAACCTCACATTCTCTCCTCCAAATCATATAAATGCTGATATTACAACCCTTCTAAAGTTACTAGTACTGTAGGCTAAAGTCAAAGAGACTATCGCTAGCATCCTATAGAGATGATAAAGCTGAAGAAGTACAGGCTAGCCTTTCATAACACTGGCGCGTTCAGTTATGCTCCCCCTTTGTACAGTGCACGCGCCACGAGTCTACGAGACTATGAATTATGCCTGGAGCAGTAGACCCCACCCCGACCGACCCTTCTGCATTCACCGTGTTGCTCTTATGCATAGTTTCACGCATGTACACGCCGGTTGCATCTATTGCACATGCAAAAATCCTTTGCACCTTCCCTTGTCTTTAAGATGGATTCAAAGCAGCATCTTATCAGTAGTACAACCGTCTCCTTATCTTTTTTTACAGTACTATGTTCGCATAAAGTAGTAATAGAAGAGCGTTTGTTTCTAAAACTAAACTCTACAGAGCTTAAACCAGTGTGGTTCGTAGCTGAGCGGTGAGTTTTAACTTAATTGGCTGTAGAAATTATGCATCAATCTTAATGCTAAATCTACAAGTACCAGCATGGTTCTAGTGTTTCAACTCTCAATGTTCGCAAATATTTCAACTATTATTAATCCACAGCGACAAGTACTTCTCGTGGCCACGAAAGTATGACATTTTGGTTAGTGTGCAATCAAACTTTTTACATTTTAGCTATGGTTATCTTTATCAATATTTAGATTGGACATACGAAATTTGATATATATAAAATCTGGTATGTTTACATTCGTTTCGAAAAGTATTTTCAAAATATTATAATTTTATTAAGCTTTATAAATATACCACAATAGATATTAATGTTCTAAGCTAAAAGAGTGACCAGAGAGAAAAGAGTAGTTTTTAAGACCAGTACAATGAAAGATGTTGCCAGTAGCATGCTTAAGAAGACGCTAATTAGTGTGTAGAAAGTAGTAGTGTAATTACGCGATCATGTAGAGGTTCCAGAGGACGGAGTAGGAGTGGTAGTCCTTGGTCGGGTCGAACCAGAGGTAGATCCTCTGCTCCCGGTCGCCCTTGCCGCCGGAGAAGACGTTCGTCTGCACGATGTACGGCTGCCCCGTCCGGTTCCCCAGGAACTCGAAGTCGATCTCGTCGTGCTCCGAGTTCTGCGACGACAGCTGCAACGATGCAAGAAACAAAATGTCTTCCATTAACACTGTAGCTAGAAAACAGAGCAAGCACATGACAGGGAGATGCATTGTTTGCTATGCAGCAATGCGTACGTAGAAGGCGGTGACGGTGCCGGCGGAGTCGCCGGCGACGAGCTTGATGTGCATGCTGAAGTGGCCGAAGAGGTAGGAGCCCCGAGTCTGGAACCCCGTGCCGGTGGACTTGTCGAGGTAGAGCTGCACCTCCTGCCCGCCGTTGATGTAGTGGATGTGGTCCTCCGCCCACGTCGGCACGTAGTTCTTCTGGAACAGCACGTCCACCGGCTTCCGGGGCGCCGCCGCCGCCGCGCAGTGCAGCGCCAGCACCGCCGTCGCCACGGCCAGGAGGCGCCGCGTGGTGGCCATCCTCCTCCTCTGTTCCCCGGCGCTTCTTGGCTTCCTAGCAAGCTAATGGGCTAAGAAGCAATGACTAGTTCTAATGGTTGGATGCTAAGAGCAGAGTGTGTAAGTATTTATAGTGAGAGACAGGGGCTTTTCTGCATCTTTTTATATTAAAAAAAATGGTTTGTTCCGCTTCTAGACTAGGTGCATAAAGTATAGATAGATAACTATCTTTAAAAAAAAAAAAAATTATCATATTCTAAAAGTCCATTAATAACTCTATTATACATAAATTACAGTGAATTATTTATATAATTTTGGTTTTTGGTCACTGTAATTATTCTTAAAAGTCTTAATACCTCATATTTCCATCACATGATTCAAAATCTCACATGTATTTTGAGAGGTTGAGCAAAAACAAAAACAAAAAATAAAATTATATATCAACAAAATACGACAATGTGGTGAACTCATTATGTTCCGAATAAAAAATCATAATAAATTCACAATTGCAAATCTTGTCGTCTTTTCGCATTCAATTTTTCACGTAGCAAGGCATCCAATAATATAAAAAGAAAACGTGTTCCGGAAGTAAGCACACCCAAAGTGACAACGAGCACCACCTATAATTGCAATAGGTTTTCATGATCCGATTAAATTCAATTTCAAATCTAGTCTCTTTATAAGCAAAACATGAGTTACAATCAAAGGAAATTAATTTGGATCGAAAGGATTAATTGAGAATCGAAATTCCATAATTTAAACTCCATAAATCAATTACAAATTAAATTCAACCATGAGCTCAATTCATAATTTGATTTAGCAATCCAAATGCAATGACGCATGCGAAGGTGAACAAGTACAAAAAAATAATAAACAATTTCTATTTTATTTGATAAATCAAAGCTTAATTGCAAAATTCCGGAAAATAAAAAATATTTTAAATAAATAAAATAAACTTCAATTAAATTCAAAAATAGTTTATTAAATCTATTCATATTCCAGAGATTTTTATGTATTTTTTTTGAAATTTCGATTTTTTTTTTGAAAATTTTCTGATTTTTTTTTCTCTTCTCTTTTCAAACTTTTTTTTTATTTAACTTTTTTAAATTTTTATTTTAAAGTTAACCTCGGCACACTTTATTTCCAATTCTGACCCTTTTGGTCACGCCATCACCCGTAGCGTGACAAAATAATGTTATCACGCCATGGGATAAGTCCCCAAAATAGCACTTTTGGTCACGCCACTGGTCTTGGCGTGACCAAACAACACTGTCACGCCACCACGCCACGAGTGGTGGCGTGACAAGAGCGTGTCTGATACGGGCCGACGTGGCGTTGTTGTTTTGTCACGCCATCATCCGTGGCGTGATCAAAAGAGTCGAGTTAGAAATAAAGTACGCTGAAGGTTAACTTTAAAATAAAATTAATAAAAAAATCTCTCTCTTTTCTTTTTATTTTATTTTCTTGTGCGTCAGGTTGGCCGCCTAGTGGGAGCAAACCAAGTACAGAGGCCGGACTGGTCTATGAATGATGATGCATCGCAACTTCGCAAGTCGCGAGATTAACCCATCTCAGAAATTTTTTTTGCAAAGACTGGTTTTGCTTGTGCTTTTAGTTATTCTTGTGATTTCGAGAACTTGATGTCGTGGCTAACCGAGGAATGTATCAAGTAGGAGCGGCTGATCACTAGTACGTAGCGCTAATTAACGCGTCCACACCACCGATCAGACGGTCGAGATTGTAAATTCACATTGTCCTGCTTAGCTTCAGCTCTTGAGAGTATGTATAATAGATTTATGTTAGTCGTCTATAGTTATTATCATATAAAATTTTTGCTGACGTAGATGAAAGATAATAAAGAGAGAAAGATGATGTCTACAATCCTATAGTCGACTATAGCACAAGAAATAAGAAAATGATTAAAAGATTATGTGTTCTATAAAAACAACTAAAAATACAGTAGTCGTCTGTACTACTGTATGAGCTGTATTTAGTGATGTCTATAGATGATTAAAAAGTTGATACAGATAATAGTTATTTATATTATTATACATATCATATTTATACTATTGTAGATGCTCTGATTGCTCAGGTCTGCATACGTTGCCTAAAAAGCATACAAGGATAAAAGTAAAACTGTCAGGTGGCTGGCAGAAGTGAATGCAGGTCACATGGGCGCTGCATGCGTGCATGTCCGGAGGGGAGGGCGCCGTGGTGGCCGGAGCTGAGACGGGATGGGTTGGGTTCTAATATAAATAACCTAAAAAGCTTAATGAGTTGTTTGTGAACAGACTCAGACTCTTAACTTTACTCTTTAAGATAACGAGTATAAATATTAGTTTGGCTCGATTTATTGATGATCTAAGTTCGAGCTAAGTCCTTAACAGCTGGCTTAAGTTTCGAGGTTTTTTTTTTCACCACTACGCGTCCCAAAACTCACATCGCAATCAGGATCGACACGTCGCTGTCGAAGGCAGCCCAGCCCGAATCTCCGAATCGAACGCCATGCGCTCGCGTTCTGCTACGCTACCGACACGAGCCCTGAGGCCCCTGACCCGTTCCAATTCGTCTCTACCTCCCTGGCCTGTCCACGTTTAGCGTAATCCCGAATCCGGCTGGATTCATGTACTGACATAACAGTGAGCAAATTCCTGCAAGGTTCACATAGGCTAAGTTTGCACGTCGGGGTGTTGGAGGTGACGATGGTTAAGCTCAAGCCAGTCATGCACGTCCAAACAGTCATCACCTAAATCAAAGTAGAGTACTATTCACTCCATTTCGCTATAGTTGTTAATGACTTCAGAAATATCTGTACTAATATATTTGTTTATTGAGAGAATCTAGAGTGTAGTTACTGTATTCTCTCTCCCTCTTTATCCCTACTTAAATGCTATGGAATAGTTTAAGTAGTTATGTTATATCATTTAATATATATATATATATATATATATATATATATATATATATATATATATATATATATATATATATATATCATTTCTCCTTAACTGTTTATTTGGTCTGTAGTATGGTAGTATGGGAGCCGTAGCAAAGCTAACTACCACTGCTACATTATAGCACCACGTGGGTGTCGAGGGTTTTAAGGCCAGTGAAGAAAAGAATGGGCGGTCTGATTAACCAATGCCACATGTTACCACTACATTGGCTAGCAATTTACACAGGGAAAACAACAATACCAGTACGTATATGCCACGTACGTATAGTTGCTGTGGACTCTTGTCTGCGAAGCGCATGCAAATGGATGGCGCCGATTGGTCGCTTTGGATATAGAGAGAGGGAGGGAGGTGAAGTGACGAAGACCGGCACATGTTGTCGGCTCGGTCCCATGTTACCCAATCAAACAACTTTTGGTTGAGGCGCCAATCAAGCTATGTGTGTGTATGTGCGCGCGATCTTCGGTTCGGCCTAGCGATGCTGTTCCCAGTAGAGTAACTACACGTGCGTGCGAAAACCTGGTGCAAAACTGTAATAAACTTTTTATGGCTACAAAAATTAGGTCGAACCACGGTACGTAACTCCTATGTCTCGTCGACATTTAAATTGAAAGGAGACGAAGAGCCGGCGGAGCTTACGACGTGGCGCCGTGGCTCGCAGTCGGCGGCGAGGGAGGCGGCGAGCGCGGAGGACGACTGATAGTGCGCCTCGCCGCAGCCGGTAGGGAAGAGGAGAAGTGAGTGAGGAGAGGGGAAGGGAGAGGAGGTGGTGGAGAGGGAAAGGAAGAGGAAGGGTGTGATTTTTTTGCAAAATGGAAGAACGTGATTCTCGATGTACTTGGAGTGGTGTAGATGGTGCGTGCGGTTCATATATATGTGGGATTGATTTTTCCGAAGGCGAGGTGAAGGATCAGGAAGATTTGAACGGTTTTCTGAAAAATACTTTATGTAAAATTCAGAGAGAGGTGGGGAGAGGGGACAGAAGAGAAAGAGAACGTTTTTTTTTGCAAAGTGAACGGGCTTGAATCTCGACACACTATGAATGGTGTAGATGGTGCATGCGGTACCATATACATGTGTGATTGATTTTTCCGAATGTGAGGGGAAAGGATTCAGAAAGATTTGAACGGTTTTCTGAAAAACACTTATATGTGAAATTCATCACGTTGCAAACTAACTGGCGGGTCTAATAGCCTTCGTTTCAGAACGGGTCGAGAGCTCCCTAAAATGATTCGATCAATTAATTGATCAGCTCAGCAATGCCACGAGCTGGGCGTGCACCCTCATTCGTCTCCGACAGTGTTGACCGGGACTGCAGAGGCTCGTTCTGCTGCGGCTCGTGGGTGGCAAGGTCAAGGGCCCCACGCGGCAGTCAGAAAAGGTGGAGCAACGCAATCTAAATCTAACCTCAAACACCTGAAAAAAGGGATGCGTCTCGAGCGACCTACCTTCACCGGACTGCAACAACACCCACTTGGCTTGGAATTTGGTGATACATCCTACCAAATTAATCATGCAAAACTCGTCAAAAAAAAATAATCATGTAAGATCCTGCACATCTCGTGAATCGTGATACATTTTCGATTTGCAAACCACAAAGTATCCTTAAATAAATAGTTCAGAAGCTTAACAATACACTAGTTAATTTTGTTGCGAGGAGATCTCGTGATGTATTTTCGACCACTGCACGCTGTCAGCTGGTACCATCTGAAACACCCTCGCAAACTGACAGTGTATGCACCCGGAAGTTTCATAAATTAATCTTTAAACCACACAGTTGGAGCCAGAAGCTCCGACGCAGGGAGGCTAGCTAGCGACGAGCGCCCATGTGCACGCACGTACGTGCTGAGGCATCCAAATCGATTGCATCATGGACAGACAGGCAACCAGTAGGGCAGCAGCGCATTGAGCGGATCTTCAGTTAGCCTGGGCTGATGCAGAGAAGTACAATGATAAACACCAGATTCTTTCTTCGACCGTCTGATCCAAAACAAACGCCCTAGAACGAGCGCTACAGTTTTCTAGAAAACAGTAAAATCGTTATAGTCATGAGGGCAGAAATAAATTGTTCCATCGATAATTCTCTGCGGTACAGCACAAGATCTGGATACAGCAAGTGGATCAGGGCAGGCAAGCAGGCCCTGACGAGTGACGACCCCCTCTCCCATCTGCGTCCATGCATCTCGTGGGGCACGCAGCAACTTCATGCTCATGTTCATGTCTGACATTATTGAGCGATAGATAGATCATCCATGATGAACAGCTGCTTGCTTTGATGTCGTGATGACAGCGCCGCGCGCGCCATCGATCGATCCCCATCCGTCCTCCAGTCGTCCAGCCGGCCAGGGGTCTCTCGAGCAATCGCCGGACACTGCTCGTGGATGATCCTTTAAATGAGATCCATCCGTCGTGGTCATGCGCTGTGATCGCGGGAGCTGGAGAGGCCGAGGTGCAGGCTCTCTGCACCATATCATTCCATTTGTAACCCTCATATCTCCGATTCTCTGTACTCCACCTATTTCTTAAAATCATTGCCCGTTTTAATATTACTTTTAAAATAAACCCCTCTAAGTTGTTTCCAACGGTAGCTCACTTGGCAAGTTGGGGAGCTGGGGCTCTTGCCCGCCTGCATTCAAGTTGAGGCTCATGCAGACGCCTCACGGTCTGTTCCGGAGAGAAAATTCCTAAATTAAAAAAAACACTTGTAAATGAGAAAAATACCTAATTCCTCTAAAGTATTCTCGAAGAAAAAAAGTTGTTTCCAACAATGACGCTTTTTCACCATAATACTATCGGTAACGGACAAAACCACGCTGTCATATCATACCGTCTTTGGTGGTGTGAAAAGGTAACACACCATTGTGACAGCGTGACACCTTTTGTTGATTTGGCATGTCACTGACGGTGCTTTTACCCATGACGTGCCAAGGTTCATTGTCACACTACCTAGGATTGCGAGGCAAACAAATTTCATTTCTGCGAATAAGTTTATGCAGGGTTTATTCTTAAGAAAGTTTTATTCAATACAGAAACCGTTCCTGTTTCCCTACCACCTCCATATATAGCTGTAGGGTTGTGACGGTGCAGCAGGAAACTCTGAACCTGAACCAAACGCCGAACGATGTATCGCGAAAAAACTGATAACAAAACAGTGAGCAAATTAGGACCAGTTCACGGATTTGTAATCCGTGAAAAGATGGCGTGTGAGTTTCAGAGAAATCAAGTTAGGAGGGGGAAAAGACAAGTCGGCAAATGGTCTGGGAGCCAGAGCCACAGCCACAGCCACAGGACGATTCCATTTCAATCCATCAGTCCGCGACATGAACCGGAATTGCCTCGTGGGCATCGCGATGCCCAGCTTTTTTTCCTGCTCTGATTTCATGCAATCGCACGGCACTGTTTCGGTTTCAGATAGGTAGGGACAAGCAAGCGAGGGCACGACGGTGATACCTAGGGTGAAAAAAAATGTAGTTAGTACTTGGTAGCTCGGTTTAGAATTATTCTAATCATACTTGTTAATTGGTTAAATATTAAAATAAATTAATTTTAAATGAGATTTGATTTCGCTCTAGCTCGGTTCTAAAAATACTTCCAAACTACAAATAAAATGATATTAAACCAAACTGTATTAATTTTGGAAAAAAAAACTAGGTAAGACGAGTATTTGGCTCGATATCCACCCCTAGTGATAACTAAGGGCGGACCTAGCCTAAAAACTGAGTGGGAATGTCATGTATACATGCAAGTTAAGTTACACAGTTAAAATTCTAAATAATATATTATGTACTGATTTTGGGTCAGTAGAGATACCAACGGTGAAAATTAATCTAATACCATTGCGGACCAAAATTAAGCGAGTGCTTAAAGCCCCCACTTAGCCCCTACATAGGTGCGCCCTGGTGATAACATAGCAGGGCTGATGCTGACAACAAGAAAACGAAGATGTATTTCACTGCAGCTTTTGTCAAAAAAAACAAAGAAAAGGTCCGATATTTCATTCCTCCATGCTTTAAGAAAACTAAAGCCTACTTCTATCCACTACAAACTTGGATATCCTGCTGGCTTCGTAAACTTCAGATACTGGAGCTCTTAACATACTAGCGTGGTTTTGAAACCGTGATGCGCCACGTGTCCGGTATGTTACCTTGAAGGCTTGGACATGACGAGGCTGCAGCCTGCAGGCAAAAAATGTGCTGTTCGCAGCCACTGAACCAGACTTCAATTGAGGACAAGAAATGGAAATGGGCTTTTTTTCTTGGTATGGTTTATATAGAGCCCCTAGGCTGGTCGGCTGGGCCGTTTGGGTTGGAGCTATCTAGGCTGGGCATGGAGTTGGGTATGATTAACAACACCGTCCCAGAAGATCATGCCTGGTTAACTACTAATTTAACTGGGATGGGCCTAGTTAAGGATTAAAAGCTGGGGCAAGCCCAAGGATTAAGTTACTCGTACTCTCTCTCTCTCTAAAAAATAACCCAGCAAGTTAAAAAAAACCCAACTAACTCTTAAAAAAAATCACCTCTACGTACTCTCTAAAAAATAACCCAGCTAGTTAAAAAAAACCAACTAACTCTTAAAAAAAATCACCTCTAGGTAGGCTAGTTTAGTTGTGGGTGTACGACTCTACCTACTAGGATTCAAATCGTGATGCCCACCGTAACATAGATTTATCCCTGACCTCCGTCTTTCTAGACATGTGTTAAGAGGACGCACTCGTGTGTGGTGTACGTGTGTGATGGTATGTGTCTGTGTATGTCTTCTTTATAATCACAAAAAATCGTATAAAAGTTCTGAAAGCTTATGGCCGCCCGTCTTAATTTTCTTTTGTTTTTGGATTATTGTAGTGAAATAATCGCTCTCTTTGTTCAACTCTTGTCCGGATGAAATCCTGATTAGTCCGGTCCGTTTGGATAACTGAACTCGGAATTGGAATTGGAATCGGCTAATAATTCTAATTTTTGTGTTGGTTGGCAACGAAATTGCAACATGGAGACGAATACTAAGCTAATTATGAATACTGTTTGGTTGCCAGAGAAAACTTGATACGGGGTGTCCCGATCTTGTGATGACAACGGATATACGTAGGACAAAGATAAAATCAAGGGCAGCAACATGATTTAAAATTGAGCAACCTTGTGTCAAGCACAAGACCTCACAATGACAATCGCACTATAACTCACGAAATCCCAATCCACACAACCAGCATATAGGCTAGTGCACGGAGAGATTGACTACGACCGATCAATCCAAGCAAACTCTAAGAATCTGCAAGGACAAATGTAGCAAGAACACACAGTTCTTCAAGAACAAAACCAATCTACTAATAGATCCAATCTATATGAAAATTTCATCGGCTAACCTTGCCAAGATCGGCCAGGCCAACACACAAAAATAGGGAGCTATCCCCCCTCCTCCACGGCCGAACAAGGCTTGGGCCAAGCCTGACAATAGTGCCCGACGGCTTGGCTGGGAGAACAAAGGAGATGGGGAGGAGGTCGACATTTTCGTGAGGAGCATGGGTGCTCAATTTCTACCGATTCAGATGGTCTGACCTCGGAATAGTAGTGTGTTATCTCAGTTATACTTCAATTCCGATGGAAATGGGTTCCAATTCCAATTCGCAAGAGCATCCAAACACCTGAAATTGAGGAAGACCAATTCCAATTCGCCAATTCCTTGCTCAACTCTGCAAACCAAACGGGGTTCAACAGAAATCACACTCTCATATGTATCGCTAAGAATAAAATTTGGTCAAACATTGTTCGGTTGGAGATGCATGCGTATCTCACACTACACTACCAAGCTAATCAGTGATATCTTGATCGAGAGTTGGAATGGGACTGGTATTTCACAACAACTAAGCTAGAAATGGTATATATAATTTAAGCTTTCTCTGGTCGACACCCAAGATTCTTCCAATGAACTTCGTTCTGGTCTCGTTTGACAATGCGACTGCTACTGAAGTAGCCAGAGAAGGAGAAAGCTATTCAAACTTCAGTTGGCAAGAGATGAAAGAGGGTTCTTTTCTAGCTTCAAGGGATCTTCTTTGGACCGATTAGTTAGCTTTTTAATGCTATATTAGTTAGTAACGTAGGAGTATCATCTTTATTTATCTGATGGAATTGTCTATCTAACACTCTAACCAGCTAGTTCATCAATTCCTGACCAAAACATCAGTTGCAAGTTGCAACTTTAGACTTTTTTCACGCTCTAAGAACATTCTTCCAACATGAACAGAAACAATGCTGTCATGGGATGGAAAATCGCGGCCAAGATCCTTGCTAGCTAGCTAGGAGATGATCACGATCCACTCTTGACTTTGGCACAACACAAAAGACGAACAAACCAGTGGAACTTTGCCAACCTCTGGAGTCTGCATCGATTATTTGTCAGCAAGTGAACTCGTGCACGGAAAGGAATCATTAAAAAAACGACAAAAGCCAAGCTGCTGAAGTTGAAATCTTTGGCCTTCGATCTCTGACGGCAACATTTCTGCCCGTCTGCTGTCCGTCCACCAGGGTGCAATGCAATGAATGCAGAGCACCCCTGTCACCTGTGCTGCTTGTCTGACGTTTCAGGGAATCTCTCTTGTTCATCAGTTCCGTGCTGTTACAGTACAGCTCAATCTACACCGACTAAGATTTGGGGCTTTTCTGTCAGCCAATCCAGGCCCAGAATCTGCTCGTTGTTAACCCAGCTTCATGGCCCATCTAGGCCCAGCATCACATATACTAAATTACTAAACGTTAGATAAGCATGCACCCCTGTGCTGCTTATCTTACGTTTCAGGGAATGTCTCTTGTTTATCAGTTCCGTGCTGTTACAGTGCAACACCGACTAAGATTTAGGGCTTTTCTGTCAGCCCATCCAGGCCCAAAATCTGCTCGTTGTTAACCCAACTTCCTGCCCCATCCCGGCCCAACATCACATATACTAAATTACTAATGTCTCCTTGCAGGCACGTGTATGCTTGCTTGCCTACCTCCTAGAACAGATTCAGAAAAAAGAAGCTAAGGGTAGGACGTGCATGGTTGGAACTAGAGCTGGGCATTGGGCCGGGCCGGCCCGCCCCACCATGTTTCGGATCGTCTTTGTCTTGGTCGGCTCGGCCTAGTCGACCCATTGTCTTGCGTCTTCGTCGCCCACCTTGCCTTCGGCCAGGCCCAAGCACGGCCCAAAGTCTATCGTGTCAGGGTCGTGTTATGCCACCAAGTCCAGCCCTAAATAACTATAGACGGCGATGGCGATGGCGACCGCCATCTTCATTCCTCTCGTGCCCGCCTTATTAAAAAACCTAGTTAAAATTGAATTAATTGCGTAAAAACATGGGCACGTAAATATTTGGGAAAAAAGTGAATTTTCTTGATATTTTACAGATACAATGTTACTGCCTCGTTAAGAACCTTACGCCTCAGAGTGGGGTTCCCCGAATAAGGAAAAGAGTACAGTAACAACATACGTACATACTAACTACTCATCAATGTTGAGATCGTTCATGTGTTCGAGGTCAGCGTACGCCTGCACAATCTTAAGATCCTCCAGTTGATGCTGTTGCCGCTCTTTAGCCAATTCCCAGTCGGTTGATGGTCGGCTCGATTCGGGAGCATGTAGTAAAAAGTGTAGTTCATACTGATGTTCATTTCTGGATAAAAAAGATAGTGGGAATATATGTGGGCTACCCTGTCGGTTGATGGTTGGCTCGATTCGGGAAAGAACCAAGTTTTGTGTTTGTTGGTCCCTTTCTTGACTCAGTGAAGCTTGTGGTCGGCTTGAGGTGGGCTTGATCGCCGTCTGCCTTCTGGCTCCTTGCCTCCTTGCCTTCTAGACTCCTTGCTCCTCTTGTGGTGGCCTTCGGTTGAGGGGAAGTGCTTTGTGTGGCTTTCGGTTGGGAGAGAATGAGGGTGGTGATATTTGTATGCTGGCTGTGAGGGTAAGGAAGGCTTTGGGCGGGGGGATGTTCGGCTGTGAGCCTTGCCCTTTACCCTTATCTCTTTCCTGTGCTTTATTTGACCTCCTGTGCTCCCTTTCTGATGTGGTCTTGGGCTTGGGAGGGCATTGGGTGATGGATGGTGTGTTGGTGGATGTCTTGGCTTGCCTCCAATGGGAGATGGTTTACTTGTTTGGTTATGGCTGGTTCGTCCTCTGTAGCAAAGCGGTAGCGCGAATAATATATAAATAAATACTTAATTGATTTTGAGTGATATTATGCGTACTTAAGTTAGTAGATTCCATTTTGTTAGCATAATTTAATTTAATAACGTTTTTCGGGTTCCTTGCTAAGTTAACACTCCCCAAGTGTGGCCGTTCTATGGTCTACTTGCTCTATGATCGAATTCGCCTACACGTGTATTTTCTACTGATTGATTTATTGACTTTAATCCGCACACGACTTAAACTTGATTGATCTAAAATTTTACCAGGTATTAATACTTCTTACTAATAGAGCTTAATTTTAAACGGCTAAATCTATTGCTATTATTTTATACTGAAATTTAATTATACTCTTCCCCTAATTCCTATCTTTGCTACCCACTTAATCCCCTAATTCCCTAATTCCCACTTAATCCCTAACCTAATCCCTAATCCTCTCTCCTTATTCACCTAAACCGGTCGACACTCTCACCGCCTCTTCTCACTTGTCTCCTCCTCCTTTTCTCTTCTTGCCTGCCGCCTCCTCCGAGCGCCTCCATCGCCTCCTCTCGGCGCCTCCTCCGCCCCCCATCGCCTCCTCCAGCGCCTCCCATCGCCTCCTCCAGCGCCTCCCATCGCCTCTTGGAGCTTTTTAGCGCCACCGAGCGGCGAGGCGGAGGAGGCAAGGCGGCACGGCGCGGTTTTCGCCACGGGCCTGTTCGCTAGCCTCCCTCGGCCAGTCTGGCGCCTGGCGGGAGTGGAACAGCGGGGAGGGGCGCGATCTGGCGGAAGCCTCCCCCGGCGATGGTGGTGATTGGCGGGTTCGACCGTTCTTTGGACTAGCGGCGACGCAGACGCCGTCGTCGTGCGGCGGAAGGAAAGCGGTGTAGGTGACGGAGTTCCGGATGCCTTCCACGGGTTCTACGGCTTCTGGAGCTCGCCGACGCTAACAAGGTCTTGCAGACATGGCGGCGTTAGTGAAACAACATGGCGGCGTCGAATCGGTAGTGGGAGGCATGCGGCCGTGCCGCAAGATGCTCAACGTCTTGCGTCCGCCGACGGGTCGACCTTCGAGCCCAAATTTACCGTTAAATGTCGTGCGCCCGGCCCGTCACGTGTCGGGTCAGTCTGCGTGCTTAAGCGATGTCGTCTTTGGTTGGGCCTCGGTGGCTCGAAAATCACGGCCCGACTCCTAGCTCTAGTTGGAACGACAAGTCCAATGTGGATCAATAACCTATAAACCTACTCGCTTGTACTAATAAGTTGCCTCTCGCTCTGAAAAAGAACTTACTTCTGTCACGAGTACTCTTAATAAATTTGTTCAGGTCTCATTTTCAGGTGATTCCATCACACTGTCACTAACGCTATAAAAATTACACTTGTAGTTAGTGGTGGAACCACATTAAAGCTATGGGGTCAATTGACCGCACAACTTTTTTGCAAATCATTCAATACAAATGATTTTTTTTGCAAAATTCTAAAAAACAATGAAAATTTTATGAGAATTAACCATACATAATTAGATAATCATGTATTTGACCTCACAGTGTTATAATCCTAACTACGGCACTACTTGTAGTAGCTAGCACCAGTTCAACATTTTCGGTCAGCACTCCTTCAGTTGTAGCGTAGATTTATCCATGCATAAATGCACATGTCACCCTAGCTACCTAATTAGTTTGGTCAACCTTGGAATTGACTTGGTAATTAAGTTAGTCATCTCAAATCCATCGTGCACCTACCCACGTACCCCATACCAAATTTATACTCTATTACCCTAGCTGGAAAAATATGTCCTATTTAAACATGAGCTTTATAGGGTCAAAAGGAATAAAAGAACAAAAATAAACTAGTCGAGAGAGAGGCATCCAGCTGGCCTAGAAACTCAGATTCGGATCCTCTGCATCAGAGGGTAAACGAGGATGAACAATACTCTATATTAGGAGAGCTTCTCAATTGTCCAATCGAACGCCAATGGTGTGCTATAATACAATTTCTTTCGCAAAGTAAAATTGTGTACTGTGTCTTGAGTGTTGTGCAATAATCATTGTAGCAGACTCATATTATTGTACACGTAGTACCTTCTGCAGTACTACAGACGATCTAGATCGTAAAAACTTACTCAACTCCTAGGTTGAACATGCCTACAAAGCTAATGCTCCAAACCAGACTAAAAGAAGAACAGTCTAATTGATCGGACGCTGACTCAACAACATTACAAGCTAGGAAGCCCGAGAAGGCTCCCATGCATGCATGAGAACAAATGTCCCTCCTCCTTCCTCACCAACCTCCAACTGCTGCAGTTATAGCATGTGACCAAATCAAAATCGAGTCAAACCTCCCTTCATGCACCAGCAGATTTGGTGGACGATTCGCTACACACACACGGACCGGGACAAACAACACGGTCCAAAATGGTCGCTAGCCACGGTCAGACCGGACGAGCTGGTCGGGTGGCTGCTTGCCGTTTTAGGGCATGCAGTGACACGCGCCTTTGTTTGCTCCAGCTAGCTAGACTCAGACACGGTTGGGTTGGACTTGGACCCAGGAAAGGTTGCATTCTCTGGTCGATCGACACCTAACATTATTCCAACTTGCTTTTTTGGTCATGTGAAAATAAGACCACCTGAGAATGAGAACTTGTAATTGGAAAGTTGCTCTTCAACTTTTCTTTTACAGTTTTCAGGGGAAAAACTTTTTATTTTTCTAAGGCTGACAGCATGAACAGTATTTTCGTGAAAAAGTAAACAGTGCTGTAAGAAAAATGATGTAGCAACAGGGGGAAGCACTTCAGCTATTATAATGCAGCGAAAACATTGTAGCAAAAATGTTGTAGCGCTTGATCTTGGCCTTTGTTTTTTATCGGACGGTGAAGATCGCTCCTAATGTCCATACACTGTAGATCATCTACATTAACTCTCCCAATAAAGAGAATCCCAATCCAATAGTAATTTATTAGCTAGTGAGTTTCCGAGGGTGACGTAAATGTTGGTAGTGCTAGATCGATCGCAATTGTCAAGAAACAAGCCCAATTGGTAGCAACACTAGCAGGTAAACTCGTTGTGCCGGGGGGGAAGAAAAGCTAAACGAAAGAAGCAGCCAAAGTTGAATCTCTTGGGCCCCTTCCTGACGGCAACAGTTTTGCCATACCACTCGATCTTGTGCTGCCCAGCTGGAGGATGGGAAAACGAACGCGTGCGTGCGCCCATGGTATGAGATGGAGCAGCACTGCAGCCCTGTGAAGCATTTTCAGTTTCATTTTTGGTTTTTTTTGACGAAATAGTAAAACTAGCTTCATACGAACGAAACAACAAGAACTACACCTCTACCGTGCAAAACACCACCACGGAAGGCGACATGCCGCGGTTTCAGTTCGCGGCAGGTGGCTTTCCGCGACGGTTTCGCGTGGTATGTCGCCTTCTGTGGTGGTTTGCATAGTAAATGTGTTGTTTTTGCAATTTCGTAAGCACGGAGACTAGTTTTGCTATTTCGTTTACAAAAGAAGCCATTTCAGCCGAAGACTCGCCGTTGTTGCGGTCAAGCAAGCAATTCGCCATGGGTGTACGCATCATACTGGCCTAGTTGGTGAATCCCCATGAAATCCTTGATTCTTGCAGGTCTCAACGGGCCCAGGGCGTTGTACGGCCCATGGAAAGTTGGAAACGCGTTAAGAAATGGCGAATCTGAAATCGACCAGGGCGACGAGGAAGAAGAAGGATACGCATGTGAACGAAAGGAAAAGAAATTAAGGTTGTCTGACTTATGGTAGCCGGCAGTTGCTGCTGCTGGGAGCTTGTAATTTGTTTGAAATGTAAGCCGTCTGTACGTCGAACCCATGCTACTGCACTAAGTCAAGCTCAAGCTGGCTCTGATGAATCTGATGTGGACTTACTACTATTGACGTCATTTTCACTGAGAGTTTTCAGCGAGAGCTAGATGTACCGCATGGGTAATTTATTTGTTGAGGCGCACGCGTTGAAATGGGAAAACCCGTGGAAAATTCAGATATTCGAAGAATTAAGGTTGGCGCACGTGCCGGTTTGTAGTCCAACTGGGCATTTGTGGGTAAACTAGGAGGACGGAGTCACGTGATTGGCCGCGTGGAAGTATTTTTTCGCATTTTAACTCGTAAAAAGAAATATGATTGTTGATAAACTCTGGACCGAAACTACCTAGATGGGTTTTAATCTTTAAATAGGATCTCTCTGTACATAGAAAAAGATTGATCAATTAATAAGGAGATTGATCAATTAATAAGGAGGTTTCTCCACATTGTGTCTCCATCTATTCACATTGTGTCTTCATCTATTGTCTCTATGTTTATTGTCTCTCATGGGTGATTGGCTTGTTTTATCCTGTGACGACTACTTCTTCAATAATGATACCTATCTCTTCAAAGAATTTTTTCGAAAAGGAGAAACTTGGTAGAAAACAAGGGTGCCCATTTTCAGCCATCTATTCAGCCGATGAATGGCCTGGGTCAACTGCAACTGAATGATGGGCCGATAAAAGCCGGCCATCTCCTCAATCCATATGTTAGAAATGCATGTTATGCTTAGAAGCTTTTTTTAGGATCAACGATGGTCATCATGCTGCACGACTAGCTTTGACATTTGCTGACGTTTGCTCCTTTTAGCCAATTTTTAGAATACAAAAAGGAAGGAACCACTTCACTTTTTTCCATGATCACAAGAAGTCGCCCACGCACCACACGCGCACACATACGAGTACACCCCTAGAAAGACATAAACCGGGGATAAATGTACATAAACGTGAGCTTCAGGATTTGAACTCGATAAATAAAATCGTACACCAACAACTTCACCATCTACCAAGAGATGGTTCCGAGAACCACCTCACAATGTCGTCCTATGATGCGATATCAGTGAAGTTTCTGTACTTCGATAGTTCCATCTTTTTTTTGTGTCACCCTTTCCCAACACACATTGGGTAGGCTTGGAATTTAATTATCTTTGCAAGCATCATATTCATTTTTTAAGGAATAACATTTCATTCCTTTAACTTAGTGGTCCAGACAAATCACTGGCCAAACACATTGTATTTGTTAGAAATTGACAGGCAAATAACAAAGTAGATCAAGAACAGGACGACACCTATTTTTACGTAAAAAACCATTTCGAGAAAAAAAACTATGGGCGCACAACGGAGATCTTCACTGTATCAGAAAAAGTGTTTACAAAACGCAGAGATTTTCTTAAGTCGTCAACTCTTTCCATGCAACTTATAAGAGGTATATATGGTGACATAAAACTGACTCGATTTGAAGACAAAAACAAATCCGAAAAAGAAAAAGAGTCCATACCGTGGGGGCTCCGCCCCCCACACCACCCGGGCTACGTCGTGGGCCTCCATATGGGCCAGGTCTGTTGACACGATGCTCCGCGTTTTCAGACCTTGGCCTCTTTAGAATTCGGATCACATATCAACAGTATTCAATGACATGTCATTCCTGCAACATTTTTAGGAACTACATATATCAAAGGAATTATGGGAATGTGATTTGCTTAGTAGCCAATGATATGATAAGTAGGGAGAGGAGTATAGTACTGCAATAGAATGTATCGAGTGAAAACTATAAAAAAAAAGAATTTGATTTGGACTTACTGCTATTGACACCGTTTCCATCGAGTGTATTTATACACGGATTCCGCATGAGTAATTTGTTGGTTAATGCGCATAGAAATGGAAAACCCGTGGAGACGTATAAAAACATCGCAAGAACTACCGACACACGTGCCGGTTGTGAATTTTTTTATTAATTAATTTTTATTTTTTTTATTTTATTTCAAAGTATTTTTTAATTTTATTTTAAAGTTAACCTCACAAACTTTATTTCCAATTTGGATGCGTTTTAGTCACGTCATCACTGTTGTGTGACAAAACAATCTTTGTCACGTCATTCTATCTAGAGCAGCTTTTGTCACACCACCACCGTGGCGTGACAATATTGTTTAGTCACACCACGCCCAATGGCGTGACAAAAAGTGCTATTTAGCGGACTTATCTTATGGCGTGACTTGTTTTATCGCGTCACAGTGGTAACGTGACCAAAGAGATCGAAATTGAAAATAAAGTACTCAGGTTAACTTTAAAATAAAATTTTAAAAAGGTTAATTAATATAAAAAAGGTCGCCAGTTGTAGTCCAATTGGTAAAGGCATTGCGTTTTAGTGGCCTAGTCGAAGACCCGGGAGTGGCCGCATGTGCTACTATATTTTTTTTCTAGTCAATCTATAGAGAGAAACCTTTATTTGTACAAAAAGTTCGTGAAAGAGGAAACCTTGGGGAAATGTGGGTGTCTGGGCGATCAATTACAACCATATGTAATCAAATAATGAACGGCCTAGATCAACTGCTATGTACGATGGCCTAATTTCATGACTAGCTTTCATATTTGCTCTTTTTTGGGGTGAAAAGCAGTTGAACTATAACTTTATTACTCACGCAAAACAGAGTTACAATCCAGAGAAGTGAGAACAAAGGAGGAAGGAATCCTGATCACCCAAGTGATTCTTGGGGAGCTTGACGTCGCCTTGTTGTCGATCGGAACACAAGGTCTCCTATCGAACTTATACGGGAAATATTATGAGAACGCTATCAAAGACAAAGACTTTTTATTGTTGTGTACACTATGGGTGTTTGTATGAAAATACAATTGATATTACAAAATGATCGTAATGATTGTGATTGAAAATATAAGAACTAAATCTATATTATTACAGAGCATGCGGGCTAACCCATTGATAGTTATTGAAGGGGTGACAATTAATGCCGCTAAAGACACCTCTAATCTCCACGCACATCCTTCAATAAAATCTTGAACCGTCACGTCTTTTAGCCAACTGTCGAAAGTTGCTAGTTATGTCAATAACTGTATTTCCGTTAGTCACGTAGGAAACTAACATGTCCCCCGACCAGTTTGCTAGTCGGAACTATCCAAAACCGTATAACTGGTTGGACGATGTCCACAGCTAGTCGTCTCATGGCCCAAACTGGTCGTCAACCAGTTGAGTTGTAGTAAAGGGTATTAAAACTCCTTTTAAATACCGGTTGTAAGTTCATAATCGTTACTAAGGCAACCTTTGACATACGAACATACTTTGACAGAGACTCTAACTTTGACAAAAGGGTTAACCTGGACCATAATTCTCGTCACCTGCATGGCGCATACATGTGTCGCGGCATTAGCTGAGCTACGGACTACCTGAATCTTGAACTCGGTGAAGTACTCACACTCCCGTGCAATATCCCCCGTGTAAAGAACGAGAGGATTGGAGAGAATTGGAGTAATCACCGCACTTGCCAAACGTGGGCAGGGGTGGCTTTATATAGCTGATCAAGCCTGGTTTAGAAGGTTACAAGATCCACAATTAGTGGAGTTAAACAAGGTAAGTTACAACTGTGCTAATCTATACAATCATATCGCTAATACCCGCCCGCAGTCGCATCGGGAGGATTCCGGACACAAAGACTGGACCGAAATTCGGAGAACAACTGTACCGGCAGTCCTTTAGTCATGATGTCCGCGAATTGATGTGAAGAAGGCACGTGAAGGACTCGAACATGCCCAAGAGAGACCTTTTCACGGACGAAGTGTATATCGATCTCGATGTGTTTGGTGCGCCGATGTTGGACTGGATTGGTCGACAGGTAGACAGCACTGACGTTGTCACAGTACACAACGGTCGCGGAAGCAAGCGAGACATGCAACTCCTGAAGCAATTGGCGCAGCTAACAGCACTCGGCTACGGCATGGGCGACGGCTCGGTACTCGGCTTCTGCGCTGGAGCGAGAGACTGTGGTCTGGCGTTTGGAGGACCAGGACACGAGATTGTCGCCGAGGTAGACGCAATAGCCCAAGGTGGATCGTCGAGAGTCGGGGCATCCCGCCCAATCTGCATCGGAGTAGGCTGTGAGGGAAGTCACCGGAGAGGTTCCGATGTGCAGGCCAACGTCGAGTGTTCCTTTCACATATCTCAGAATGCGTTTGATCAACGCAAGATGAGGTTCTCGCGGATCATGCATGAAGAGGCAAGCTTGCTAAACTGCATATGCTAGATCAGGACGAGTGAGGGTCAAATACTGGAGTGCTCCGGCGAGGCTGCGGTAGGTAGACGGATCTGCAACAGGGGAACCCTCGCAGGCCGAGAGCTTGGCATGGGTGTCCACTGGTGTCGAGGTGGAGTGACACTCGACCATGCTTAAACCTGTTGAAGTAACTCCATAGCATACTGACGTTGGGAGAGGAACAGGCCGGTAGCAGAGCACTTGACGGAGATGCCAAGGAAAAAGTGAAGGTCACCGAGATCGATCCATCGCAAATTGGAGTGAAGATCTTTGAGTGAAATTTGTCGAAGGAGTGCACCTGAGGAGGCAGTGAGGATGATGTCGTCAACGTAGAGGAGCAAGTATGCAAGCTGGTCTCCCTCTTTGAGAACGAAGAGAGAGGTGTCTGATGATGAAGCAATAAAGCCCAGTCGACGAATGTAGGTGGCGAAGCGTTGGTACCACGCGCGAGGTGCCTGCTTGAGACCATACAGGGATTTGTGGAAGCGCATGACGAGAACCGTGATGAAGGGTTGACAAAGCGAGATGGCTGCTGGCAGTAGACGGTCTCCTCAAGATGTCCATGAAGAAATGCGTTCTTCACATCGGGCTGGTGGATAGGCCAGGAGCGGGAAGCAGCGATGCTGAGAACAACTCGAATCGTGGGCGGCTTCACCACCGGCCGAAAGTCTCATCATAGTCGATGCCGTCTTCTTTGTGAGTAGCCACGACGACCCACCTCGCTTTGTGGCGAACAGCGTGCCATCGAATGAAACTTATGCTTGAAAATCCACTTGCTCGTCACAATGTTGGCGCCCGACAAGGCGAGGAACAAGGTGCCAAGTGTTGTTGTCGGCGAGCTTTGAATTCTTGGCCATGGCAAAGACGCCCGATTGGGGTCGGCAAGAGCACTTCTGTAATTCGTCGGTATTGGCGAGACCGACAAGTGAACAACAGACAGGTTGAGGCGATCAACAGGCTTAACGAGACCCGACTTTGCGCGCGTCAGCATGTGATGAGGTCCTGGGGCCGGGCGCGGAACGGGCCCGGCAGCACCGACCGGGGCTGGAGGCACGTCGGGTGCCTGTGAAGCCGCGTGATCTGCTGGTGCAGGAGGTGGTGTCGCGGAGGCCACTGGAGGTAGCGTCGAAGGAGGGGCGATCGGTGACGCAGGGCACGGTTGCTCGACACCGCTTGGCGATGGAGCATCCGTGACCGGAGGAAGCGATGCAGGATCGTGCGTCGCGGAGAAAAGGGGTCCGCCGCTGCGGCGGTCGCGTGGTACCGGCGCGCACGGTCGCTCGACACCGCTTGGCGATGGAGCATCCGCACTGGAGGGAGCAGCACCAGATGTGTGCCGTGTGGAGGAATAAGAGTCCGCTGCTGCAGTAGTGCGGGGCACCGGCGCGACAGGCGGTGGGGTGGTGTCGTCAAGGAGGAAGTCGCGTGTGGTGCTGGGAGAGGAGGACGAGCCACGGGTCACGAAGGGGAAGGAGGTTTCGTCAAAGATGACATGTCGAGAGATGATGACCTGTTGTGTAGCATGGTTTAGACAGCGGTATCCTTTGTGTGAGCTGGGATAACCGAGAAAGACGCAAGAGACAGAGCGGGGAGAAAGTTTGTTGGGAGTGGTGGCGGAGAGGTTCGGATAACAGAGGCAACCGAACACTCGGAGATGATTATATGTCGGACGTTTGTTGTAAAGTTTTTCAAACGGTGTGGAATCTTGGATGGAGGAGGAAGGACGACGGTTGAGAAGATGAGTGGAGGTGGCGAGAGCTTCAGCCCAGTATGGTGGTGGCATGTGGGCATGAAAAAGGAGGGTGCGGACCATATTGTTGAGAGTACGAAGAATGCGTTCCGCTTTTCCATTTTGCTGCGAGGTGTATGGGCACGAAAGCCGAAGGAGGATGCCGTGGTCAGTAAGGAATTTGGTGGATATGTTGTTAACAAATTCGGTGCCATTGTCCGCCTGAATGGATTTTATAGGCAACCCGAATTGTGTCGCGACATATTTGTGGAAGTTCACGAGGTGATGATGGACATCTGATTTCTTAGTGAGGGGAAATGTCCAGCAAAAATGAGAGAAATCGTCTAGAACAACCAAGTAATATTTGAGACCCGAATTACTAAGAATTGGGGAGGTCCATACATCGCAATGGATTAATTCAAAAGGCACCGTAGTGCAAGAACTAGAGTCCTCAAACGGGAGACGCACATGTTTACCAAGCTGACATGCGTGGCAAAGTGTGCGATCAACTTTAGGACAAGAAATAAATGAACACTTGTGGAGATTATTGAGAACAGCAGGGCCGGGGTGTCCAAGTCGCTGATGCCAGAGAGTGGACGGAACGGCGAGATGCGCATGTGCTGCAACAGTTGGAGTGGACGGCGACAAGGAGTAGAGATCGCCGGAGCTATTGCAGCGAAGAGTCACGCGCTTGGAACGGAGGTCCTTGACAGAAAAGCCAAAAGCATCAAACTTAATGGAACAATTGTTGTCACGAGTAAATTGGCGAACGGAAAGAAGATTGCGAACAATAGTTGGGACAACAAGAACATTGTTCAGTAAGAAACGAGATGAATTTGTGTGTAAAATGGAGTGACCACGTTTAGATATAGGTATGTGGGAGCCATCGCCTACTGTGACTGCAGACGATGGAGGAAGGGGGTGGGAGAGGAAGATTATACCGTCATCCGATGTCATATGAGAAGTGGCACCGGTATCCATGATCCAGTTGCCTTGGTTCTCTGAGTTAAAATTTGGTTCATTACGCGAAACAAGCCGGCTTGATCCCAAGCAGGTGCGGTCGGTGGAGAAACCTGTGTCGACGCAAAGGAGGTGTGCAACGCCTGTGGTGCCTGAGGAGGCGCACCGAGGATTCTGGGCGGTGGGAACGCCATATGCGGCGCGCCGCCAGGAGCGGCCCAAGGGTTGAAGCAGATCCATGGCCCGTGGGGCGTGGAGTTAGGCTTTTGGTTGGGGAAGCCGCCGGACGAGGAAGACCGGTCTTTGTAGCCGCGTCGCCCTTTGTTGCGCTTGTTGTTGTTGTTGCCACCAGCCGAGGGGTCGCGGGCACCAGAAGAGTTGGAGCCCGACTGGTGGCACCCGCCAGGGGGACAATGGGAGACCATCGTGGTGGATAGCAGGGCCGTGGCAGGCTGCTGCGAGGAACATCTTGTGGGCGATTCTGAAGTTGGGCGGAGTTGCGCACCTTGGCGAAGGAGGGAAGGACCCCCTTGAAGGTGATGATGTCTGCGGCGTTGGAGAACCGCGGACTGAGACCGCGCAGCATGTTGAGGACGAGGGCGGTGTCGTTGTGGTGGCCGCCGTCACGAAACATCGGCGATGGTCTTGAGGCGTTGACAATAGTCGGCCACCGAGAGGTCACCTTGAACCAGCGAGTGAAATTGCTGGCTGAGGTACACCGCCCGGGTCTCCCGATTGTTGTTGAAGATCGCCTCGACGCGAGTCCATAGATCGCGAGCGGTCTGATCTGGTTCCATCACAACATCGAGTATGTCTTCGGCAATTGAGCCGTAGAGCCAGGACAGGACGGTGTAGTCGGCCTGCGCCCAAGCAGCGTCGGTGGGGTTGGCAGCGACGGTGCCATCGATGTGGGAGAGCAGGGCAAATTTGCCGCACATGGCCTTGAAGAAGGTCTGCCATTTGTTGTAGTTGGACGCTTTCAAGTCGAGGACCACGGGCACATGCGCCTTGACAGAAGCCACATTTGTGGCAGTCGTCACGACGGCCGGCGAGGACACTGGGGTTGGTGCGCTGTCGGCCGGGGAGTTGTCCGCCATGACGAAGATTGGGTAGAAGCAGCGGAAGGCTCAGGAAGGAAGAAAGTCTGATACCATGTAAAGAACGAGAGGATTGGAGTAATCACCGCACTTGCCAAACGTGGGCAGGGGTGGCTTTATATAGCTGATCAAGCCTGGTTTAGAAGGTTACAAGATCCACAATTAGTGGAGTTAAACAAGGTAAGTTACAACTGTGCTGATCTATACAATCATATCGCTAATACCCCGGAATGGCCGTGATGGCTGAGCATTGGCCGTGCCGTTCATTCCACAGCGAGACTAGAACCCTGGAGTCAGTTTCAATTTCAAGAATCACCCTTTACTAAGCCGATTTTGACTTAAAAAAGAGATGAGGAAAGCAAAAGGATCCACTTCACTTTGTCGTCCTATGATGCAATATCAGTGAAGCTTCTGCACCGACACACTGGGACGGCATGAAGTTTTGCTTTGCACACGTTCAATGATATGGCGTCACCACAGAGTACTAGGAATTACATAAATCAACGAAGATTATGGAAATGTCATTTGTTTAGTACTTAATGGTATTATTATAATCAGGGAAGCACAGTATCACAGTACAATGTACCAGCTGAGAACTCAGAAGTAAGAAAGTATTATGTACTCGTGATCTTCTTATCGTCCGGTCAGTGCCGAAATGAACATGATTCATTTAATCAAGAAATACTACTAGTTTCGGTGGCTTCCATTATGACATGTAAACTAATGAGTATTGTTTAGTAGTGATGACATGGATTGTTTTGTGATGAAAGCAGAATACAAACATTCAATTCAGCAAAGTGCGCTGATGTGCATCCCTAACTACGCCGGACAAGTTTTGCACACAGTAGACAAAGAAGTTGCTTACAAGTCAAAGCTATCGTTGGATTCCTCCTTATTAATATATATCCACTAGATTATTGTATATTTGGCAATGGCAATGTCATCATACATTGCCTTGATCCTGATTAATATAAATCCATGAACCCGCGCATGGTGGATTCACAATCCGCGGCCTTGATCCACTTGGCTACATCTTCTCTTTATCTGGCTAAATGATTTTTCTCTTTTTTTTTCTATTCATCGTTATTCTATTTATTCCGACCTCCATACTTCGATCGCGATATTGGACATAGAATGCCACTCTTAAAAAAAGGAGTAATCAGGTGTGACACGACAAGGTGTTGTACAAGCACCTATATATCTATATGTGAAAAACCCCTGTCCTAATGTAGTTGATGACTAATGACATTGACGTAATCCCAATTTGATCAATTGATAGGACATATTAAGAATATAAAGTAAGGTAGAGAAAAGAAAAAGACCCTGGCATCATTCATCCAACAAGAGAGTTCCATACAGGGCATCTTGCTTTTATGGAGTTTTGACTCCCAACGATTACGTGTAGTTGGGTTAATTATGGGATTATTAGTTAGCTTAATTATGGGATTATTGGGATTGTATCGCGTAAGCTCTAGGTTGTTTGAGTCTTAAGATAGCTATACTAACCAACTAATGGAATCTAGGCTAAAAAAGCTAGCTGTGTGTACAACGCTGAGGTGTTGAGCCATATATCTGATCAGTTGCAGTCGCCCATGCTCTGTGTACCGGGGAAATTTTTATTTGACCCACCGATAGAACTGATATCCGTCAGTCACCGAATATTTTAGATGAAATTTTAAATTGAAATTTGAATGTTTCATATGTAAAGACAAAATTTATCTATTTTTTGAATTAAAATTTAAATTTCGATGAAAATTAGGTAATTCCAAAAAAATAACCAGAATGGAATTTTAGCGGACCCACTGATAACATGGTCCCACAGAGTTTTTCATGGTGTGTACTAGCATTGGCCGTGTTGCTCACTTTGCTTGACAAAAGTATTAGCACTGCTACCAACGCGTAGTAATTCCTATCCGCTTCGCCTAACAACGTACTCTCGTACTAACCCAGAAGAGGCCGTGGACGTACGGCACGTGGAAAATGTGCGTCAAATCATAGCAGTGTGAAATGGTCTAACCTAGTTATAATTTGCTAATCACATCATGTTATAATAATCAAAGCTAGTGGCGGCTTCTAGAAGCGATCGACCAATCGATCAGAGGGAATTAAGCTACGTTTTTTTTCCTT
Organism: Phyllostachys edulis; assembly: GCA_036346405.1. Taxonomy (NCBI): domain Eukaryota; kingdom Viridiplantae; phylum Streptophyta; class Magnoliopsida; order Poales; family Poaceae; genus Phyllostachys; species Phyllostachys edulis. The sequence goes on along the minus strand of JAYEVD010000291.1, from coordinate 1,895,882 downwards.
CTGAAATGAAATGCAATAACAAAACTAGCCTTTGTGTTTAAAATGATAAAAATAACATATTTATCATGCTAATTTACCACGAAGCCAGGTGTCCCACTTCTAGACCACGGCAAGCGATATGTCGTACTCTCAGACTACGGTAGGAACGTGAGTAGACCACCTACCACGCTGACATGTCATCATGTAGAGAACTGAGAGCATGACAGGTCGCCTGCCGTGATGTGTGAGGGGAGCACATGACCTCCGTGAAAAATTAGCACGGTAAAACAATACTACTTTTGTTATTTTGGATACGGATAGCAGTTTTGCTATTTTGTTTCGAAGATCCTGCAACCGTACGATAGCGACATCGCGTGCGTGCTCGTTTTGCAGGTACCGTCATTAGTCATTCCTGATTGATTAGTTAAGCTCGATCCCGTAATTAAGTTTCTACATACGCAGGTATGGATATGATCCAGTCATTTCGATCTTTTGACCTGGTGGCTTACTAGCTTTGATTCTTGATTATAAACAAACTGTGGTTCAGATAGATAAAACATGATTTCTTAATTTATATGTATGAACAGCTTATCATGTCATTGCGTTTCAACACGCAACGACCATGCATTCATGCATTTGCGGATCGAAAGAATGCAACTCATGCACGCATGAATCATATTCATACATCAAAATTACTCACTTCCACCTAAAAAAATTCAACTTTCAACTCCAAAAATTTGAAAGATGTCAACAACGTAGTTGAAAACTATCAAGTTGAAATCAGTGACTTTAAATATCAAATTTCAACTTTAAATATCCTGGTGTGTAGCTACCCTGAGCAGCCACATATATCCCTTTCTTCTCCATTTTCTCTTCCGCTGGGGGTCAACAACTTCAACAGATATACTCGGTTTCCGTTAAGCAGAGATTAACAACTCAAAAGTCAACATATTCGCAGACCAGCCCAAGGTTTAGTTTCATCGTATCATGCTTAACCTAATAATTAACCAGAGGATAATGATCCACGCGATCAATCACGTACTACTGCACGTCTCGTGCTTTTCGTTCGTTGAAGTTTGGGAGCAAGAGTCCAAAGCTGCACCTGTTGATCGACATATTTTATGGGATGGATGGATGGATGTTTCGTCGCCGTGTGGACAAAATTTCCTGGCAATTGTGATGCGGATAGCCTATGTGGCCACTACATGGCGCGTGCTCACACGCAACGAAAAGGCGTCAAGGAGCGTGATTGGGTTTATCATTACGTGTCGTAGTATTTAAATTTTAGTTTTTAGTAGAGTAGTCTAATATTTAATTATTTATGTTTCTGTTTATCTAATAGAGATGTCTCGATAGCTCACTTATGTCCCCGCTCATTTTTTGACTTGGGTTCGCTCCTGACTGCAGGGTCAATCCTAATGTATGTTAAGGATTTCAACATTTTCTTATGGCTCATGCTTTTGTAATGTTTCCTATGGTCCTTTGCTATGTTTTTTTTTCGTTTCGTATTTTGTGCTTAATTAATCTTCAAGTGGGCATATGCATGTAGGGGTATTTAATTTGCAGGTTTATGTAGTACATACAGGCCAGCCGCCTTGTGGTTGAGATGCTCGGTCATCTATCTTTATTTCAAATGGATATTCATTTCTCTATGAAGTAGTTGTCACATACAGTGTATATTTCTTGATCAATTGGGATTTAAGGGCATATACAATAGTGTAACGTCAGTCGTCTATAAGTTTTGCCATGTAGGACACAGGATGATGTGAATGAGAAAGCAGGAGCATAGAAAATTAAATCGTTTCTCATACAATAAAACAACAGTTATCTATATCATTTTACATGTCCTAAGTTGCTAACAGAATAGATATTAATTACTACCACTTGTCAGTTGTTCTCCCAAAAGAGACGTAGTTATCCGGTATCACCCATTTCTGAAATTAAGTCAAAACTACAGCAGTTTACTAATAGAAAAGGTCAGATCACAGAACATTCTTGGTAAAACTAACTTTATCTTATTCGTGCTGTTAACAAGCACTGAGGTTAACTTTGCATAGTCGATTTTGTCACGGTCATGTCAGACACATAGCACAACACAAGTGTTAGAGATATATGTCTAAGTTTGTTATTCCCTATTGTTATGAGGAGTTTTGTGCATATTCACCACCTGTATTTGTGTATATATATTGGCCCATTGGCCTTATATTGAATACAAGCGCTATTCATAACATGGTATCAGAGCGTACCAAACCCTAGCTTCGCTTGTCACGCCGCCGCCTCTCGAATCCAATCTGGAGGTTGCTACTCGTCGTCAGCTTTGACGTCTTCTCTCGGTTTGAGTCGGCTTGCCAGTCTGCGCTTCGCCTCCGCCGTGCTCGAGGTCTCGGTCTCCAAGCCGTCGCGCACCCGGAGGCCCGATCCCTGGCGCTGTCGCCGCCGCTCGGAGGCCTCGATCTCCTCGCGCGCCGACGCCAAGACGGAGGCCTCCGCCGCCGCTTCTCCCGGTGGCGACCGCCGAGGTCTCGATCTCCGCGCCGCTGACGCCGCACGGAGGTCTGAGGTCGCCGCCGCCGCCGGCGCCCGCTTCTCCGCTACTGCCGACGCCGCAAGGTTGATTGTCGCCGATCCGCCCGCCACCAGATCCGGAGCTCGCCGCCATTGATCCGCCATTGATCCACCTTGCCGCCGCCCGCCGCGCAGGGAGCTAGGGCGCCGCCGACCAACGCCTTCCGCCCACGCGCCGACCGCTTGCCGCCGCTGTGTAGGGGAACTAGGGTTCCCTGTCGCCGCTTTTCTTGGGCCTTTTGAGCCAGCCCGGTAAAAGAAGGAGCAAAAAAAGAAGAAAACGTTGCTCTAACCGCCGCGCCGTCGGCGCCGCTTTGTTAGACCGTTGCCTTAATGGTCGCCGCTACCAGTCGGCGCCGCCTACCAATGGCTACTGTTTCTCTCCCTCGCTGTCCGGTGATCTTCGATGGTGTTAATTACACCGACTTCGCGTCTCACATGCGCATTCATATGCGTGGTCTTCGTCTTTGGGGCATCCTCTCTGGCGATGTCATATGCCCGCCTTGCCCTACTCCTCCGACGGAGCCTACGCCTGTCGCGCTGCCCCCGACAGCCGAAAAGGCTGCTACTGAGGCCGCTCACTTTGCTAATAATGAGGCTGCCTCTGCCTACCAAGAGGCTCTGGATTCCTACAAGGATCAACTGACCGTCTATACTCAGTGGTACGACGACGATGCTCGGGCTGCTGCTGTCCTTATTGCTAGTGTCCAGCCTCAATTCTCTTCTGAGGTTGTGGGACTCTCCTCGGCTTTCCAGATGTGGACACACCTTCGCCAACGCCACTGAGCTCTCTGGTGATGCCTTGTACCGTCCGTGGTTCGCTAGAGCACTCTCTTGATAGGGTGATGCTATCGTTGACGCTTTTACGCCCGAGCTCTGCTTGTCTGGCGTCGGTTGGACTCTCTTCGCGACGGTAGTTGTCGCTCGTGTTCGTCTTTGCCTTAGTCATGCGTCTTGACTTGGAGTTTCAGCGGGTCTACGAGTTCCTTACTCGCCTTAAATCGCCCGAAGTTCGGCAGAGGCGTGCCCGGCTTCTTGCACGGCACCCTCGTGTCACTCTCTTGGAGGCTCTTACCGAGATACGCGCAGAGGAGACTCGCTTGAGTGGTGCCGGTGCGATGCCACTCCCCTCTCAGCTTTCGCTCGTCCACCTGCCAAATGCTCGCTTCCACGTTTGACATCGCTTGCCTCCTCGGCCGCCACAGCGGTGGTGGCCGCCTCCATCTGGAGGTGGCCGTCCTCATCGCTCCTCTGCGACAAGGTCGGCCACATTGAGTCCAGTGCTATAAGAAGAAGCGGCATCTTTCATGTCGTTCTTCTACTAGCATCGACATCGGTGCTTCTACATCGACGTCAGATCGACTCCTTCAGCAGCTCTCTCGGCGCAGAGATAGCCAGACTTCGACGCCGCTTGCCGCCTGAGTTCTCCTCGACAGTTCTGCGGGCTCGCCATCGACTCTTGAGCACCGAGAAACCACCTTCTACACAACAGTACCTCCCGTGGATTCTTGATTACGGAGCATCTTTTCACATGACTTCGATGCTTCCACTATGTCCCTCATTACACCTCTTGATTCTCCTGTTAGTGTTCTCACTGCTGATGGTACCTCTCTTTTCGTCTCAGGTCGAGGATCTCTTAGCAACTCATCTTTTCATGTTCCTTCATTGCTCATGTTCCTCGCCTTACCATGCGACTTCTTTTCTGCCGGGCCAGACATCGATCTTGGTTGTCGGGTCATTCTCGACTCGACTCTTGTTGTGTTCAGACCGCCACACGAGAGCTCGTTGGTTCTGCCCTCGGCGCCTTGACTCACAGCGTCTCAGGGAGCTTGACTGCTTCACCTTCCTTCCCTTGCCACTGCCGCCGCCAGCCTCTCGCTTCGCCGCCGTCTACCGGCTCTTTCCAAAGCGGGGCATCACCGTCTTGGCCATCTGTGGATCTCGTCTATCGCCTTTAGTTCGTCGTGGTCTTCGGGTCTGCATCTCAGAGACGTGTCTTTAGATTGTCGTACGTAAGTTAGGCAAGCGACTTGACTTCCTTATCCTCATAGTGAGTCAAGATCTCGGCGTCCTTTTGATCTTGTTCATTCAGATGTTTGGGGTCCCGCCCTTCGTTTCGAAGGGGTCATCGATATTATATCATATTTATAGATGATTTCTCTCGCCACACTTGGATATATTTCATGTCTTCGTGAGTGAGGCCTTGTCTATCTATAAACAATTTGCTACTATGGTTCGCATTACGCTTCTCCACTCCTATTCGTGTCTTTCGTGGCCGACTCTGCATGAAAGTACCTCTCTCGTCACTGCTGCTAGCCTTCTTTGCCGAAAGGTGGCACTCTCCTTCGATTCTCTTGTCACGGTGCTCATGCTCGTAATGGTGTTGTTTGGAAATAAGCATCGCCACCTCCTTGAGTCGGCTCGTGCTCGATGATTGCCGCCTCTATTCCACCTCACTTTTGGGCCGAGGTCGTTTCCATCGCCACCTATCTCGCCAACATCTGACCTTCTTCCGCTCTTGAGTATGCAATCCCTTTGAGCGTCTCTGTGGTCTCCTTCGACTACTCGCCTTCGTTTTTGGTCATGTTTGCTACGTTCTTCTCGCCGAGAACGTACCAAACCGACCGCCACCTGTTGAGTGTGTTTTTACGGGATCAAAGGTCGAGCACAAGGGCTATCGGTCTTTGGGATCATGTTGGTCGACGGATCTGGATTTCTCGGGATGTGACTTTCGACGAGTCTCGTCCTTTCTACCCACGTCTTGTCTCTCCTTCGTCTTCCTCTGTGGAGTCTCTGTCCTTTTTGACCTTTCCAGATACACCTATATCTGTTTTGCCCTCGTCCACCCGTCCCACTGAGTCTCCACATATTCCCCCTGTAGCCTCTCCGCCGTTGTCACCGCCTGCTTCGTCTCCTGCGGCTCCTCAGGCTCCCCCCACTACACTCGCTCTACACTCGTCGTCCTCAGATTGAGGATCTTCCAGATGAGCCATCTTCTTCGATGTTTCATCTTCTTCCGATGCTCCATCTTCCTCGATGGGTCATCTTCTCCTCGCCACGCTCTTCGCGATCGCCCGTCGATTCGGCCTCCGCCTGCTTTTGCCTTTGTCAAGCAGACTACTTGTGAGCATGTCTCCTACCGATCTTGTTGCTCATCCCGAGTGGCAAGATGCCATGGCCGAGGAGATTGTTGCCCTCGGCGTCATGGTACTTGGGATCTTGTTCCTTTTCCATCTCACTCTCGTCCTATCACGTGTAAGTGGGTCTATAAGATTAAGACTCGCTCGATGGCTCTCTTGAACGCTATAAAGCGCGTCTTGTTGCTCGTGGCTTCAAAGAGAGCATGGTCGTGACTACGACGAGACTTTTGCTCTTGTGGCCCACATGACCACCGTCGCGCTCTTCTTTCGGTGGCGTCTGCTCGCATCGGGATGCATTCTCGACTTGATGTCAAGAATGCCTTTCTTAATGGCGAGTTGCGTGAGGAGGTCTACATGCATCCGCCACCTTGGTATTCATTCTGAGGGCATGGTCTGCAGCCTTCCGCCGCTCTCTCTATGGCCTTAAGCAAGCCCTCGTGCTTGGTTTGAGCGCTTCTCCTCTGTGGTCACCGCCTGCCGCTTTTTAGCAAGTGATCATGATCCTGCGCTCTTTGTCCACACTTCGTCTCGTGGTCGGACTCTTCTTCTTCTCAGATGTTGATGATATGATCATCACCGGAGATGATTCTGAGTACATTGCCTTTGTCAAGGCTCGACTTAGTGGGCGCCTTATGTCGATCTTGGTCCTCTTCGTTACTTCCTTGGGATTGAAGTTACTTCCACTTCCGATGGTTTCTTTATGTCCCAAGAGAAGTATATTCAGATCTTCTTGATCGCGCTTCTCTCATTTGATCAACAGATTGTTGAGACGCCATGGAGCTCAATGTTCACCTCCGACCCTCGATAGCGAGCCTCTTTACGATCCGACTTCGCTATCGTCATCTTGTTGGGAGTCTTGTCTACCTTTGTCACATACTCGTCCGGATATCACTTATCCAATTCACATTCTGAGTCGATTCGTTTCGCTCCACTCAGTCCACTACTGACCACCTTCTTCGAGTTCTCGCGATACCTTCGTGGGACTATCTCTCGCCGCCTCTTCTTTCCACACTCCAAATCGTTATAACTTCAGTTTATTCGGACGCTACTTGGGCGGCGATCTCTCGATCGCGGTCTATCTCTGCCATGTGTTTTTCTTGGTGGTTCTCTCATTGCACGGAAGACAAAGAAACAGATCGCGGTGTCCTGCTCGAGCGCAGAGGTCGAGTTGCGAGCTATGGCTCTCTTGGATGCAGAGATTACTTGGCTACGGTAGTTACTTGAGGATTTTGGTGTTTCGTCACTACACCAACTCCTCTCTTGTCCGACAATCTGAGTGCTATCAAGATTGTTCGCGATCCTGTGAAGCATGAGCTCACCAAGCATATTGGTGTTGATGCTTCCTTCATGCGGTCTTGTGTGCATGATCGGTGATTGCTCTTGAAGATGTGCCTTCCGAGCTTCAGATAGCGGATTTCTTCCCAAGGCCCGGACTCGAGCACAAAGATGGCTTTCTCCAAACTCAATGTTGTTGATCCACCATGAGTTTGAGGGGGTGTTAGAGATATATGTCTAAGTTTGTTATTCCCCATTGTTATGAGGGGTTTTGTGTATATTCACCACCTGTATTTGTGTATATATACTTGGCCTATCGACCTCATATCAATGAATCTGGCTATTCATAACAACAAGCACGCACAATTAAACACGATCGGGCTGAGCCTAAATGCATAGGCAATTAGCCATAGCTTGTCCATGTAAGAATTCCGTCAGTAATCTACTGTCCAACGTGGCAATGTCGACAAGTACTGTCTATATCCTTTCGGCCCTGCCTGTTCTTGGACGGCTTCTGGGTTGCCGATCACTTTGCTATTCAAAACAGCCACGCAATCTAGTTTGTCAATTTGAACTGTTCCTTGATAGGGAGTGATCCATCAGAATGACAATCGCTAGTCAATTCTAGACATCACTGCTCGTGTGGTGATCCATTTATCTGCACTGCACAGATGCACATAAGAGAATTCAAATAGGGACAAGCTTGGTTTGCTACTAGCTCCGGCTACAAGTTTAAATAGCTTCTAGAATTTAAATAGGAACAAGTTTAAATAGGGAGTGATCCATCAGAAATTCAGAATGACAATTGCTAGCCAAATCTAGACATCAATGCTTGTACGGTGATCCATTTATCTGCACAGTACATAAGAGCCTTTAATTAAGGATTCCCTGTACATCTAAACAATCTAGGTTCCCTGTAGATCAAGTTGAATGACCTAGTATAGCTAATATCTTTTCTTTTTTTTTTCTTCTCTTTTGAGCAAGTTGAATGACCTAGTATAGCTGATGTCTTTCTTTTTTTTCTTCTTCTCTTTTGAGTACAGATTTAGCAAACTTTTAAGAAGTCCCAGTTGGAATCCCACCAACTCCCAAGGAAGAATCAAATCGAGGCTATGTTGGTCCGTGAATAGCATAGACCTAGTCAACCTGTAACTAAGCAGCACGATTAGCATCTTGTTAATTTTCAAATCTCTCCGCAACCGAAATGGGTTAGATTATATTAGCGTGTACCATCAACTAATTAATCAACATCAAATTGTGACCCAAAAATTGGCTCAAATGCGTGGCAGGTGAGCCATTTCCATGGAGCTCTCAAGAGTCAGAAACCGGGGGAGGCGTTTCAATCTGGTCCTGAAAAAAATACAGAGTTTTCCAGGATTGCCTTCAGATTTGACCGTATATATGCTGCGGTAGTTTCCTCTGGAAATCAAGAGCAAAAAAACAAGGACCGGTCGTCAAAAATACTGATCTGCACTGCCAACTTTTTTTCTGGACAACATAATACAAAGTATTTAAAAGTATTTTCTCAAGAAACTTCTGCGTGCATGCCACTTGTATATGTGGACCTTGAACAGCTCAACTCATGCTCGTGCCAATTATGAAGCTTCAGTGTTCAGTCCAAATTAAAGCATGTGAAAATGTCCATCCGTGCATGCAGTTTGGAAAAATGAGCTGGAAAACGATTCTCAAAATGGGAAATCTGAAGCGGACAAGGAAATGCATGAATGCATGCAGTAGCATAGCGACATTTCCACGAACCTTCTTGTTCAGTTGTTCATGCTGAAGAGGTCAAACAATTTGACAAAAATCCGACATGTATCATGCCATGCGTATATCTGAGACTGTCCTAGCTGAGGCGACGACCTTGTCAGATATTTGACGCAGGTAATAATTGGAATTTTTACTGTTGTAATCCTGTAGCGACAATTTATTTCGAAAATAGCCTCAACTCGCCATAATTAGCAAAAATAGCTCAAACAAGATTTCAGATCATGGCTATCGGCCTGGCAGCACTCCTTCGGGCGGCAGTGCAGTGCCCCCTCAGCGTCGCGCAAGATTTCTCCGGTGCCCTCGTATGCGATTTCTTTCTCCTTTTTTCTCGCTTTCGCTTGTACCGCTTTGCCGAAAAGAAGGTTGGAAGCATGCGTTTTCCTGTTCACTTTTCTTTACATCGTCGTCGTGTTTTCATTGTCCGATTATGGATATAAACCAACGCTACGAGGCCGATCGGTGGAGCTCATAAGCATAGCGCTGATTAGTGAGGTTTAGTTCGTGTTTAATTTTTTGCTTATTGTATTTTGTACCGCTAAAATGCATTTTAGATTTTGCTAACTCGTTAGTTTTTGTCTATTTGCACATTTCATTGTCGATTGTGGGCGATATAAACCAACGCTTGACGAGGCCGATCGAGGAGCTCATAAGTGCAACGCTGCTCGATTAGTGAGGTTTAGTTCGTGTTTAATTTTTTGCTTATTGCATTTTGTACCGCTTAACGCATTTAGATTTTGCTAATCGTTAGTTTTTGTCTATTTGCAAAGAATAGCACGCACTCTACCACTCCTACTTGAAGCGGCATGGGACGGCAAGCATCATTTGCCACGCTTGGATTGATGGCGATGGGCCACCAACTCGTGACACGGGACCGAGGAGGCTGGCCGCCGACGAGCGGTATGTTTCGAGGCTTCAAATCCAGTGATTATGCTCGCCTCGATCTTCAACACGGGCGTAACTTCCTAATTGATGCCTCTTTCTTTCCGCCTTGGTTGATCGTTGGCGTAGGAGACCCACACGCTCCACTTCCGGTGGGGAGATGACGGTGACACCGCAAGATGTCGGCCATTACGGCCTTCCGCTCTTGGCCGCGCGATTGTTCCTCCGAGGTCGCCGGATTGAAGGCGCTGCTCCATCATCGCTTTGACCAGCCTATCCTCGAAAGGTCAAAGGGCATTCCACACGGTTGGCTGCGATTTATTCATGCATTGCCCAATTGACGAAGCGGAGGAGGTGGTTCGATGCCACTTTATTGCATATTTGTTGTTTATATTCGGTGGATCATGTTCCCTAGCACGCAGGGACATGGTGTACCCGAGTTATATTCACCTTGCGGAGTCTATCGTGGACGCCGACGATGAGGACGTGCCGCAAGATCTGCTTGGGGTTCACCAGTCTTGCGCGACGACATCGCTGACTTTGGCGACGCCATAGCGTCGCCGACGAACGAGCCCGTGCTCTCGGGTTGCTACACATGCTATTCTGGGGTCGTGGGAGCACTTCCATTGTCGGACGGTCAGATTTCCGCGCCTCTAGTCCATCCTTACCCGCACACAACATTCTATTGTGAGGCTGACGAGGAGGATCCGTGGAAGGCCCGACCATGGGATCCCGATGGACTGTGGCAGTACTGGGGTGGTCTAGGGAGAGGGTGCGCCGTGCATATACCCTGAGTTCCACAATGAATTCGAGACCCTGCATGAGAACGACATAGTATGGGCTCCTTGGACGGATGCCCACGCAGAACCGCACGCCCCGACGGCTTGAGCTCGCTATGCCACCAGATGCAACAGATCGAGGACAACTTGTCATCTGGTGTTCTCCCACATGGTTGAGCCGCATAACCCACAACGGGTGATGAGGCGATTCGACCGCACCAGAGATCCCCGCTCTAGGGCGACCGCTTGCGGGCGAGTCACTTGTAAGTACATTGCATTGCTTAATAATATTGTAGATCCTTTAGTCATATGTTATGTCGGTACCATAATTTATTTATTTTGTTGGACCTTGAGTGCATAAAGAAGGGCATGAGAGATGATCGCTTCAAACGCAGCAGCCGTGGGTAGATGCATGGTGAGACACCATGATTCCGGTTCAGCGGGAGGCACGGCCGTGCGATCTAGGGACTTCGACACGCATGCTTGGAGTGGTGCGTCACGGAACACGCGGACGAGATTGATCGCGCCCCGGCCCGACATGTAGATCCTAGTCACGCCGAACGCTTGGACTTGGGGATGGACCCGCACCGTGCAGCACGCAATGACGATTCGGTACGTTGAGTACGTTGAGTACGTAGTAGATTAACCACCCTCCGAAATAGGGTTAACTAACAAAATTTTGTTTGTTCTATAACCATGCAGGTGGATCGTTTGGAGATCGCTATCGAGCGTCACCGAACTCGGCGGGTACAAACAACACGATGGACCGCCTTTTTTCGGTCTTGAAGACGGTTATTGATGATGTCAAGCATGTCGTTCAGTAACATGACTGCGGAAGGCCCGCGATGTCGACTCGAGGCATCGGACGGAGCGTAGTCGCGTACCCTCGCCTCCATCTTCCCCGTCCGAAGCGAAGTCGACCCATGGCCGGCGGCATGGGGGCCGAGGGTCCGCGCGAGCTGCCACGAGGACTCTCTGGCCGATGCCATCCTCATCTCGGAGGGACCCTCGGCGATGCCGCCCTCGTCTCGGAGGACCCTCGCGCCGTGCCGTTGTCGCCACAGAGGCACGAAGAGGACATTCCGGAGAAACACGGACGTGCAACCCGGAACCGCGGCGGATGTTATCCCAGATTCTCCTTGCGCCCCCACCTTTGTTGGACAATTTCCAATGGGCGATATGGCGCCATGGTATGAGTCCTGGTACACAATGTACCCTCGGCGTTCACCCGCAAGGCTTAACCGCACCACGAGCAATTCACCCAGTCCATCTCGCAACCTGAGCCGAGTTGGTGCCCCTCCACGGATCCTACTACGGATCCTAATGCTTGGGTCATAGACTTGTTCTCAACGCCAGTTCTACAGGTGATGCCCTCCCTATACGCCGACACGGCGGTTGAGGAGCATCGGTATAACCTGCGGCAAAACCCACGGTCACCTGATAGGTTGACGTTTCCACAGGAACAGATTCGTCAGAGACCTTTGGGAGGAACACGGCGCGGAAGGCCAGTACAGGGTACTATTCCCGACAGCAGTGAGGAGCAGTGTGAGCAGTAGTAGCATTAGTACTCTATTGTATGTTGTAAGTTGTGCTTCATTAAGTGATTTGTAATCCAAGCGAGTGTGCTAATTGGAATGTAATTGGACTCTTGTACTTCGTTATCTATGTCCGTAGAACAATTTTATTCTCATTCATCAAGGATCATGCGATGCATAGATAACGAGTGGACATTACAATCTCATTACACATCGACGCTCTACTTGGCAAGAACAAGATACAAAAGAAGAAAGACCGCAAAAGTAACTAACTTAAGTAACTTGTGAAGCGACTTCTCAACTCTTTCCATCCTGTCATGCGGTGTTTGAAGCCTTTTCTCTTCACTTTGCATGGGTTGACCGAACGCTTCGAGGCATTGCACGTTGCAGAATAACACCATGAGAGTCTTGCATTGGTTCATCGGACGCCGAGCCTTTGCATTTAATTGCAAAGCAACACCATGGGAGTCTTCTTGCAAAGGCAACAATTTGCATTGCAATATCTTGAAGCACTTCAGGCAACCGTCGACCCATTGCCAAAATCGACATGTTGTGTTCTACAAAAGAATTGAAGTTTCAAATGAAAGTAAGAAAACCCGATATGTACAACGCAATTCATTACGTCTTTGAGTTTGCGAAATCACCGAAAGATTTGAACACTTCATGAAAACTCTGACGGATTCGTTGGCGTATGAGAGGTAAACACATTAACCGGATCCTCGCAACGAGGGCAAAGCAAGCTATTTGTCGTAGTGATTGTAATTCTCTGCTCACTCGAATGTTCGATGAGGCGAAGACATCTTCTTTTACACCGCAGAAAGGAGAAGAGGAAGAGAAGAGTGAGGTCAATGGCGACCAAAGCATCCATATATAGCGTTAGAGCACGAAGGGGCCACTCTGCGGAAGCGAGGACGTGGCAGCGGTGGAAAGCGTGAAGTGAGCACTATCTGGAAAGCCGGGCGTGACCACTCTGCGGAAAGTTGAAGTGACAACTCTCTCGAAAGCGACGGCGACTACTTTCGCAGAGCACGACGTAACCCAAACGAAGCGGTAATAATAACACGGCGTGCAGAGGTTACAACGCAAATCATTACAACACTCACATCACTACAACACCGACATGACTCAAATACACCGGATAGCTTACGAGATACTAAGTGGCGCCGGAGGAAGAAGGTCTACTCGGCGGTTCTGAATGAGTGCCCGAGTCTTACATAGCCTACACCTTATTGGTGTTGGCCGATCTCCACGTTGGCTCGCATCCATGTCGTTGCTATGGATGCGCCTTGATCGACGCCTCCCGGCACCGGATGCCGCAATGCTTCATTCGGTGACCACTTCACTTGCTCCCGCCATAGGTCCTGTGGTGGCTTTCCACCGTGTAGGAGTTGAACTCCCGTTCCAAGTATCATACAGTGTCGTATGTCGTAGTACTCCGACATGTACATGCTAGAAGATTTGTGAAATACTAAGACATGCAAAGATATACGTGGGAGCAAGGCATGTGTAGTAGATTGAGGCTTGTTGCAGTGCAAACCGCCACATCGCCTATGGTACAAACATGCTTCCGGTCACCTCTCATGTGGCATGAACGTTTGTCCATAAGCGGATCTCGAACTTTCTTCTCCGCCATCCATTGTGATAGCTACATGGGATCGGGCCTTGGTAATTTTCTTCTCCATGTAGGCAAGGGTAACCTCCGAGTCTCGCTTCCCTTCGTCCAAATCTTTGCTGGCCATCATTGCCCGATTTACGAAGTAACCGACCGTACGGTTCCATGTCTCGTCTACAACAGCGGTGATGGGGAGGGCACGGACCCCTTTCAACACACCGTTGTAGACCTCGGACATGTTGGTTGTCATGATGCCGTACCGAGCACCATAGGTGTCGTGAAGAAGGGATCATTTCTCGTAGTCGGGGGCATGCTTGCTCATCCACTCAAATAACTACTTTGCGGTGCGCTGGGCGTAACCTCCACTTGCACGCTGGGTTTCGACCTCAAGTTCCCGCCACACGGCATCGAACTTGCGCTTCTGGTTCTGTAGGCAGAGCTTCTTGAACTTCTTCATGAGGTCTTTGCTCCGGAAGCGTGTGTGGAAGTTGGCAGCTAGATGCCGCATGCACCAACGTGTGCGCATGTCGTTCCATTGGAACGGTGCCCTAGTACCGATGCATAGTGCGCAACGCGACAACAACCCGGCATGATGATCGGCGGTTATGACACACACATTCGGTAGATCCTTACAACATGTTGCTTTATGTTGGCTAGAAACCATAGCCAATCGGCAAGTGTTCTCATTCTCCACAATTGCAAAACAGCAATCGGGAGCAATTGGTCGTTGCCATCAGCGGAATAGGGGTGAGAATGGTGCCCTTGTATTTCCCGCAAAAGGAAAGTACCGTCCATACTCAGGACGGGACGACAGTGGTGGAAGCCCTGGACTGCCGGGCCAAAAGCCCAGAAGACTCGATCAAGGATTAGGGAATTTGGGTTGTTCGACCTGTCGGGCCTATCGTCCCTATTGACGCATGTCCCCGGATTAGCATCCGCAATTTGCTTGAAAGATTCGGGGACTAGGTCGTACGCCTCCTTGTAGGTACCGTACAACCCTTCAAGGACCTTCCGCTTCGCTCGCCAGACCTTACTATAGCTAACGGCATACCCTATTGTATTCGCTACGTTAGCCATCAGAACCTTAGGCGAAATGGTCAAATCGGCGACAACTGCATGGCTTACAATGCTCCCGATGTAGGCCGAGGTTACATTCTTATGCGTTTGCAATGGCTCTGAAGCTCACATGTGTGATCCGTCACGATCGTGGATGCGGAAGGCCGTTCCGCCCGAGGAATCTCTGCAAGACGGACTTTGCGGGGCAAGAGGTAAGAACGCGACTTAACTATGTAAGTGTCGAGGATTAGACCGCACATAACGCATTTACATATATTAGTTAGTACAACCCATCAGATGGTTGAAGATACATCAAACAAAGTTCAAACTCACACCGACACTCGGTAAGTCCGACCGGTCTTCACCGCGAAACTCACGATAGCTTGCTTAGCGGCAAACCTTGTGTGGGAAATGTTGCCCCACAAGCTGGGTGTCGCAGATCGAAGGCCCACGACGACTCGTGCTCTGGGCCGTACAAGGGAAGAGGCCGCTGGCAATCCAACCGACTTGGAACATAGTCCGTGTCGGTCGAAACAATGCCACCGACGATCCCGCCTCATCGTCGGCCGCCTCGCTGGATTGCGGTGAAAGTCCTCCTCATCTTGATGGCGGTGCCCTCGACATACCATCGATAATCTCGTGACAATCAACACGAGCATCCCGCCATCTATCCACACCTTCATTGGGTTCGAAAGTACCGAATCTCCATCAACCGGAGCATCTGGCGTAACGACGCGTCGGGCGCTCTCGAGACCTCTCCCATCGTCAATAAACCAAAGAGGGGGCAAGAGCGTCGCCGCTCCTTGAGCAGCGCCCCCGCAGGATTGAGCAGATAAACAAAATGGACGTACACCATGGGTCGCCCATAGATCGGAGGCGTGAGGATTGCTAACGATCTCCTTGTACTCTGCCCACATGCCACTGCTAGTCACCTTCACCAGGCCTCACAACATCTGCCCGTGGAGGTCTTGGAGGACGTCCTGAGGGAGGTCTTCGAAGAGGTCCTGAGGGAGGTCGTGGAAGAGGTAGGGAGGTCCTGGAGGAGGTGCTGAGGAGGTCCTGGAGGAGGTCTTCAGGGAGGTCGTGAGGAGGTCCTAAGGTCCCGGAGGAGGTCTAGGGGAGGTCCTGAGGTCCTAGAGGAGGTCCTGACGGAGGTCCTGAGGGAGGTCCTTGGGGAGGTCCTGAGGGAGGTCCTGGAGGAGGTCCTAGGGGAGGTCCTGGAGGTGGTCCTGAGGAGGTTCTGGAGGTCTTGGAAGAGGTCTTGGAGGACGCCCCTGAGGAGGTCTTCAAGAGGTCCCGAGGAGGTCGTGGAAGAGGTCCAGAGGTCCTGGAGGAGGTGCTGAGGAGGTCCTGGAGGAGGTCTTAAGGGAGGTCGTGAGGAGGTCCTAGAGGAGGTCCTAAGGTCCCGGAGGAGGTCTAGGGGAGGTCCTGAGGTCCTAGAGGAGGTCCTAGAGGAGGTCCTGATGGAGGTCCTTGAAGAGGTCCTTGGGGAGGTCCTGAGGGAGGTCCTGGAGGAGGTCCTAAGGAGGTCCTAGGGGAGGTCCTGGAGGTGGTCCTGAGGAGGTTCTGGAGGTCTTGGAAGAGGTCGTAAGGAGGTCCTGGAGGAGGTCCCGAGGAGGTCCTACACGGGCAGCTTTAGTGATGGTAAGACCAAAGGAGACAAATGCTTTCATGAGTTGATAAGACCAAAGGAGACAGCTTTATGACCGACAAGACCATACGGGCAGCTTTATGCGGTGGATAAGACCAAAAGGAGACAAATTTAGCTTGCGATGACAAGACCACACTGCAAGCTTTATGCGCGATGATAAGACCAAAAAAGAAACTTTCCGCAGTGATAAGCCCAAAGGAGATATCTTTGCGCAGGACAAGACCACATGGGGCGCTTTGCCCAAAGATAAGACCAAAGGCATAAAGGAGACAGCTTTGCGGACAAGACCACATGGGGCGGCTTTGCCCGATGATAAGACCAAAGGCATAAAGGAGACAGCTTTGCACAAAGGACAAGACCAAAAGGATACAACTTTCGCAAAGGATAAGCCCAAAGGAGACATCTTTATGCTGATGACAAGACCACACAAGGGCCTTTTTGCCAAAGGATAAGACCAAAGGCATAAAGGAGACGACTTTAGCTAAAGGACAAGACCACACGGGCCGCTTTGCGCGATGATAAGAAATTAACCACACCATGCCAACCATGGGGCTTATAAAAGGGGTTGAACCAAACCCAACACTACACAATAGATACCCAACTATGGACTCTTGACAAACTTCTACGGCGAGGATGTTGAAGAAGCAAAATTGGCTTAAGCGAAGAGGAAAGCACCTACAATACCGGATAAATCAATGAAAGATGCTCCAAGTACCACCACGTTTTCGATCCCGCAATGTGTGTGTGGCGAACCAAACAGAGATCATTCATCCACACACCGTACCACCGCAGGCGTACTACGTGTGGGCACCACCGTAAGCATTTCTTTCGCAAGATTGATTTTCATCAACGTTGACTTCCTTAAAGTTTTAACTTCATCCCCACGAAAATGGCAGCCAGAGATCGTTTCCACCGCTTCGATGGATCGACGTCCGAGATGTCTGGCGGGGCATTCATCCAACAGAAATATATGTTTAACTACTCGGTGCGGGCGAGAACTTCGTCGCGGTGGAAACCTTACGCATCGGACCTTGTTGAGGACGCACCGGGAGCCCAAGAGTCGCCGGCGTAATCCATATCGACGACGTGAGTTATGAAGAATTTACATCCTTTTTACGCTTTTCACTTACATCATACAATCACGTAACATGGACGACTTGACATACCAATTGCGTGGGCGATCCGCGACAAGGGCAAGGAAAGGCTCATGTGGTCGAGCCCACCGCCCAACAGCGTTCCGGTCGCCGGCAGACTCAGATCCACGACGTGAGTTACGAATAATTTACATCATTCTTACGATTTTCACTATACGACGCACTAACATCATGGAATCGCAGGACATGGACGACTTCGACATACCAACCCGACGTGGGCGGGTCCCGCCGACAAGGGCAAGGAAAGGCTCATCTTGGTGAGCCGGCCAAGACAATGTATCCGGTCGTCCGGGCGTAATCCGTATCGACGACGTGAGTTATGAAGAATTTACATCATTCTTTCGATTTCCACTATACGATGAACTTACATCGTAAAATCGCAGGACATGGACGACTTCGACATACTAGCCCGACGTGGACACTACCGCGACAAGGGGAAGGGGAAGACCAGCGAGGATTTCAATGCCGAGCTAGCAAGGAAGGGAAAATGGCCCCGGTCCACGCAGTAGGTCACGTCATTACGTAGTAGTCCCCCGTCCTACCCCCATGTATTTTACTATCCCCTAAAGGCATGTGTACTTATATGGTCCGGATGCTTGTGTCGCAGTGTATCGTAGTAGTAGCGAGGATGACTAAAGCAATTAGCCGGGCCATCATGCCATGTCACTACGTTAACGTGCTTCATCGCATACTCTAATGTAGTTCTTGTTCCGCGTCTCCGCTAAGCCTATATTGCAAGTATGTCTTCATCGAGGAGAGACTCAGATTTTGGACATCTTCATCATCACAACGACTGCTCCCAACCCTCCAATCACATTCTCAGTATAAGCTTCATAAAGTACCTCATCGATTTGCTTTGTCTATATCTGGCGTATACGCTCGAGACGATTTCATCACAGAGACACTCCAATAGTCCTGATACCTTTTTATATATATATACTCAAACTGTGATTTAAACCACGATTTGGATTAAAAACCCTACTCCTTGCCCTTATTTCTTAATGAATTTTTTTATAAATCTCAAGGCCGCCGATATTCATTTTCAATCAAATATAAGGAAATTTCGTTTTTGTTTACAAAATATAATGAAATAATATTTCAGCAAGGCGAGGAAGAAAAAAAAAAGAAATCTTGGATCCATGTGGGCACTGCATACCGGGCGGGCAGTGCACCAGCGCCGAGATAGCCATGAACTGAGCAATCGCTTGAGGCTATTTTTGCTAATTATGGCGAGTTAGGGCTATTTTCAAATAAATTGTCGCTCTGAGGCTACAACAAGAAAAAATTCTAATAATTGCACAAGCAGAGTGTAATCGCTAATGGATCCGGATCCTCTGTTTTATTGTATGAATATTTTTTGTGAGCGTGAGCGCCTCCTCAGTAGAAACTGCGGCGAATCCTGAGCAACAAAGTGATCCCGTCCCTTCGATTTTGACGAGCGATGGAGATCGCTCCTAATGCCATGTACTATAAATCATCTGCATTGAATCCTTCAATGCAGAGGATCACAATCCGTAAGGTGTATGGTTGAAGAGTGAGAATGTGACAGCAATAATGAAATAGCACCAAATAAGGTGATTCATCCTGCGGCAAGTAAGTTTTTTTTTGAAATAATACTTTTTAAAAAGAAATTTACAAAAAAATAGTTGAGATGTTTTTTTTACAAAATTAGGTTATTGTCGTCATTTGAAATGGCGAAATTGTTCTATCGCAATTACAAATGGCGACAGTAGCCTAGAACAATGTAGAGATGTCCCTATCGCTAGTTGAATAAGTGACATAGCCCTATCGCCACTCCAACTGGCGACAAAACCCTGTCGCCATTTTAGTTGACGACAGGGATCTCTGCTCTCTTTTTTTACTGTCTATCTTTTACCACATATTTTTTGAACAAATCATAATGATATTACAAAACATTCTGCACAACGTCATCACATTTTTTGTTGACAAATCACAATGATATTACCAAACATTCAGCGCAACATCCTCACATATTTTGTTAACAAATCACACTGATATTACAAAACATTTAGCAAACGTCATCACCTAATATTTCAACAAATCAAAATGATATTACAGAGCATTGAGCATCACATATTTCAACAAGACGAACATTTCTTGTGGCCGCGACCTCAACGTCCACCATGTCGATCGCCTCGAGTGGGCGGTTGGATGAGGTCACCACGGCGCCGTCCGAACTACCGATGTCTCATTCATCCTGTAGATTTCTCGTAGGGTATTTCTTGAAGGTGTGTCTAGACTCCCTGCAAATAGAGCACTTCTTCGTATAACGTCCGGCTTCTGCTTCGTCCATGTCATTCCTGATACGTCATACCTGTCGCCGGCCAACCTTTGCCTTCAGCCTATCAATGTCCGCGGCCCAGATAAGTTGCTCCCAGATCAAATGGCCAATGAAATGGTCGGCAATGCCGTAACCATACAACTCTACACTCCAGGTTTGCATCACCTCCTCCTTGTTGAAATAATTAGAGCGGTATTGGTCGGGATGCTGAACCACCGTCGAACATACGATCATGACATGTGAGCAGGGCCTATACAGAAGAAGAGGCTAGTTGCAAGTGCATAAGCAACTAGCACGGTGTAGCATGCACTCATGGGTGATAGTCTCGCGGTTCGTCCTGCGACGTCCTTTATCCCTGCACAATATCTCAAAGCGAAGCTCCATTGTGTTCATCTTGAATGCCCGGTGTATCTCACCCTTCTTACTCTTCTCCTCCATGTACTTGGTGATCAAGGCGTACAATATCATCATTTGCCATGGCGGCGCGCGTTAGAAGCTTCATCAACAAAGTAATTTGTGGTACCGCGGAGAATTTCCTCACAATACCAACCAAAGGAGGCACCTAGCATCGCACATGACACAATTGTACACCTCGGCTAGATTGGTTGTCATAACACCATATCGAGCACCACCCCCTGACATGTAACAGCGACCACTTCTCCTAAGGCTTGTGCTCAATCTAGTCCGAAAAGCATTTCATCTGCGCTCCCTCTTCCTCGCCACACTAGAACCATTTGTGGATAGTTGTGGCAATGCTTTGGAGGCCTAGTCAGCACTTGTAGCGGTCTTTTTCGTTGCCTCCCTTCTGCGCGTCCGTGTCCGCTCATCCAGAATCTTCTAGAGTTCGTTGAACTTTCACTGTTGGTTCTGGTTACACAGCCGCTTGAACATGTTCATCAAGTCCTTGTTGCGAAACTGCTTGTAGAAGTTTGCACCCGAGTGCCTCATACACCACCTGCTCTGCAGATCCACCCATGGAAGTGGTTTGTTGTCTCCTTGTTATAGCTGAGTTATTGCACTAAGCATACCCGCATACCGATCGTGTATGACGCATAAGTTAGGACGGCCCTGTACAACAGAAATCCTCAAATTTTTCAGGAACCACAACCAGTTATCCGTGTTCTCTCTTTCAACGAATTCGAATGCGAATGTCATATTTGCTCCATACCACGCGACGTTTCATGGTCCTAAGACACTAACAACAATCACTATACGGTTGAGTGTCTCACAGACACTCAACTGCCGAACGGTTGATACTTTACCAACTGCTGCCTTATTCTGACCAGTCGCTACACTTCCAACAGGCGTCTCCTTAAGAAGTAACTACCACCACTTCGTCGACTAGTTAAAGGAGACTACAAACGGCAGACAGGAGGATCATATTCAATCGCATTCCATCAGATTGAAGCACAATAATCAGTATCGGATTCATGCTTCAAGTATGATTCAATAGCAAAGCAAGCACTACGCTTAGTGTAATTAGGATTAGTCCACTGCCTTGTCAAAAGCACCCCCTGTAATATCCAGTTCATAGCAATAAAAAGCAGTCTCATTCTCTCCTAAGAACTCTTTGCTATTTTCCTCTGTTTATTTCGTAAGATCGGCGACTCGATCGTCGACAGTTGGTGCCGACCGAGAGGAAGAAGGCGTTGTGTTCTTGAAGATTACTTCGCTCAAGCATTTCTTATCCACTTCCTTTGCCCCATCATTACTCATGCGAACATGGTAGGGACTTTGGATGAGGAAAACTGGTTTGACCTGGTGGACTACTCCAACCTCAACATGGACGTATGCATCCGCGCCATGGAAGAAAGCAGATGTCATCCTCCTCCTCCTCTTCGACTCGCCATTCACATAGATTAGCGAAATCGACCGGATGGATGAGGATTGATCGCCACCAACAATGGCGTTCTCAAAGGAACTGCTCGTTCCGACCAGTTCGGAATGTCCGAACACCTCTACAAACCCGGTCGATCCGATTGGCAAAAGCGGCAACGGAAGCCCAGCGCTATAGTCAGAGAGTCCATGTACTCTCAATATTGTCATGAGTGACTAGTATTCGCCAACGGCTTCTACATATTCCGAGGGCCAACCGACATCTGGTAAGGGTATCAATAAAGTTATCATCGATCGTAGGCCAAGTAGGCATGGTGAAACTCAGCATACGATCGGCAATCCGCCGGATCAGGCTAAGTCCACCACAAAGCCCACTAGAGGTGGTAATCTTCAACCGCTCCCCGTTGTGGAGGCTCCTTGCCGAAGCTCTGGAAGGCTCTCCCTTAACTACGATGGGAGCTTATCGGAAGATCACTATTGGCGCCACAAAATTATCGCAATCGGAGATACCAGTCCGGATGTCATGCACTTGCTAGTGGAAATGGTACGGACGATCAAGCACCAACTACCGGAGCCAACCGAGCTAATGGACGTGCATTAGCTAATTCATATGTTCCTACCCCATCACGAGTAAAGGGTTAGATAGCACCAACCGGAAGGTCAAGGGAAAACTCAACTCATCAAACGCCCACTGCAAGCAGGAATCTTCCACAATCTTCGGTAACAATACAAAACACGCTGTGATGCAGGATATTACGAATAATCCAGATCCTACTTTAGTAGGAACTCCAGGTTATGCTCAGCTTGCAAGTTAGGTTTCGGAGATACTCCAACAAACTATGCAGCCTACATAAATGTACTAGGAGCAAAGGAACTCGCAAAGTCACACAATGACTTCATCCCAGTGCTCCTCTCTTAGTAGGAGACAACATGGTCGAGCGGAGGATTGATCGACATCAAGGCCTCCTCGTAAGTTCCGACCAGGAAATCACGAGGGAAGATGGCTCTTCGCCGCCGCCGCTCCTCCTTGTCATCAGGAGGAACGACCACTTGATTCAGGCGATCTCAGGCATTATCTAAACCAAGCGGGGATCAAAGACGTTATCATAACGTCCACGATCAAATTGGGACATCGGATCTTAGGTATGCAAATATGATGAACTAATCCCCAACTAACTATAATCTGGCTCCTTTTTAGAGAAGGCGCCACGACTCCATTACGGGTTACCGAGCATTTTCGGCAGGTCTTCAAGCTGTTCGTTGGTTGGACAGGTTCCAACCAACCAACATAGAGAAGTTCAACGAGACTCATAACCCATCAGAATTTCTTCAAATTTATACTACCGCCATCAAGGTTCTGGTGGTAATAACAACGTGATGACAAATTACTTGCTCACGGTCCTTCAAGGGTCTGCCAGTCATGGTTGCTCAACCTATCGGTCGGATCTATCTATACTTGGGAATAGCTCTCGATACTCTGATCGCCAACTTTCAAGGGTCGAATGAAGCAGAAAACCAATGAAGTCTTTGACAATATATCAAGAGAATCAGTTAGGTTCAAAACTCTATCCCAGAGATCGCAGAGTCTTCTGTCATCCAGGCTTTTAAAGCAGGGCTGAGGAATCGCCGGTTTACGGAGGATATTACGATAAATCCTCCACAAACGACCGTTGAACTTTTCGACATGGCAGAGCAAGTATGCAACCGCTAGTGAAGCGGTCGAATGGTGTGAAGCTATTGATCGAAAAGATAAAAATCCCCAGTCAGGTCTGGAGAAGCAAGAGAAGAAAAGCAAGAAGTCTCTCAAGAATAAAAAGAATTGCAAGCTTGACAACAGAGAAGTCCTTGCAATTCTAGAAAAATTTACTAAGGACAAGAAATACTTTTCCGGTTGGACCAAGGCAAAAGCTCCGACCGATGATTACAAGAAAAATAAGAAGTAGTGTCCACTTCACCAGGCAGCAGGGCATGATTTGCGCACCTGCCGAGCCTGGCAAAAGAAACTGGAGGATTACTACTCAGATAAAGGTCCCTTCCCCTCCATAACAGAACTCGGAGAACCAAGCTCCAAGAAGAACAAAGATGGCGACGAAGAGATGGAGTACTAGGAGACACAACACACAGTCGATATGATTTTTGGTGGATCCTCCTCGTATGAGTCAAGTCGTCATCTGAAGGCCGTCGAACGGGAGGTGAACCCTACCGAGTCTCCAATCACCGTCAAGCAGTCTAGATTGTCGGAAACTGTAATCTCCTTCAGCAAAGAAGACTGCCACATCTCATCAACTCGACCAGGTAGGTTTCCTATCGTAGTTGAACCTACTATTAACAATTGTAAAGTTAATCGAGTCTTAATAGATGAAGGTAGCTCTTTAAACATTTTATTTACGGGAGCATTGCAAAAGGTGCAGATTCCCAAGTCTAAGGTAAAACCCGTGAAATATGTCTTCCACGGCATAGTTCCTAGGTTCTATCACCAAACCGATAGGACAACAGTCCCTACCGGTTACGTTCGGAAGACCCAACAACTTCTGAACTCAAAAAGTTCCATTTGATGTGGTGGATTTAGAAATCACATACAATGGAATCCTTGGTCATTTGACTTTAACAAAATTCCTGATAGCCACATATTACAGTTATCATAATTTAAAAATGACAAGACCGAAAAGAGTCATCACGATTCGAGGAGATCGAAAAATGGCTTATGCATATGATCGGAAGTGCTTAGAACTAGTCGATGAGCTTCCGACCAGGGAAACTAATCTGTCTACCATGCAGGTCAAGCACTTGAGGCCAAAGATGGTGCCAAAACCTTTCGACCAGACCAAGGAGGTACCACTCGGCAAATGTGCTCCTCTGGAAAGCACCAACACACCATCTAGGTTAGGAAATACTAATGTCTACCCAAAAGGTACTGGTCGGGGCAGGACTCGACCCTAAATAGGAAGAGTCGCTTGTCTTCTTCCTCCAAGCAAACCAGGACGTATTCGCCTAGCAAGCGTCCGACATGCCCAGAGTCCGCCAAGAGCTGATCGAGCACATGCTAGCTCTCCAGCTTGTTAAAAAACCGGTCAAGCAGAATCTAAGATGTTTCGCACCAAATCGGAAGGAGATAATCCAATCAGAGATCGACAAGCTCCTCGAGGCTAGATTTATTCGTGAAGTCAACCCCCCAAAGAGGCTCGCCAACCCTACAATGGTTAGAAAAAGCAATGAAAAATGACGAATGTGTATTGACTTCCCAGATCTTAATAAAGCTTGTCCGAATGATGACTTTCCCTTCCGCATTGATCAACTTGTAGACTCTACTTCCGGGTGTGAGTTGTTAAGTCTTTTAGATGCGTACTCCGGGTACCACTAGATTAATATGAGTAAAGATGATGAAGACAAAACTTCCTTCATCACTCCATATGGCACTTACTGCTATGTTAAGATGTCATTTAGTCTCAAAACAATGGTGCAACTTTTCAAAGGTTGATGCAAAAAAATATTTAATCCTCAGATAGGTCAAAATCTACAAGCCTACGTTGATGACTTGGTTGTGATAAGCATCAACACTGGAGACCATATTTCTGACCTACACGAGATTTTCAATAACTTAAGAAGACGTAACTTTAAGTTAAGTCTAGAGATGCGTGTATTTGGAGTTTTTTTTGGAAAAGCTTCTTGGATTCCTAGTTTCGGCTAGAGTGATTGAAGCATACCCAGCAAAGATTACATCCATCGATCAGATGCGCCCTCCGACCACAAAAAAGGAAGTCCCAAAACTAACCGGTTGTATGGCAGCACTAAGTCGTTTCATAGCACGGTTAGGTGAAAAAGCACTCCATTTCTTCAAACTTCTTCAAAAACACAATAGTTTTGAGTGGACTAAAGAGGCAAACAACGCCTTTGAAGTGCTTAAAAAGTACCTTACGAGTACCCCGATTCTAGTATCTCTAAGATCAGGAGAAACATTGCTAATTTACGTGGCTACAACGCCACAAACAGTTAGTGGTGTACTGGTTGTAGAACATGACAGTGTTCAATGACCTGTATATTACGAAAGCGAAGTCTTGCATGGACCAAAGGAACGATATCCACATGTACAAAAGTTGCTCTATGGTCTCCTTATTGCTTCAAGGAAACTAAGGCATTACTTTCAGGCCCACAAAGTGGTCGTACCAAACGGATATCCCCTAGGTCAAGTTCTTGGAAACAGGGAATCATCAGGACGAATAGCAAAATGGGCGGTTGAGCTTGGGGCGTTCGACCTGTATTTCATCTCACGACCAGTAATCAAGTCCCAGACAATAGTAGAATCAATGCCGAATGGACAAACCCTGAACCCACCCAAGGGCCCGAGTACGAACCCCACGATGAGTGGACAATGTACTTTGACGGTTCCTTGATGCTCAAAGGCTCGGGGGCTAAAGTAGTCTTCATATCCCCTACTAGAGAACACGTCAAATATATCATTCAGCTAAATTTTCTTGCAACAAATAATATGACAGAATACGAAGGTTTACTGGTAGGACTTCGAGCAGCCAGAGCGCTCAAGATTCACAGATTACTAGTGAAAGACGATTCTCAACTAGTAGCGAATCAAGTCAGGAAAGAGTATCAATGCTCAAGTACCACGATGTCATCTTATCTGGCGGAAAGTACGGAAACTCAAAAAGCACTTCTTCGGTTTCCAGATCCAACACATTCCTAGAAAGGAAAACTTTATAATAGACCAGTTGGCACGGATGGCCTCCACAAGGTCACTTGTCCCTCCTGGAGTTTTTCTCGAGCAACTCGATTTACACTCGGTGGTCAAGCATTCCGAGGACATAGATGTTCCATTGGAGGTCGTACAAATCAATCCTGCCAACATGGATGCTCCACAAGAGGTTGTCAAGCACGATCTCGGTAGAAATTGGATGACATCGATCTACAATTATCTTCAGCATGTCATTATTCCTGAAGATGATGTAGAGGCTGATCGTATAGCTCGAAAAGTTAAATCAAACACTCTGGTTGAAAGTGCCTTTTATAAACGGGGATCTCACGGAGTGTTGATGAGATGCATATCTCAAACGGATGGCATTAAGTTGCTATCCGACATTCATAGAAGAGTCTGTGGAGCACATCATTCCTTCAAAACACTAGTCGGTAAAGCCTTCAAGCAAGGATACTACTGGCCAACTGCCCTTCATGATGCAAAAGAGCTCATGACAAAGTGTGTATAATGTCAATTTCATAGTCGACAAGTGCATCAGCCAGCACAAGCTTTGCAAACCATATCTCTTTCTTGGCCTTTTGCAACCTATGGACTAGATATTCTGGGACCTTTTCGAAGAGCACCCATGGGTTTCGAATTCCTTTTCATCATAATTGACACATTTACAAAATAGATAGAAGTCGAGCCAGTTGTTAAAACTACAACAAAAGCCGCTAAGAGGTTCCTCAAAAAAATATGATCACACGATTTGATATACCCAGTCGCATAATCATAGATAATGGTACCTTGTTGTCTAGCGGAAATTTTTAGGAATTCTGCGAGGATCTAGGTATCAATATACATTTCACTTCCGTCGCTCATCCACAAAGCAATGGAGCAGTCAAGCGAGCCAATGGTATCATAATGTAAGGGGTGAAACGCCGAGTGTTCGACCAGTTAACAAAATGGTCAGGAGCTTAGGTTCAAAAACTTCCTTCTGTATTATGAGCCGTTCGAACCACGACCAGTCGTGCGATCAGTGAAACACCATTTTTTCTCGTTTATGGTGCTGAAGCCATGCTTCCTCTAGAACTAAAAATAGTCTCTGCTCGAACTGATTGTTTTAATGAAAACAATCAAGAAGAACGACGACTCAACGATATCAATGTCCTTGAGGAATGATGAAACCAAACCCTCATACGATCGGCGGTTTACCAACAAGCCATGCGAAGGTATCACAGTCGTAAGATGCAACCTCGCAGCCTAACTGTAGGTGATCTGGTTCTCAGAAAAATTCAGAGCCATGCTAATCACAACAAACTTTCTCTCAAATGAGAAGGTCCATATACTATGGTCGAAGTCATCAGACCTGGTTTGGTATAACTAGTTATGTCAGACGGGCGTGTTTTGTCACATTCTTAGAATATTGACCAATTGCGTAAGTTCTTTGTATAAGTGTATTTTACATTATGTCAATTTTCAATAAAGATTTGTCATTTTTTTATTTTCTTCGATGAGCTATATTGTTTATATGACTGTAATCATATTCTGGTTGCCTACTACTATTGTCTAAATGGTCGGAAAAGACCAAATTCTCTCTGATATCCTTTTAAAGGATCGCTGCTACTCTCTGGCTAAGACATATAAGTCAAACGTCATAAAGGTCCTAGCCGTGATCATTAAGTCAATGGTTCTCACGTGCGATCACACTCTTTTCTCAAAGAAACATATGAGTAAAAGGATCATAACACAAATGACTACATATAGTGATTTACATGCTTAAGAATTCGGAGACTACATTTCTTCACTTCAACATTCTATTCTACTCTCGTTTGGCTATTGGTCGGGATCTGGACCTCCTAGTCGAAAGCCCTCTGCATGTGGTCACCTTGCTGGAAGGAGTTTCCTAGCGATGGTCATTTTCTACTATCTTATTTGCCAGTCGGACTTGAGCATGAAACACGTTTAAGTGAGGTGTTTTCATGTCTTGAGTTCTTAGCAATAATTATGACAAGTTTGGATACTATATATAAATAAAGCCACTTATCGTTTATTGCATACATCATTGCGTAATTTCTTTCTCATTAAGGCAAGTCTTTTCTTACGACCATACAATGTATTGTTTAGTATTTCGATTATGGAAAGCATATCTACAACTAGTTGAAGTCATACACTGGTCCCGACCAACATTGATTTCCTAGTATTAATACGATCAGTTTTATCACATAATCAGCACATACTTTATACACAGTGGTCATGACTTTTATTCTTGGCTTACTACTTCTTTAGTAAAGATCTTCTACTATAAAGTAGTTGAGGGCTAGGAAATATGTGAGTACTTCATAAGTCAAAAGGATAAACAAAAGACTTTATTGATGAAAGAAATGTAAGTTTTTACATTCATACTTCTTATATTACAAAATCGTACTCCTCGGGATCATCAGACTGGTCGCTGCGGGCTGGAGATCCGGCTTCCATTTCCTCCACAACCTTGCTTCCGAGAGGCGATATTTCCTCGATAAGCTTGGTCGCTTCATCTCCTGAGCAGTTGAAATGTTCTTCAACAGCTTGGAGATGTACGGAGGGGTCGTAAGCCTTCAGTTTTGCCAGAGCAAAATCGATTCTATTAGTGACAACTTCCCTTATCGTCTGTGCATAGTTGTCTCGACTAGCTTTAAGCAAACCTCAAAGATCTTCGAGTTATTGGCCTAGGAAGTTGATTTTCTCTGCATTATCCTTCAAGAGAGACAGTTGCGATCTGATCCCATATCAAAAAGCATCTTGTTCAAAGCATTAACTTTTTCTTCAAGGCCCCGATTAAGTTCTGCCCCCTGGCCGCGCTCGAACTCAAGAGCTTTGTTCGCTCTGTTAATTCTTGAGTTTGCTCCGCACGAGTGAACCAAAGATAAATAATTATAATCAGAACAGATAGTATACTGGTTAAGCTTACGACCAATTACCTTAACTCTTCTTTGCACAAATGTCGATAATCTCCTTGTTTCTAGTCATCAAGAATTCGATCGACCGGTCCTTAGCTTGGCACTCACCTTCAAGCTTTGTTATTACGGCTTCCTTGGCCATGACATCTTCTTTTAATTTCTCCAAATCTATCAAATATGATAAGGGGAGAAGTTAATTAACAGAAGAGAAAAAAGATAGCAAAGAGGGAAAGATGAAAGTTCTTACTTTCTAATTCGGAGTTTCTTTTCTCCAAAAGTTTTATTCGTTGGTCAGTCCTCCAACCACAACGAAGTTCTCCACGATATGCTACAGACATGGCAAATTCTTTTAGTTTTTATTAAACATTAGAGGAAAAGGCTATGGAAGTGGTCGTGGATACTCACCCGGATTGCCATATCATTATGCTCGGCAAAAATAGTATTAGGACTTGTTTTTGCTTGACAAATCGATATTCTACCTAGGCCTCATCGAGTTCTTCATCGTAGAAGATTTGATGACCATGCGGGATACCGGTAGGATGAGGGGCCTTCGAAGAAATTTCCTAAAGGACTCCAGCGGTAGTCGGAACCTGCTGGGACCCTTCTGGAGCTTGTACCTCCTTAGGCGGAGTTGGAGCCGTCGCAGGTTCCTGAGCAGGCGCTGGCGCTGCCACCTACTCAGGGGCTAGCTCAACCTCCTTTTCCTTAGGAACCTTCTCTTGAGGAGTGCTCTAGTCGGAGGCGACCGAAACACCAGAGGTTCTTTGAAAATTCAAGAAAGGAAATTCAAGATCTTAAGGATATCAGAAGCATTAAAGGTATGCACTTACAAAATTTTCTTTCATGTATGCGTACTTGGTCTTCTTCTTTGTCTTGACCTTGAAGTGTGCTTGAGCAAAGTCCATAGCACTAGCCTTCCTTTTCTTGTCAACCGATTTCACCGGTTCTGAACTGGTAGGGTTGGTTGCACCCATGACATCCCCTGACCTCTAGTCAGAAGTGATATCCTCGACCAGTTGATCGAGGTCCCTAACCAGCTGGTCGAAAATGGTGTCTTCGTTGGTTTTCGGGACAGTTGCTTTCGCAGCAACTATTAGGTCATGAATGATCGCCCTAGGGCCAACGACCTCCGCAGCTCGATCTGTGGATCTTCTTTCCTCCTTTCTGAATTACAACTCAAGTTTAATTAGGCGATACAATTTTTCATCTAAATTATATATTCCTTTCTACAAATGCTCTTTTTTACCTACGGAGGAACATTCTCTCGCGTAGTCTCCAAGCAAGAGTCGGTTGGAACAATGGTTGGGTCGAAGCCCTTCTCGGACTCCTTCATCCTCAACTCGACTGCCTACATATCAAAGCAGAATCATATACAGATCAGAGAATATATAAAAGATGAAGAAAAAAGTTGTTATCTACCTTGAGTCTCCTCGGTCTCTCTTCTTCAGAGATGACCGCCAAAATACCGGAAAAAGTAGCCTTGGCATCAGGCTCCCCGACATAGATCATTTTGACTTGTTCCCTG
Source organism: Phyllostachys edulis (assembly GCA_036346405.1). NCBI lineage: Eukaryota > Viridiplantae > Streptophyta > Magnoliopsida > Poales > Poaceae > Phyllostachys > Phyllostachys edulis. The sequence continues at coordinate 1,865,201 of JAYEVD010000291.1, read as the reverse complement.
ATCTCATTAGAAAGGGCTTCAAAAGAACAAATAGGTCCCAAGGTTAGGAAATAAAACAACTAAATAAACCATACTGGTCAAAAAAGTTTTTATGACTTACCTTCCCTGGTATCCTTGGTCGCCTCGTCATGACCAATGTACCAGAGCAGAGGACATGACCGGAGCCTCAAGGGACTAATCATGCGCATAGAAAAGTCCCTCACCATGTGCCAAACGGTCAATCCCCTGGCACTAAAATCTTGGATGGCATTGACCACCCTTCCAACCCTTCCTTCTTTCTTCTCAGTAGACCGCCAGTTGAGATTCTCGCTCGCCACCTTCCCGGCGAAGTAGAGGGCGTCCTCTTTCATGACCGTCGTGTAGAACCAGCTTTCTTCCATGACGACCATAAGGACTTTGGGTACATCCGAATGTACTCGTCGGCCTTCCCATCGTGGAGTCTGTGAACACTCCCTGCTCGATCGTGACTTCCCGACCTCACCATCTTGTAAAAATACCTAAAGATAGATAAAAATTGGTATGCCTCAGGTTGATAGATAGAATTGGGAGCAATAGATTCGCTTCGCGCTCAACTCCGTAATACTCCAAGACTCTTGGAAGAAACGGATGCACTGGTAATCTGAATCCGCACTCAACGTAGGCAAGAAAACAGGGATTTCCCTTTCTTCGCGGCTCGAAAAGTGTTCTTCGGTCGTGGACCTCCACTTGATCAAATCCTTGTCAGGGAGCATCTTGACCTCCTCCAGCGCCTTGAGTTTCTTCCCACTCAGATCTGAAGCCAACCACTTGGTGATCGAGTCCGACATGACGAGATCTTTGAGTTGATGAGCGGAGGTCAGAGGAAGCTTTTGACGGAAACGTGAGGAGAGGTCGAACAAGATTCTTCAAAGAAGATGGAAAGGATTGGAGGAAAATCTGAAAGTGTAAAACCCTAAATCCTTGTGCTGGCGGGATTTTATAGCCGCAGTTCCTTAACAACAATCAGGAGTTACCCAAATGTCCAACGGACACAATCTTTTCTCCAACGGATAGAAAAACTCTTAAGTTTCCAAGGCAGTTTCTCAACTTTAAAGTGAATATAGACCATCTCGTATATCACGGGATTAAATGAGGGTGCACTTGACACGATTTTCGCCAGAGAAAGTGTTCACACGACCAATTCATTTAAAATTCGGGGGCTAGCTGACGAGGATTAAAATATCTACGTATTACTTTAATAGATAATAAAAGACCATATGTCTTTGTTGTCGTAACCCCTAAGACTAATGACCTCCGAGGTCGTAAGGATTCCAAATGTTACATAATAGGTACCTTGGTTGGATGAGGACCTGTACCTAGTCCCTGACCAAGTGATTGCTCGTAGAAGCAATAAACTGACATATGGATTTAGCTCCAAGCATATTCCTTACCGTGTGATGAATGGAACACATGTTATATTTGCTCCATACCACGCGACGTTTTATGGTCCTAAGACACTAACAACAACCACCATACGGTTGAGTGTCTCACAGACACTCAACAGCCGAACGATTGATACTTTACCAACTACAGCTTCGCTCCGACCAGTCGTGACACTTCCAACAGGTGTCTTTTCAAGAAATAACTGCCACGACTTCGTTGACTACTTAAAGGAGACTGCAAACAGCAGAAAGGAGGATCAGATTCAATCGCATTCCATCATATTGAAGCAATATAATCAGCATTAGATTCATACTTCAAGTCTGATTCAATAGCAAAGCAAGCACTACACTCAGTGTAATTAAGATTAGTTCATTGTCTTGTCGAAGACACATCTTGTAATATCTAGTTCATAGCAATAAAGAGCAGTCACATTCTCTCGCAAAAACTCTTTATCATTTTTCTCTGTTATTTCGTAAAATCGGCTACTCGATTGTAGCGCTTGACCTCGTCCGTTGCTTTTCGATCGAACGATGGAACTCGCTCATAATTCCTGTGCACTTCAGCATCTATGCTTTTACTGCAGTATGCGTAGGATCCTGTCATCCCCACCCAACCCTTGTACTATCCAATTATCAAGGACAATGCTCATTTGTTAGTACAAAAACTACTTTGATATCTTATCATCAACTAATCACTGATGGGAGAGATATTCAAATTCGGGTATTTTTCAACAATTTTTCCTTCCATCATTAAGAAATAGACCGTTGAATGCAGACCAAGAAAACGAAATCCCTTGTGTGATTTTATTGGAGAAAGAAAAGGTTTAACAATATATACGGTCGCTTTACCAATGCCTTACGTTGTTCGTTGGTTACCTCATGATAATGGCAATTAATGTTTGGTTAAGAAATGCTTTTGACTATTAGCTCCGGTTCATAAAAACAATTTGTTTTGAATATCAACGAGGTTTTGAAAATACAACTTTGATCACTAATCACTATTGTAATATATTTGTAAAACCCAATAAAATCACAATATTACGAAAGTACTTTTTAACACAAATCCACACATAATTTTTATGCATCTAATCTAAATATTAAAAACGACATCAAGAGCTAAAGTTTTCAAATTTCTATTTTCTTGCCCTGTACGTCTGGAATACTATTCGGCATTTTTCGAGCCGCATTCCTGCAACTAATTTTTCAACACGTAAAAAAGAATGCATTTGGTTGATGTCCACCGTATTGCATCACCACGAAAAAGCAATATTCTGACCGCGCTAATTAAAAGTTAAAACTATACAAACACTAGCTTTGACACAGTACCACAACACGGTCGAAACATTAAAAAGAGCACACTTTGCTCGGTCGCCTTAATCCCTAGTCAATCCTAGACACGAGATATCTCCGGGGAAAAAATCCTAGGTATGAAAGATCGATAAGAAAAACTTCAGAAACGTACTACGATCGAGAGGCCAACTTGCACCCGCACCACCACGGGCACTCGCACGTGCTTGACGATCCCTCTAGTAGGCACAACAACATATATCCGGCGCATCCCACCTTTTCGTGCCGACACGTACCGTTATTCCCTCTCGAACAGCAGGGAAAGCAAGTTTGGTAGAGCCCACTACGAAGAAAAGGCGGCAATCAGAGCGCGCACATCGCCGGAACCGAAGCATAAACTTTAGGCAAAAGCCGAGCTAGAGGCCGAGGAGAAGCGCGGTGATTTCGCCGGTTTGGCATCGCATGTGAAAAAGTTCGATTTGGGCGTGGATTTGCTGCTGCTGAGTGCTGAGTGCTGACTGCTTCGGTGGTCCAAGAAAGTGACTGGCCAGGCGCCCATGCAGCTCCTCCTCTGCTCGCTAGAATTTCTGTTGGAGACGCACCCGGCACCCCCATGTGTACGATGAGAGAGCACGTATATGGGAACGCTCGATTTACCACTGGCTACCGGCATTCATATTTCATAGTGATGTATACTTGCATTTATTGTTCTTGCGTTTGCAATGACACGGTGCAGTACACGTCTTTATCTTTACTGTTATAAAAGAAACACTTGGTGAGTCTGCTATTTACTCCATACCTTTTGAGTTGGTGTGATTTTTTATGGTTAGATATGTATATATATGCATATGTTACTATAATGATTTTCTGTGGACAATTAGATTATCTACACGTGTGATTTGTGATAAGACTATTTATGGCTTATTGATAGGACACGAATTATTTATATAAATTTTAGATGTAGGGATAATTACTTTATACAAATTGGTTTTCAAGTTTAGAACGTCTATATATATATATATATTTGAGATGTCTCGAAACACACGGGCGCTCGAGTGATACAAAACACGCTAGTATGTGATCAGGCCATTGAGACGTGTAGTGCTAACAAGAAGAAGCATATATAATATCTTCTTGCCTGCGATATGGTCTAAATAAAATATATGATCCGGAGAGAGAGAGATGTAGGTTATCCGAATTTCAAAAAGTTCCTATCGACCTGCCGACACATATCCCTCCCTCTCTCTCTTACAGGGAACCAGAATCAGCAATCACATCCTCAACCTTTGGAACCAGTGCGTGCAGCCATGCCCACGCATGCCCCGTCTCTCACTCGGTCTATCCGTCCCCGTGAAACTAGTACTACCACCAGCAGGACACATCTAGTGCGTTCCGACTTTTGGTGACCACGCACCTGGAGTCCCTGAAGCACCGACACTTCGGAAAATTATTGTATCTGTGTCAAATGTCGTATCGGATACGTCTCCGACACGTGTCGACGGAGTATCGACGATTTTTATAATAAATTTTAATCTTTAAAATTCCCGATACGTATCGGACACGTCGTGGCTATGTGTCCGACGTGTTTGATGACACGGCCCGGCCCAGAACACAGCCCAACCCCGAACCAGCTCAGCTAGGTTTTCCTTTCTCCCTCGCCTCGGCCGCTGCCTCCCACCTCCAGCCGCCTCCCACATGCTGGCTGCGCTCGTCGGCCTCTCGCGCCGCCGACTTCGCGTGCCCGGATTGAGCTCCAGCTCCTCGCGCCCGGATCGATTTCCTCCCTCTCGGCTGCGCGGCCCTCCTCCTCGCTTCGATCGCGCCGCCTCGGTAGCTCCTCCTCCCTCATTGCCGCGGATCCGGCTCTCTCGTGCGGCCACGGCTCGGTCGTCCTCCCTTAGCGGGTCGCGCCGGCTCTCCCTCGCGCGATCGTGCTGCCGACTCTCCCTCGCGATCGCGCCCGGCTCGAGTCCTTCCTCGCGCCCATTTTGGTACTCCCTCGCCTCGCCCACCAGGCGGTACTCCCTCGCGCCGCAGCTCCAGGTGAAGTCGTCCCCCCTCGCGCCGCCGGCTTTGGCTTTGCTTGTGAAGTTGTGATTTGTGAATGTGATACACTGAGTGACTGAGGATTGGATTGTTAGTATGTATGTTAGATTGTTAGTCCAGAATGGAGGATTAGAAGCTGCATGTGTACTGAACTACTGATGCTTTGCTTGTGAATTGTGATACACTGGGACTATGCATCATTTATGTACTGATGATGCTATGCTTGTGATACATAAATGTTGCATTGATACTTGTTCTCATGTTAATACTTGACTGCAAGAAGAATGAAGAGGCAAGGGTCAATGGGTCATCTTTGAGAGGTACATATTCCGAGTTTATTTTGCACTTTACAAAATTTCAGCTCGACGAGCATGGAGAAACATAAAAAATGATACATATGTGTAATTTATTCTTATTATTTAAATATATATAGCCGTATCGCTATATCGGTATTTTTGGGAAAATGGTGAATTCTCGTGTCGGTGTCGTGTCGACGTATCCGTGTCCATGCATCATAGCCTGGAGTTACATTTGATTTACCATGAAGACAGCAAGCGACGTCGATCTCACCATCAGGCGATTTGATTTCCTGACAAAACGCGGCAACAAGCGCCGCCGTGGGGATGAACTGTGACTATCTCATTTTAGGATCATCAAACTCTCCACAGCCATCCAAAAGTTCACTTGCGAAATAAGGATGAGTATATTAAGCATGCTTGTGTTTTATTCATTAAAGCCAAACTGTAATTTATAAGAGAGTAAGGTTTAACAGCCCGTTTTTACACTACCATGGGCATTCAAGGCCAAAATTTATATATTACAAGACAAAAGATCTTTCGGCACCACAGACACACTTGAGCATGATCGAAACCTAGTAGTAGTAGTCATCACCATCCAAAGGATCTTCTAATCCTCCCTCATATTGTTCTCTGGTGACTTCCTAGGTTTCTTCTATTGATGATTCAACAAGTATATATGAGTACAATCGTACACCGCAAGCCACATGGGGAAGTTGTTTAACTAAGGAAGAAGTCCATTCTACCCCCTCAAGTATCGACATACGGATACCTAACCCCCTGAACTAAAAAACCGGCCCTTTGACACCCCTAAGTTGTAAAACCAGACAACCTACCCCCTCTGGCTGTTTCGTGCGGTGGTATATGCTGATGTGGCACCCGAGTGGCCCGGTTTTGCCAAGAGGGGAGCTGATGTGGATTTTCTCTCCATTTCTTCTCTTCCTCTCTCCATTTCTCCATTTTCTCCCACTGGAGCTTTGCTCCCTAGCCGCATCTCCTCCGGGTGCCGCCTCCAGCTGGCCCCACCGACGCCGCCATCGCCGCCTGCGTCGCCTCCAACCTGCTCCTCTCTGGCTTGCTCCCATGCGCCGCCTCCACTTGCTTCTGCGTCCTTGGCTCAAGGCCGCCATGCATGGTCATTGCCCGTGGCCATGGCAATGGCCACACGCACCATGGCTCGACCACTGAATCCGAGGGAGAAGTTGAGGGAGGTGGGAAGGGGAGGGGTAGGCGGGGGCGCGAACCAGATCACGGAGAGCCAAGCGAGGTGGGGGGCGCAGACCAGAGCACGCGGGGATCTGGCCGAGGCGGCGACGATCGCTGAAGCAAGTCCGCGGAGAGGCGGGGTTGGCACTGCAATGGCGAAGGTCAGATCGAGGAGCCGTCACAGTGACTCGACTCCCTTTCCTCCCACACCAGGCACATGTGACACTGTCTTTCTCTTTCTTCCCCGCCACTGGCCGCGCCGCCGCCGTCTTCGTTCTTCCGCTCCGGTGACACACTCGCCCTCTAGCTGTGTCATCCCATGTTCCGGGACCTCTTCCCCCCCTACTTCTCCTAGCCGATTGCTCGCCATGGTGCTCTCCCGCCACCGCCCCTTTCTTCCCCGCTTCCGACGCCGTCACCACACCTCCACGGCCCACCCCTTGCCTCCTCGACCCCACCATGAAGTTCCCCTCGCCGAGGTGCACCTGGTGCTCGCCTCCCCTTGCACGCTCCACCGCCCAATCGCCACCGCCCCATGTACCCCGCCGTCGTCGTGCGCCGCCGCCACCTCCGGCCACCATTCGCCGCGCCGTCACCTCCTATCCCCTCCTATGGCCGTCGGAGACCCATTTTGGGCCACCTTGCAGGTCGCGAGACCTCTCTTCGTCGGCGTCGCCTCCATGACCGTATGCGCTTGGAGCTCCCTGCACTGCTTCTCCTCTTTCTTCTTTGTTTCTTTCTTCTTTGTGACACTTACACTTGGGACCCACTTGGAAGAAGTCCATTCTTTGTCTGAGTCAGTGGCTGACCTGGCGAAACCAGTCCGAACGGATGCCACGTACGCAAAACCACCGCACAAAACAGCCAAAGGGGGTAGGTTGTCCGATTTTACAACTTTGGGGAGGTCCGGTTTTTTAGTTCAGGGGGTTAGGTGTCCGCATGTCGATACTTGAGAGGGTAGAATGGACTTCTTCCTTTAACTAATTGTCAGGATTTCAATTGATTGTTGAGGGTTTACTATAATATGAGTATGGATGCATCCTTTGAAGTAAAGCACTCTGACTTTAAAACAGTAAAACCATAATAATAATAATAAGAGATAGGGTTTTCAACATCTGTATCTGCCACACTAACATCTCAAAATCTCTACTTACGCCTTCTTACTAGAATCACCTATGAACACATCTCAATTAATGGGAAGCACGCTGTATTTGAATCCCATTAATTATACTATGTAGAGTTACCCAACTTTACCCACAAGATATCTCAAATTCACAATGTCAATCTACAAACATGCAGCATAATTGTGTGAGACTGAGTTGAGATAACAAAGTATTTTCACTGCTCATCCTTTCCAGCCTCTACTTGATAGGTTCTTGGCCAAACAGCCATCAGGAGACCACCAGCCCATGGCGGAGTTCGCGGTCCGATGCTGAATGGACCTATCGTTGTGTACATCAACGACTAACCCTTCGGGCCTACTCCTGTCCCATCCCTTTTTAAACCCACGGCTGCCCTTTATCACTGAAGTAGGTGCCACTTGTAGATATTCGATTGGAAAGAGCAGTGTACTAAGCTAGATTGGATATACCAAACCTGTGGTTGAGCGAATTCTATGTCTATTGCTTGGCGTAAGGCTCTAGTCCTTACTTGTCTCAAGTGGGGAGATGGACCCTTGTAAAATCCCAAATTTGAAGTTCTTTTGAAGCCTTTAAAAATAAAAATAACCATTTGAATTTTCTTGATTAAGTTCAAGTTTAATTTGAATTTTTAGGGAAAAATGATTTAAGGTGATTAATCTAAACTTCAATTAAATTCAAAATGTTTTATTTGGGTTCCTTGAGTTCCAAAGTATTTTATGGAATTTTCTAGGAATTTTTGGAGTTTATTTGCTATTTCTTTGAACTTGATTTTATTTAATATAATTTCTAAATTTAGAAATCAATTTAAAATCATGATTTCCTCTCGGGCTCAATCTTTTCCGGCCTACTCCTTTCCCCACCACCCGCCGTCCTGCCCCGCCTTCATTGCGCCGGCCAATTTTCTTTTCATTTAATTAATAATTTGCCACTCCAAACATGTGTAATTCAGGATTTGTCACTCCACGTGTCTATGACATGTGGGTCCTAGGGCCACATGTCATAGACATATGAGTGGTAAATCCTGAATTGCACATATTTGAAAGTGGCAAATAATCAGAACTCCCTTTTCTTTTCCCTCGACCCAACCTGGTCCACCGTGCCAAGCCCAGCTCACCCCTGCCTCGTCCTCTCATTGCCGGTGGACCCGCCTCGTCAGCCACCACGCCAGCTTCGTCTTCAATCCGGAGGCTTAGTCTCTGTCCAACACGCAGCACCGCCAGCCTCCATCAAAATCCCTCCTTCCTAACCCTTTAAAAGCTCGTTGCCCACGTCGAAAGTTGTGTGTCATCTTCCTCTCTTGAATCCCCTAGACGTCCTCGCCGATTTGGTTTTTGTCTTGCTAGATTCCGCCAAAGAAGCTATCGCGGCCGAAGGTCATCCTCATTGGATTGCGCCGCTGTTGACCCAATCATTGTATTCACCTTCTCGCGTTCTACGTGGTGCTCGCCTCCTCGTCGCCTGAACCTCGCCGAGATGCCGCCGCCTCTTTCCTTCCCAAAGCCGACCACCGTCTCCACATTCAATCTTGTCGTCGGCAAGTCCTCTTGCTTTCTCGTGTGCATCACCCTGTGTTCCCAAGTTCCCTCTTCTGATCCCTTCCCTCCTTTTGTTCCCTCCACCGCCGAGGTGCCCCCCTCCTGTCGTCGCGCCGCCGCTCCTGTCTTCCTCTGGTCTCCCCGAGCTGCTCTACGTGATCCCCTCCTCGTCGCCAACCCTAGGCTCGCCTCCACTCCCCTTGGGCACCCTTGTTTCACCAAAGTCATCGCCCATTCACCGTCATCGCCATTGCCGCCTCCACAGTGCCGCTCTAGCCGCACCGTCACCACCCCGAGAACCCCCCGTGACACCGCCATTCCATTTTTGCCCTTGTCGTTTGTCCTCTCACCATCATTCTTCATCACCGTCGAGCGCAAGCCGCTACCTCCTACTCCTATGTTCTTCCTCTCTCTGCAGCTCTCTTTTTCTCTCTCCCTTACATGTGGGTCCCTTTGTCATTCTCTCTTTCTCTTTCTTTCCCTTCCAGCCTAACCCCACATGTCAATCTATCTTTCTCTCTCCCTTTCACTTACATGTGGGTCCCACTTGTCTGTTTCAATTTCTTTTTCTTTTTCAACCGAGAGAATATTTCAGGAAAATTCTTTCTTCCCTCTCTTTTTTCTTTTTGGCAAATCTTCCGAGAGTTCGTTCTCCTTCGTCCAAACTCCGATTTAGTCCGTTCAAGTTTCTAAATTCATCTAAAATCGAGCACTTTCTTTAGAGTTGGTTTTGATGTTTTTGGATTTTATTTTAGATTTATTTGTGCTTCGCTCGTTGTTTCTCTCTCGTTTAGACGATTTGTTTCAAGGAGCAAGAGCATAAGCAAGTTTTGAAGATCCAAGTATGGTAACTGAGCAAAGTCAAGGTAAGTCTTTGTCCTTTGATCATATTGAACCTATTATTTCAAAGTTATATTGTTTTGTATCAAATTGTATACTATCTTTATATCAACTGCTTTTGAGAGTAGTTAATCACAAATTTGTCATTATGTCTCAATTGATTATTTGAGTACCAATAATAATTTGTCACCACAGATTGGTCATTATTAGTTGGACATATTTGTATCACAGACATGGTTTATTGTAGAGATGCTTATGTAATACCCCGAAACGATTTAGAGAGAGAATGAAAATGATTAGTGGGGTTTTCTGAAAAAATATATCAAAATATCAAGTTTCTCTTCCGTTTGTTTAGCAATTTTCTGGTTGAGAGAAATTTGTTTAGTAGATCAGTTATTCTGCTGTCTGTGTTGTACTGTAATTTTGGGTACCGTATGAGCGTAATTAGAGGATGTCATCTACTAGATAGTTGTAGAGGACTTCGTTAATTTTCTATAGAGTGCTTAATCATGTCAATTGATTGGATAGATTAAGAGTTATGATTTTTGTAAGCCTACTTTCTATAGAGTTGTCATCTTTTGGCAACATCTTGGTAGACTGTGGATTAAAATAAGTAAATTGGTTAATTAGGGTTTTTGAAATATATGAAAAGTGTACATATCTGTCTAAGGGTTCTAGATAGTCCACGAATATGAAATTTGGTTGGGTAGAATAGAAGTTATGATTTTAGAAAGACTATTGTTCAGAAATCGGTGGCTGCTGGACGCAGTCGTGGGAAATTATTAAATTGACTTGGTAGATAGCGGAATTGAATTTTGGGCATAACTAGAAAGATGTAGATAAATTTATGTAAATTCCAAAAATGTTATGGTTTACTGTATTAGCATATGTAAATTAATAGATATGAAAATAGTAAACCTGTTGTCCAGAAGATGACATTACTGTCTTCTGGGTTAAAAACAGGGGGTTAAATGATTTAATTAGGAATCGTAGCCAACTAAGAAATTATGGGGAATTTTGTGTAGTTTCCATAACTGGTGTGGTCTTCCATGTTAGGACTTCAGAGTCAAAATTTAAGCTATTTTTTCTTTAATACCGACTTATATTTTATTTTAATTGCAAGCAATATGGGTGACCGTTCCATTGTTGGATATGAAATAATGGAGGAGTGTTGCGGATTTGGGAATCGTGTAGGAACGATGTCATTTAATTGTTGTTCTTGTACTGTTGTAGTTTGTTATTGAGATTGGGTATTTACTGTAGGAGGAGTGATGTTAGGTTTGTTGTCATCTTCTAATCAAACCGTTCCTCGCTACTAGAAGAGGCTAGTGATTCATGGTTTACTTCATTATGATGAAACTTCTTTAGTGATCAATGGTTGATCATTGTATTTCTTGTTTATCACTCATTACCATTTCTATGCTTTCGAGTTTAATTATTTCGTGCTTATATTTTATTTTAATTACAAGCTTACTCGTAATTTATCAAGTTGCATAAGGTAGTTTAGTGGTATTCCAGGCTCGGTGTTGGGCTAGGGTGTTATAGTTTAGCCATGCTTAGTTACGATGGGCTCATGATCACATGTTCAATATTGATAATTTACTTAATGATATATAGAACAGTGGTGTGATGTCACTGTTGTACCAATTATGGTGCGATGCCGCTATTATAAAATTGTGTGTCATGGCAGGGATTATCATTGGTTTGGTTGAACAAAATGATTTATGCTCAAGTGAGTAATAGTGAAGTAAAGGGGGGTGCAGGTAGCACATTGTCTTTAGATGAAGTGGTCTCGCTTGGGTGAATTGTCAAAGACTTAATCTTGTGCGCCATTTAACTAAGCCATATCGTACAACCACATGTGTCGGGACCTATATTTACACATCCGAAACCCTCTGTGTATTCTGAACTAGTCCTAGATCAGTAGCTAACTCACACAGAAAACATCGATAAAATACCATCCATTTATCGATTTAACTAAAAATATATCAAAATAACAAATAATGATAATAACTGAACCTTATGGTTGACGTTTATTTAACTTGCCACTAGGGCTAAAGAAACAAATAAACTCTTACAGCGGAACGGAAAACTTGAAAATGCCAATCAACATGCCCAGAGACAATCGAGTGGAGAACGCATCCTAATTCGTAAAGTCTTCATAAAACTCCTATTCGTAGAATTATTGAGCAGCATGAGTTTCTTCAACTAAGCAACATGACTTTCTTCAATTGAGCACCAGCGGAGCGAGGGAATCACGGTGGTGGTGTTGATGAAGCTTGGGGTGGTCCGAGGCGAGCAGACGATGGAGTCGTGGGTGGCGGGGCGGTGGTGCACGGTGACGGCAAGCCGGAGGTGGGGAGGCTCAACTTGCAGGTCGAGGATGTGTTTGTGGGCTTGAGGCGATGCTAAAGGTGTAGATGATTGGGTGGGTATGTGGATGGAGGTGGCAAATCGAAGATGGGGCTCACCAAGGGGCTTTTGGGTGCGGCGGTGCTGGTGCGACGTAGCCAGAGTTGGGGAAGATGGAGGGAGTGTGTGTGGGTGTGTGGCGGTGCTAAAGGGGATGAAGAAGTCGCCGAGCTCACTTTTTATACGCCACGGCTAGGCGAGAGTGGGCGCGAAGACGCGGGTGGCGCGTGGATAACCGTGGATTCGGCCACCGAGGAGGGAAGTCGGCGATGCGATGGTGGCTACGTCTCATTGGCGTGAGTTGGCGCGGTGAGCAGGCGGTGAGGATCGAGCGCGGTGTGGATCGACGGCGGGGATAACTTAGTGCTAGCGCAGGCAGAGATTAATGCCCGACGCAAGGTGACAAGCGAGGTGACGAGACACCGCGTGTGGCGCAGCGCGGCGAAGGGAAACCGAGAGCGCGGGCGCGCTGAATGGCGGCGTGACACAAGGCGAAGGGGAACAGGGGGGAAAGCAGCTACGTGGAGTGCGCTTTCCAACTGAAGAGACGAGTTTCCAAAAGAGGAAAGTTGCTTTTTGGGAAAACTCTTCCAATTTGGCAAAAACTCTAAATTCAACTTATAGTAAAATAAACTCCAAATTTTAAAGCGTGTGGTAGTAAGGATCGGGCGCGGAGCGGATCAACGGCGGGGGCGGCTCGGTGCTAGTGTGGGCGGAGATTAATGCATGGCGTGAGGTGGCAAGCGAGGTGGCGAGGCGCTGGTGCGGCTTGGTGCAGGCGAAGGTGATAGGAGACCGAGGCAGTGCGCGCGCGCGCGAACGGTGGCGTGACACAAGGTGGAGGGGAACAGAGGAGAAAGCGACTGCGTGGAGTGCAGTGCGCCTTCCAACTGCAGAGGCGAGTTTTCAAAAGAGGAAAACGGCTTTTGGGAAAAACTCCAAATTCAACCGAAAATGAAATAAACTCCAATTTTTTTACATTTTGGGTTGTTTCATCCACGTCGACCAGTGGCCAGATTCCGTTTGAAGCCTCCTCCCGAGAACGGCAACGAAGCTGAGAAAAGTAGCGGGCGGCGATTAATGCCCGACGCGAGGTGGCAGTCGAGGTGACGAGACGCTGGCATGTGTAACATTCCAAATATAGGTTGTGTTTCAAATGTAACCAAACCAGGGTTTGTGTTTCAAATGTAACCTAATATGGGTGTGTGTTTCAAATGTAAGAAAATGAGAAGAAATTAAAACTTTTCTTACATCTTGCGCTTTTTGAACTTTTCTATAATTCTTGTAAGAAGAGGCAATATCACGGTTGAAGACCGAAGAGCGGTTTTAAAACACAATCGCTGTCAGGATCACGACGGTCAAAATTATTAGTATCACGAAAATAACCGGAAAACGCGCTCTTCGCCTCACGCTCAATTTATTCCTTGTTTTATAAAAGGATCATCCGCCATTTCCCCACATACTTATAAAAAAGTAAATGGTCGCTTCTTCCTTGTCGCCAGATCGATGGGAAAAACTCCAAATTCAACCGAAAATGAAATAAACTCCAATTTTTATTATGGAACCGTTCGTGATAATTATCACCGAAAATTTTGGGTTGTTTCATCCACGCCGACCATGTTTGTGTGATTTATGGCCGATTCCGTTTGAAGCCTCTCCCGAGAACGATGTTAATTGTCTTATGCTGAAATTGAATTGATAATTAGTTCATAAAAATGATGTAGTCTTATGCTGAAATTGAATTGATAATTAGTTCGTCCTCTTGTCGTGATTAATGCCCGAAATTGAATTGATAATTAGTTCATATTAATAGAGGTAATGGCGAAATTGAATTGATAATTAGGTCCCCTTGCTCGTGATGAATAGTGTCAATAGTCTTATGCTGGAATTGATAATTAGTTCGTCCCCTGTGCCTACAACATCCCAAATATAGGTTGTGTTTCAAATATAACCAAACCGTGGTTTGTGTTTCAAATGTAACCTAATGTTTCAAATGTAAGAAAATGAGAAGAAATTAAAACTTTTCTTACATCTTGTAGTCTTTGGACTTTTCTATAATTCTTGTAAAGGAATTGTGGAATTCAAAACCTAAACCTCCATCATTGACTAAAGTCAAACCCTTTTTCAACTTTGTCAAGAATCTTATGTTCAACCTCTGGAAATATTTTTCCTTGGTTCTAAGGATGATGTGTGACACCTCTGAAAATTTTCATAATTTTTAGAAATTATTTGATAATTTTTGGAGCCAAGTCAAACCAATTTGACCTTAGGTCAAACCCTAGAGCAAGCCTTGAGGAATTTCTTGAGAAAAATACAGTGTATGAAAATCTCTGAAAATTTTATGTAAGGTTAATCCTGGAGTGAGGAAGCTCCAGTCAAAATTTTAGAATTTTTGGAGTTAGTTTGCTACCTCTAAAAATTCTTCCAAACTTAGCTTTCAAATTAAACCCTAAACTGGTTTTCACTATTCCTCGGGCTCGAGCCACTTGATTTGGTCGAACCAACTAACTGTACCGGCGCACCCATTTTGGCCCGTGAGGTGGCACAGGTGTTGAGCCGTTGGATCTCCATTGTGCGGTTCACGTTCGCACGGAGCTATGTAACCCAGATCTCACGCGAGCCGTCGGATCAAAATCGAACGCTGGCCCTGTCGTCCCCTTCCTCTTGCCTTCGCGTGCGCTGCGCTGGGTCGCCATGGCCAGAGCTGGCATGGGCAACGCAGCGTCGTGTCCACTCCGTGTCCTCACCAATGGGTCGTAGCATTAAATGCACAATGTGCTCTCTCCCTCAAAGTCGCCATTCTCACCTGCTCCCGTCACTCAACTCGCCCAGGGCAGAGCATGGACCATGGCTCACCTTTGAGCATGCACCCACTCCATGCCTTGCTCTCCTGCTATAAGAAGCTCCCAAGCTCCTCCTCTGCCTCCCTTTAGCATCCTTGCAACCTCCCTTAGCTCCCTCTCTTCTCGAGTGAGCTCAAACACAAAAACCCCCAAATCGCCATTGTCAGCCGTGGAGCTTCTTCTTCATCGCCGGCGCTCCAGTGGTTCTTCTTCACTTCCACTCGCATCACTTCGCATCCCTTATCATCTTGAGCATATCCCCTCAACTAATTTTGGTTTGCATTCTCAGGAATCGACTAATTTGGGGTTTGTTCAAATTCGATCGAAATTCACTCTTTTCATCCTCACCACCGGTAAGCTCCTCTTCTCTTCAATTCTTTGCTCGTGGACCATCCTTGAGCCCTATTGAAGCTAATGTGATGACCCTATCTTTCCCATTTTGCTCAGGCCGTCGTCTCCTCGTTGTCGTCTCCAAATTTCGTGCGGCTCAATGTCACGGAGTCGCTTCCAACCTTCCCGGTTCCTCCGCGTCCTTCAGGTAGCTTCGCCGTAGTCTCTAGATGCTTAGGCACCGCTTACTTGAACCGATGCGGAGCTCCTTTGCTGCTTGTCATTTGGCCGTGCATGGCACCGCCGCTCCTCACCGGCTCGTCGCCGTTCTAGGCCGGCTCAGCCGCAGTGAGTGGTACCATTGTGTGCGCAAGGCTATTGCCGACCTCAGACCACTCTTGGTTTGCGCCGCCGTGGCCTGAATCGTTGGCGATTCGCTGTGGAGCGCGCTCGGGTTCGTTGTCGGACGCGAGCGACACTGTTGCGACGTCATTAACTACTAATGATTGGTTAGCGCAGTTAATGGATGTCTTAAGCGCTTAGTGAGTCGCTGACAGTGGGTCCCACGCGCTTAAACGCGCACTATGCGCGTGCGTTTGGTGGGTTCGATGTGAGCCGTCCATCTTTAGATCTGCGGTCCTGATCGCGTGAACGTTTTACTTCTCTGTTCGTTGTGAGCCGTCCATCTCACGATCTGCGGTCCACGTTCGCGGGATCCTTCGCGCACGCGAGTTCCACTACGGCCGCGCGTGATTCAATTTGGGCCGTTGGATGCAACATCAACGGTCCACATTCGTTGGATCTGCGCGGGAGCGCACGCGTGCGTTGTCCAGTTGGCTTGGGCCGTGCGATGCTAGATCAACGGCCCAGGTTTTTCCACGTCGATTTGATTTTAGGATTTTCCCGAGACATTTATTTGTGAACTAAAAAAGGTAATAAACTTCAAAATTGCATAACTAATTCATTTTAGCTCCATTTGAGTTGATTCAAAGTTTGGTAGCTCTTGTTTGAACTGAGCTTTAATCTAAAAATGGTTGGAAGCTTGGTTCGGCTCCAGAAAATGGATTGGTAAATTGGTTTAGAAATAGCTTTAATTGTTGTTCTAAAAATTGCATTTAACTTGTAAATTGCATAAGTAATTCTCTGTAGGTCATTTTGAGTGAATCCAATTTTGTTGGCTTCCTCTGTTAATGTACTAAATGGTAGAATAGGTGTTAGGCATGCCACTATTTTTAAAACCTTTGTGTGTGCATTTTGTTTTGTGCTCTTTTGCATGTCTTTGAAAAATCATAGAAAATGCATCCTAGCTCCAAATGAGGTGAATTCAATTGTGTTGTTCATCTCATGAGGTGCTTTGCTTTCCATAAAAATCCCAGGTGCAACACCTCTTTGAAAAATTGTGCTAAAGAATTTAATTAGGATGAACAGTAACCGGTTTGAATTTTTAAGCCTTTTTCCAGCTGAGTAGATTTGTTTTGGCCATAAATTTTGCATTGAGAATCCAAATCAATTGGTTCTTGTTGCTAAATTCCTTTAAAATCATGCTCTTGCTGCTGTAAAAATTTCAGTGCATTTGGAGAAATTTGGCTGTGGAGTCTTTTCGGTATTCTTCATTCTTATCGGTTCTTTTTCGTTTTTTCGTTAGGTGCCGACGAGTGCGTTGATCTCGAGAGCATTCCTCTGCAGCATAGTGAGCATATCCAGCAAGGCAAGTAGTTTGATCATGTTTAATCCCATTATTTTCAAAGTCTAATATATTGTTTGCAAAGTGTATGCATCCATGCTCTATTTTGTTGTTAAATTATTGTCGATTAGTTGATCCTATAGATGCATACTCTGTAGGTAAATGTTCAATCTCTACTACTAAGCCTAGGAATATCTTGCTGTGATTTAGAGTTCGTTGGATGAGCTCTTGTCACTTAGTAGATTACGTGTTGATATTGCTTAGAAATGCTTAGCTTACGGTAGAATTGGGCGGTTATCGACTTAGTCGATAACTTTGATCACACAAATCTAATTATTATTCCATTATGTCCAGCACTTGTGCTTTGTTAATTTATAAAGTCAAAAACTGAAAATGAAAACTGTTTGGACTTAGGCACAATGGATGATGGTGTGATCTGTTGGTGTGTAGAATGATGCCTAAGTCAACGAGGACCGAACATCTTGTTACACTAAACCAAGCAATTTAGCGTGCTAACCACACAAGGGTATTGGGAAATCCTCTTGGCTAAGTACTTTGGGGGGTGTTAATTATGAGTCGATGGTGGTTAAAATGTTTTTATAAGGATGGGAGCACCCACAGTTGCTTAGGCTGGGCCGCTGCATCCTACCCTTCGGGTTGTCGCGACTCTTAATTAGCATCACCCATTGGAAATGTCTCGTAGGATTTAGCCGTGCCGGCATACCAAAGGAAGTGTGCTAAATAGCTTGGCGAAAAGGCGGTCTGACGTGTGTGTACATTGGTATACCACTGCAGGGTATAAACTATTCGAATAGCCTTGTCCTAGGTTATGGACACGCTTGGGGAGGTCTTTCGAGAGTTAGACTATAACATTTTAATTAAAACTTGATGTGGATGGTATGAATGGGTAATTCATGCTATTGTTGTGGTGACTATTGGGTTAGTCACTTCCAGGATTGTTGTTGTCATCTATCTATTGTTATTATGTTGTTGTCTCGCTATCATTTGCAAATTAAAAACAGATTGCAAAACCGCTTTAAATCTATTACATTATTGCAAATGAAAATTGCTTTATGTCAAAACAACATACAACCTCCACTTAAATAAGCTTTGCATGTAGCATATGTATAGGCTTGTTACACTACACGTAAGTCTTATGCAGTACATTTTTGTACTCATTTGCTTTGCTTAATTAATTTGTTGCAGAGGAGGTTAATCCCAATTCATGTTTGCAAAGATTCACTTTTGTGAGATGTGCTAAGCACGCGGAAGACTTGAATGAATCCACCTAAACCCTCAAATCATAGGATTTGACGACTAGGTTGGTGGCAGTACTACAAGATTACTAGTTGCCTTGTGGGCTATAGGCAAACCGTATGGCTTTTGTTTATCGTCATCTTATGGCTTTTACGCTCCCACATGCTTCCACAAGCTATTTATTTAACTCTCTTAGTTGTTATTTGGCCTTCTTTTCTTCCCTAAACCCTAAAAACCAAACTAGGTTTGCAAATGAAGTGCTTGGGTCACGAAAAAGCACCTCTTTTATATGTAATAACTCTATTATGTATGTCTTTTGTTTAATCTAGTTCGTGCTTTGGTTCTATGTCTTGTATAGAATTGATGCATGATTTTGTAAAGGGTGTGTATAGCTTAGTCCCGATCCTCTCGCCGTTGACCGGCGCATTTCTAAGAAGTATACAACTTGACCCGTTAGCTCAAAACATATTCAAGACATGGAAATTATTTTGTTTGTGATGCTAGGGTCAATGGATGACTAAGCATTACAAGCCAAATAAACACGGGTCCTCATACCATGCTGTTGTTCGTTCATTACGCGGTATTACCTAAGCAACCAAAGCACTAGATTACCGCCAACGAGAAATCCAAAACACAAATTACACCAGATCGAAAAACCATACCGCTTTTTTATGTAATACCGACTAAAACGCAGTACTACCGCTTAAACATTGCCGGTATTATCAAGATCGCTAGTATCACAGACAACATTACACGCGGCAGATTACCGACATCCCGACACTTGCCAAAAACAGATTTCAACAAAACCGAAAACGATCGCTTCGACAAACCCAAAGAGCTATTGCCAATTGTACCATCACATTAAGATCGTGAGTATATCCCCATGATATCCACACCTTGTGGGCTATAGGCAAACCGTATGGCTTTTGTTTATCGTCATCTTATGGCTTTTGCTTCTGCTGTTTATTTAACTCTCTTAGTTGTTATTTGGCTGGTCGGCCCCTTTTGTAATAACTCTATTATGTATGTTTTTTGTTTAATCTAGTTCGTGCTTTGGTTCTATGTCTTGTATAGAATTGATGCATGATTTTGTAAAAGGGTGTGTATACTGTATTTCTGGGAAGTATACATATCTCGAAGACATGAGTTATTTTGTTTGTGATGCTAGGGTCAATGGATGACTAAGCATTACAAGCCAAATAAGCCGGGGTCCTCACAGCGCGGCTTGACGCGGGCGAAGGTGGCGGGAGACCGAGGCGGTGTGGGCACGCGCGAACGGCGGCGTGACGCGAGGCGAAGGGGAACAGGGGGGAAAGCGGCTACGTGGAGTGCACCTTTCAACTGAAGAGATGAGTTTCCAAAAGAGGAAAGTTGCTTTTGGGGGAAAACTCTTCCGATTTGGCAAAAACTCCAAATTCAACAGATAGTCAAATAAACTCCAATTTTTCGGAGCGGGTGAAAGCGAGGATCGGCGCGGATCGACGGCGGGGGCGGCTCGGTGCTAGTGCAGGTGGCGATTAATGCCTGCGCGAGGTGGTGAGGCGCTATTGCAGCTTAGCGCGGCCGAAGGCGACGGGAGACCGAGGTGGTATGGGCGCGCGAAAGGCGGCGCGATGCAAGGTGAAAGGGAACATAGGAGAAAGCGTCTGCGTGAAGTGTGCCTTCCAACCGAAGAGACGAGTTTTCAAAAGAGCAAACCGGCTTTTGGGAAAAACTCCAAATTCAACCGAAAATCAAATAAACTCTAAATTTTTAAAATTTTAGGTTGTTTCATCCACGTCGGCCAGTGGCCAGATTCCGTTTGAAGCCTCCTCCCGAGATCGGCAACGAAGCCGCGAAAAGTAGCAGGCGCAGGTTAAGACGAAAGCAGAAACGCCCGGGAAACGACTCAATAGGGGAAGTTTCTGGCGGCAACCAGCTGCAACGCGTCCGATGGCAGTAGCGGCCAGCTTCTTGTGCTGTGTACGGGCACGCATGCCCGTATTGTACGTGCATATACATATACATACGTACGTACATGTGCGTATGCAATTGCAGACATGCAGTAGACTATCCAAGGAAGCAGACGCTAAGTACATGTGCCTGCTTACAGAAAGCAAGCAGACTATCCAAGGATCCTCTGCATTAGCACGTCATTAGCACAGTGATGTACGTTAGGGTACGATGTACGATCTGAAGTGAACGGTTTGCTACAGTACCAAACGCACAATAAATGCTCTACAGGATCCGGATCAGACAGAGGACGTTTTGACGAAGTCTCTAGTGCTACAAGCCTTGAATGCTCTGCCTACCAGATACGAACGCATTGCTCCCCGACCTGGCATAGGAGGCGACTAGCCGTTTCAAAATTAAACACGCAAGGGCACGGTTCTATAGAATTACTGCTGCAGATCAATTAATCAATTAATTAATGCTTCCGCGGCTGGCTTAATGTGCTTAGCGTCTGCCCTCTTGGTAGCTACACCGTGTTTCTACTCTGTCGACGAAACCCATGGCTAGGCTGACAATGCTACCCAGCAGTAAACCAATAACAAACTAGCGGGAGCGGTTGATTAAAAGCTCTCCTTGGCATCCAAAACATGGATCACTCGACACAAGGTCAGGACTTAAGGCATATACACCAGATATAGACGGTTCATTGCCTATAAGAATTTCTACGCCATTTATAGACAAAGACTAAAGATAAATTATATATAATAAGATGCATACCGCTATCTTTTTAAATTGCCTTTATAAAACACATAATCTTTTAATATTTTTCTTGCTTTCAGCATCTGCCATGCTGAGTTATAAATGATCTTTCTCTCTTTATTCTCTTTTATTTACATCAGCAAAAATTCTACATGACAATAACTATAGACGGCTGATATAAACCCACTATATATGCTCTTAAGCTGACGTACGGTCACGAAGCTACGCATACATACTCCACAGATGCATACGCTGCAGTAATACACCTCACACACACGACCGCTTGAGCCGCGTCCGGCGTCACGCACGGAACGGAGGAAAGGAAAGGAGAGGAAAGGAAAGGAAAGGAGAAAAAAAAAGAGGAAAAATGGAAGGGGGGAAAGAAAAGAATAGGCGTGTCCGCGTCAGCGGCCTCTTGACCGCGGATTTTTTCCTCCTTCCCTCCAAACCCCACACCTCACCATCCCGCCGTGCTGCCTCGCAGCTCGCTACTGCACGAGAACCCCACCCCCACCCCACCACGCAGCAGATAGCCCAAGAGGAAGGCGACTAGTAGGCCTCGCCGCGCTATAAATAGACACCTCCACCCGTCCCCTCCTCGCCAAACGCATCCATACGTTTTCGTCCATCCCCCTCGACGACCATCTCGGCATCTCCTCCTCCTCCCCACTGAGACAGACGAAACCGCCATTAACCCACTCGTGCAGTGGTAACCTCCGCTTGCTAGCTCCAGCGTGCGCTAAGTCCTACGTCCGTGTCACGTTGTTTCGTGCAGGCTGACGGCAAGGGCCGGCGGGTAGCCATGCATAACAGGGCGGACGCCGGCGGCGGCGCTGGCGGGGACATCGTGGAGGCGGCCGAGGGCGCCGCGCGCGAGAGGGTCGTCCCTCACAGCGGGCCGCTGAGTAAGCGGTCCGGGGTGCGGAAGAGCGCGCGGTTCGCGGAGTCCGTGTCCGCGCCGCTCTCCGCGCCGTCCGGGGAGCCGGCTCCTCCGCGCGGCGGCGGCGGCGGCGGCAACGACGACGACGACTACGTGGAGATCACCCTCGACGTGCGCGACGACTCGGTGGCGGTGCACAGCGTCAAGCCGGCCGCGGGCGGTGACGACTCGGACGTCACGCTGCTGGCGCGCACGCTGGAGAAGCGCTCCTCGTCCTTCGGCCACTCCGTCATCCGCAACGCCTCGTCTCGGATCAAGCAGGTCTCGCAGGAGCTACGCCGGCTCGCGTCCATCAACCGCCGCGGCGCCGGCCCCGGCCGCATCGACCGGTCCAAGTCCGCCGCCGCGCACGCGCTCAAGGGGCTCAAGTTCATCAGCCGCACCGACGGCGCCTCCGGCTGGCCCACCATCGAGAAGCGCTTCGACGACCTCTCCCAGAATGGCCTCCTCCACCGCTCCAAGTTCGGCCAGTGTATCGGTAAACGCCTCGCCTCGCCTCGCCTCGTCTCGGTTAAAATTAAGATATTCATTCATGTCGATCGTATTACAGCTTTTGATTTGTGGCTGATTAATCGTTTACTTACGAGCTGGACATGTAAAATTTTGCAGGGATGAAGGAGCCTGAGTTCGCCGGCGAGCTGTTCGACGCGCTCGCGAGGCGGCGTAACATCTCCGACGACAGCATCAGCAAGGCGGAGCTGCTCGAGTTCTGGGACCAAATCTCCGACACCAGCTTCGACAGCCGCCTCCAGACCTTCTTCGACATGTAAGCCATAATTAAGCTCCCATTAATCTCTCCTAAGTAGCATTAATAATCTCTTAATCGGAAAACGTAGGATAGCATGCCTTAATTAACCAATCAGTTGCTTATAACGCCTTAATTCATCAACCATTCGTTAATCAATCAATCAATCAATCAATTACTCAGGGTGGACAAGAACGCGAACGGGAGGATCACCGAGGAGGAGGTCAAGGAGGTAAATTTCCCTCTAATCTTTCGCTGGTTCGTTTAGGTGTCCCTCCAAGAACAGCAATGTCTAGTAGTGCTCTACCTGATTGCCATTGCACGTCAGTGTCATCCACTAGCGCAGCATGTTCTGCTGACTTTGATGTGTCTTCTCCTTCAAGTTCCCACTCACCAAACCAATATGCTTCAAGGATCAAAATTTGACTAAGAGAGGAGCAAATTTGACGAAAAGATTTGACCTTTTTGCAGATCATCACTCTGAGCGCGTCGGCGAACAAGCTGTCCAAGGTGCAGGAGCAGTCGGAGGAGTACGCGCGGCTGATCATGGAGGAGCTGGACCCCAGCAACCTGGGCTACATCGAGCTGTACAACCTGGAGACGCTGCTGCTGCAGGCACCGAGCCAGTCGATGAGGATCGGGACGACCAACAGCCGGAACCTGAGCCAGATGCTGAGCCAGAACCTGCGCCCCACGGCGGAGCCCAACCCGCTCCGGCGATGGTACCGCCGCGCCAGCTACTTCCTCGAGGACAACTGGCGCCGCGTCTGGGTCATGCTCCTCTGGCTCTCCATCTGCGCGGGCCTCTTCACGTGGAAGTTCATCCAGTACCGCCGCCGCGCCGTCTTCGACGTCATGGGCTACTGCGTCTGCGTCGCCAAGGGCGGCGCGGAGACGCTCAAGTTCAACATGGCGCTCATCCTCCTCCCCGTCTGCCGAAACACCATCACCTGGATCCGCAACCGCACCGTCGTCGCCCGCGTCGTGCCCTTCGACGACAACCTCAACTTCCACAAGGTCATCGCCGTCGGCATCGCCGTCGGCGCCGGCCTGCACGTCATCTCCCACTTGACATGCGACTTCCCGCGGCTGCTCCACGCCACCGACGCCCAGTACGAGCCCATGAAGCCCTTCTTCGGGTCCGTGCGGCCGCCCAACTACTGGTGGTTCGTCAAGGGCACCGAGGGGTGGACCGGGGTCGTGATGATCGTGCTGATGGCGATCGCCTTCATTCTCGCCACGCCGTGGTTCCGGCGTGGCAAGCTCCGCCTCCCGCGGCCGCTCAACCGGCTCACCGGCTTCAACGCCTTCTGGTACTCGCACCACCTCTTCGTCATCGTCTACGCTCTCCTCATCGTCCACGGCCACTACCTCTACCTCACCAAGAAGTGGTACAAGAAATCGGTACGTGCATTGCAACACCACTACTACTCTAGCAGTACGTACGTATTTGTCGTACGTACGTACATACTCGTGAGGCGTCCGGGTGACGTGTGTGGCTGATTTTTATTACCGGGGTGACCTTCATGCAGACGTGGATGTACCTGTCGATCCCGATGTTCCTGTACGCGTGCGAGCGGCTCACGCGCGCGCTGCGCTCCAGCGTGCGGCCGGTGAAGATACTCAAGGTGGCGGTGTACCCCGGCAACGTGCTCTCGCTGCACTTCTCCAAGCCGCAGGGGTTCAGGTACAAGAGCGGCCAGTACATCTTCGTCAACTGCTCCGCCGTCTCGCCCTTCCAATGGTAAGCAAACCACTCGCTCTCTCTTTATAACATCCGAGCCGTCTGATCGATCAACGGACGACTCTGATCCCAAAGTCGTCCGTTGCTGCGATCAGACGGACTTGTTGAAGCGGTCTAAATAAAAGTAGGATAGTGCATTCTCTAGTTGATTAAGCAAAATTAGCTAAGTGGAGGATGCTTTAGGCATCTTTGAGAGAGAGAAAAAAACTTGAGATGCTTTGTTCAATTGGTTTCACAAATCACTAACGATGTGCAACGAATGGACGAACCAGGCACCCCTTCTCCATCACGTCCGCACCAAAGGACGACTACGTCAGTGTCCACATCCGGACGCTCGGCGACTGGACCAGGGAGCTCAAGAACGTCTTCTCAAGGGTACTACGCTGTTCACATCTCGCCATCAATTCCTAAAGCTTCAAATCCCATCCATGCATGTGCATGTCATCTCTAAACAGAAAGCATTGCTGTTGTCACTGTCCGTGTTTATGCTAGTTCATTAATTACTATCAGCCGTGTTAAGCTAATCAAAAATTAATTAACACGTGGTTTAACTCCGTGTTGCGTGCGCGACGTGCAGGTTTGCCGGCCGCCGGCGGAGGGAAAGAGCGGGCTGCTCCGGGCGGAGTACGACCGCGACGGCACCATGTCGAACCCAAGGTGAGAACACATTCGCAGAAGCTACGGTCTGAAATTCGCCGTTTTCTCGTAAGGTTATCGTGTTTTTCGACTCCAAAAATAATATTGAGAAATTTTACGGTACATTTTACAGGTAGTATATGATGATAATATAAATCAAATCTAACTATTGATCTGTTAAGGGGATAATAGACTTTTATTTTGTACTTATAATTTTTTGTGAAGGTATTATGAACTTTTCCAACTAAGACTGAAAATATTACTCTTGTGTTATGTGATCCCACATAAGCCATTATAATTCTACTCTCGTTAGGATTCTATTACACATACTACCAAGTGAGTATAACTAAATCATAATTAATCTGAACTATTGTATCAAATAGAATAGATGACCGTACTAAAACAGCTCAAAATAGTCGGTGATTTGTGACGCGCATGGCGGCATGGCAATTCTGCCGATGCAGTGGTCGGCGTGTGGATGGATGGGGACGTGTCGATCGAGTTGGGTTGGGTTGGGTTGGACCGGACCCGGTCTCTGGTCATGGTAAGGTATGTGTGGCTCGGGCCGGGGTTGGTGGTAGTGGCCGTTGCACTAACCATGCACTGCTTACTACTACTGCTACTTTCACACGGGTCAAAGTTGTATTAGTATGTGAGTCGGTAGCCAACTTCTCTGACCTTCTATAACTCCAAATATTTCTGTGCATGGCAGAGGAAGAAATTCTGCACTAACTAACATAAGAATAAATATGAGATCATTTCTTGCATCAAACTTTCAGGCGTGCACATACAGTCGTTTCAGGATCTTCGTGATGAGTTTCCCAATTTTCGACTCGGTAGCCGCCCATGTTTGACTGCTGGTTTCGATTTTTTTTCATTTTTGTATTCCATTGAACACGTGAATCTAACCTGGTAGATTAGCTGATTAGTAAAAGTAAATGTGATGGTAAAACGTGTTTGGCGCCAAAAAGAAATTAACAAATGCTTTCTGCATTGCAGCTTCCCGAAGGTGCTGATCGACGGGCCGTACGGCGCGCCGGCGCAGGACTACAAGCAGTACGACATCGTGCTGCTGGTCGGCCTGGGCATCGGCGCGACGCCGATGATCTCCATCATCAAGGACATCATCAACAACATGAAGCAGCTCGACGGCGACGTCGAGTCCGGCAACCCCGGCGACGCGAGCATCTCGCAGTCGTTCCGGACGCGGCGCGCCTACTTCTACTGGGTGACCCGGGAGCAAGGGTCGTTCGAGTGGTTCCGCGGCGTGATGGACGAGGTGGCGGAGACGGACAAGAAGGGCGTCATCGAGCTGCACAACTACTGCACCAGCGTCTACGAGGAGGGCGACGCGCGCTCCGCCCTCATCGCCATGCTCCAGTCGCTCAACCACGCCAAGAACGGCGTCGACGTCGTCTCCGGCACCCGCGTCAAGACCCACTTCGCCCGCCCCAACTGGCGCACCGTCTACAAGCGCATCGCCCTCAACCACCGCGAACAGCGCGTCGGTCAGTACTCAACCACTAATCCCTCCATTTCACATCACAAGTCTCACTAATAACATTAACCGACAATATATCGTAGTTCCATACTTAATTTCTCGGTAACATGGTATGGCACAAGGAATACATAACCGGAGCGGTGCAGTTTCCCGGTAAAAATCCGGATAAAATTCGTTCAAATTTAACTAAAAACCATTCGAAATTTGAAATTTAGAATTTAAATTTGCAAAACCCGGAAAAACCGGCCGAGATTTTATATCCCGGACCCCTAGCCGGTTACCGGCCGGGAATTTTTTCCCTAGTATGGCATCTTAGAGACCGTGAAAAGACAGTGGTTTATACCTCCACGCTTCTCACACGGTGAGAGGTGCAGTCTACCAAACTTGATGCTAGGCTGAGGTTGGTGTGCAATGGTGCTGGCCTAACTTTCTTCTGAGAACCTAGTCGACAAGGACATGCATGATAAGTATCAGAGTTTGAGGTGTATGTGTTCGATTTGAAGCCATGGATTGGGATCAGTGGTTAAGACTGAACAGGAACCTGCTAGATTATGGACCAGCCAATCACTGTTACTTACTGATAGTTAGAACCAGTAGTAAATGATGAGCACAAAACTGGTCTATTAGGAAATCACAAAACTGTGTATTAGTTGTAGTATGTAAGATTGAACAGGAAGTCGTATATAATAGATTAGGGATCAGCCAATCATTGTTACTTTCTGATAGTTACAACCACTAAAAAAATAGTGGGCATAGAGTCGGTACAACTATAGATACACATTAACAATACATGAATGAGGTATCTTAAATTCTTCGACATAAAGCTTAATCATATGCACATAAGATTCTCAAGATATTCTTGGGCATGTTTCTCAAGAGGTGCTCCCTTACCTAACTGTGTCATGTCACGCATGATCTTATCAGCTCAATCTTTACCTGTTAGGGATAAGAACAGCAGGATCAACCAGCTTCCTAGTTTATGCGCATAGTACTGCTTTTCTGAATATTTGACACTAAACTCTCTGCTTCTTGGATATCACAGGAGTGTTCTACTGTGGCGCGCCGGTGCTGACGAAGGAGCTGCGCGATCTCGCGCAAGATTTCTCGAGAAAGACCAGCACGAAATTTGAATTCCACAAGGAGAATTTCTAGTTTCTGTTATCAACCAGGCTCAGAGAAGTTTTCGCAGGGCCATGTTAATTTAGTACATACAAAGTTCTATACATTTGGAAAGTAGAGGGACTATATAAAAATAGTTATTGCTTGATTGTGACCAATTGGGTCAGAATTTCATCAGTTTTTGCTCTAGAAGAATAATCCAATGCCCCTTGTACAGATCTTCTCTCAGATATACTTTGTATTACTTAGAGTAGACAAATTTGATCGATCAGTACGTATCTAGTAGCATGCTGGAGAGTTTGATGGCCTAATCAGGTCAAAAGTATCAGAATGTTGGCAAGCACAACTGCAAAAGAAAGTTGGGCCATTGCAAGAAAAAAAAAAGTACACCTTTTGTGGCTGCAATCAGTTGAGGAGCTGCAAGCCGCATTTGATATTGGAGCACTATTTGTGGGCAACAACCATGAACAACCTCAACCAATGAGTCCTACTAACAGGTTAGGGTTCTAGAGAGTGATGAACATGATTGTATCCTGGCC
Source organism: Phyllostachys edulis (assembly GCA_036346405.1). Taxonomy (NCBI): domain Eukaryota; kingdom Viridiplantae; phylum Streptophyta; class Magnoliopsida; order Poales; family Poaceae; genus Phyllostachys; species Phyllostachys edulis. The sequence goes on along the minus strand of JAYEVD010000291.1, from coordinate 1,837,008 downwards.
CACCGAGCAACTAGAGTAGTTATCTTCGCTTTCCTTTTTGGGATATCTGTTCTTTCTATTCCTTTTGTGTTTTATTCCATTGTATTTAGTGAAGTACAGAGCGAAAAAGCAGAGTGCAGCATATGGCAAAATAATGTTTGTGCAAGGCTGTAAGGCATACACATTGTTTGAGAAATATAAATGAGGTTTTCTTCTTTGATTCCAGTGTTTCACTCTTCTTCGTAGTTTCTGTATCTGATCCTCTTCCATTTCTAACAGCATGTTCCAGAACGTTCAACTCTGGTTATGAAATTCTGCAACATAAGGCAGCAAATCCAGACTTGATGTTAGAATTTCCATTCTATAAAGAAAATTTATAACCAAAATCAGGTCATAAAATGGATTTGTCATATACAATTCTCTTGGTCAAGATTATATAGTATCATACTATCATGTAGCCATCTAAAACTCAAGATAAAGATATCCCAAGAAAAATTGCAGTTTGACTTTGTGGCAGACGCAAATACTTGCGTGATCGATTCTTGCTTGCTATCAGTTCAATAAATCAATCATGACTGCACAAAGAATAATACCTATGACTAAGACTACGATCAGCTGTATTAACAACGATGTGCCTGTTTCTATCATCAGTTGTATTAAAATGACATACAAACTGACAAAAGTTCCGTTTCCAGGATAATCCTGGAGACTACTTTTTCCTGAACATCCAACGATCTTTTATTTATAAAATATTTTTATCAAGAATAAATGTCGATGGACCTTAAGAAAGAAAGAATAGTAGTGTTGTCTATTGAGGTAAATATTGTATATTTAGCATATATTTGCAGTACTTGTACATACATAGTGTTACATTCAGTATAAAAAGAAGTGTGGGTATACCTTTCTTTGGCCCCAAGGAGTAGTTGGTCAACGTAAGAAATGCTTCTCACCCACCATGGTAAGTTTTTGAATAATCTGGTCTTCTGTTGATCAATTCTTGATCAACATATTCTTTAATACTACCACTCTTACCATCAGTCTTCTTCAATTGTTTGCTTGTAAAAAGAAGAAAAGACATTTTCATGAATCATCACTATCAATGAGGAAATATGTCGCCGAAGAAAAACTGACATTTCAAAATCCTAAAAAATTTTGCATCCCAAGATGTTAATGATGAAAATTTCATCCTGAAAAAGATGGAGGAACCAAGTCAGCTAAAATGAAAGCAAAGGCATACTCTCCACGAGTTTCTTTAAGTGGTCATCATTCACATCACCCACTTGTACTGTAATTGAGCAACAGAAGGAAAAACACTTGACAAAAACATGAGGGATTCAAATTGATGTTATCTTCTATCGCGCAAGGCAACTGATCACCTAACAAGTTATCCAGTAAGTCCCGTGGACAGCAATATAGCACAGTGATCCTCAATGATTAACAACAATCAGTTACAAAAGCATCTCACAAAGTTGTGTATGATACATTGGCCAAGTAGTCTACCTTAATCAGGTAGAGGAGCTTTCAGAGTGAAAAAGAAAGCAGGGAAAACGAAGAGATCTCCTCACTTTCAAGGAGCAAAAGACAACACTAAACAAATGGTATAAAGTTCCACTGAATAAAGCAAAAGGCAAAGGAAGGCTACAGTGAGGAGAATGCCAAACTTGGTGATGCTAAAGCAAGGAGGATGGCTGTTGCTTGACGCACTTTTCACGTCACAATTGACGTAAGATTGCACAATGGAATGGGCTTGTGCAACACAAATGAGATAGCAGAGAGCAACAACATCTTACGGAGGTAAGGCATAAGATCTAGGATCAGCCACCTGTAAGGAAAAAAAAAAGAAGTTTCTGGTCTTAATCTTTGTGTGCTACAATGCTTATCTTTCAGATGCAGGACCACAATTGCTACAGATATTAATCAACTGCATCACATAGTTTACACTATACAAAATCACTGGACTGAAATTGTGTGCATATACACAACCAGATAGAAACCAGAAAATCATCATCCATCGATCAATTTCGTTAAAACCATGGCTTGAATAATCCCATAATCAGTAATCCCTTAATCCATCGATCAACTTTTTCAGATTCCCGACCACAATTGCTACAGATATTGATCAACTGCATATCCACTATCTTGAATAATCCCATAATCAGTAAGACCATGGCAAATTGCAATTATTGTTGTCACTCATTCCCATCTCTCTAAACTTCAACATTCTGGCCATCAGCCCCTCAACTACATCTGAATCTGGCACGAACATCGCATGGGTGATGCCAACCACACCAGGGTTCTGGCTGTTGGGTACGGAAAACGTTGTCACGAGGCCAAAACCATATTTCATGATGTAGTGAACCAAACCGCGGGTGAAGATGAACACATCCCCCTCACCAAGAGTCTTCTGAAACAGCCTGCCCTTGGTGTCAAAGAAGCCAGCCACCACGCTGCCACCGTGCACGAACATCATCTGACGCTCTTGGGTGAGACTGGGGAAGCACTGCCCCTCTGAGGGCAATGTCGGTCCGCGCCATCGACAGGCCAAGGGTGTTCAGGCCAGGGAACTCGGTGGCGGTGACGATGTTCACTGATGACAAGACCAAGGATCCAAAACCTGTTCCCAGGGGAAATCCTAGTCGTTGGACGGGAAAAAAAACCCGGCCGGTTACCCGATTTCCCAGAAAAAGTCTGTATGAAATTCACTTGAATTTACTTAAAAACCAACCGAAATTCAAAATTGGCATTTGAATTTTCCGTTCCCGGTTACCACCGGTAAATCCGGTTATCGACCGGCCGGTTTTTTCTTCTCTGGACCAGACCATGTTGTCTATGTCTCCAGCATGGTTGAGAAGCAATGTCTTTGAAATCAGATGCCATTGTGGTGCTGGGTGCTTGCTTGCAGAGGAAACCATTCATGAACAGCTTCCTTTCACTCTGGGGTGATATACATCCTGCAGAGGTGGACTGTCTGATAGGCTTTCTGGAGTATAGAGGCCAAGGAGAACAATTTCAATGGGAAGAATTTCACAGGAGAGTGATTTGAAATGCTTTCAATCTGGCGATAGGTGGTTGGATCTATATTTTGTAATTATGTTTTAAAATAATATTATTTAAAAAATCTTCTGGAGTATAGAGGCTGGAAGAACACAGGAGAGTGAAAAGCTTCATCTCTTGGAATTGTAGGACACAAAGATGGAGGAGCAAAACATGGGTTAAATAATGTGATGAGCAAGGAGTGCAACCAAAGTCGAAGTCTCTGTATCCTGTATAAGATTCTTGGAGTTCACAGCAGAATTTGCTTTGGATTGTGGCCAAAGAAGAGTATATATACAACTGCTTATAAAGAATGCCACAACAGGTGTTCTACATTACAGCAGCAAACAAAGTTCTGATCCAAAATAACATTTCTGATTTTTACGATACCGTGCATATATCGAGTTCAGTAAAAGTAGGGAAGGAAACCAATGTTGGTTTCCTTTGATACAATTCAAGAAGACAAGCCTAAACCACCAGATTACTCTCTAACTTACGTGTACAACATCTGATCTTCTATCAAGTTTCACCTTACAGTAGCATGTGTCAGAAAAAGGAAAGCTCAAAGGCAGAAACAAGAGGGTAGCTGACTGAGCAACTGTTAAATGCCCCCCAAAAACCATGGCATGAAACAGAGAACACAGTTTACTGTAGTCACAGACTAAAGTGGAATCTTGAGTTGTGTCTCACTCTAACTGCTTGACACTTCGTAGTAGTTCATCACAATGCAAATATATGGAGATACTGCAACAATCACCTCCTTTTCCTAGTTTTCTACCCAGATGTGGCATTTTCAGATGGCACTGAAGCAAGCGTAGCATCCCCATTGGCCTCTCCATTAGGAGGTGAATTTCTAAGCTCTTCAGGAATAGCAAGGGCAGAAGAATATTGCTTAATCCTCCAAGAAATGAGAATGCTGGACACAATTCCTAGTATTGGAAACAAGTAAGAGTAGATATGAGACTTCTTAGATCCTGTTGTGGAGGCCACCGCTGCACCAGCAAGGCTTACAATGGAAACATTCTGTAGGATCATTGGTAAGCAGCCAACAATTGTAGGAAGGAGAAAGTCTCTGAAAAATCCAACATCGGTGGCAGAGAGAGCGTAGTTAATGATGTAGGAAGGCAAAGGTGAGAATCTAGCAAGTAGAACAAATTTCCAGCCATCCCGTTCAACTCCTTTAACCACAACATGGAAGTACTTATTTCTCTGTAACCATTTCATTGCTGAAGTGAAGTATCTGAAAATTGCCCTGAGGAAATTCAGAAAAGATACATATTAGAAAAGAGGGCTAGAACAGAAACTACAAATCAAGGATCACTAGTGTGTGTAAACAGGCAATACAGTAACTACGATCTACAAATGATCACATCATAAAGCCCTGACTACAGAAGCTAATAGAAAAATTTGCGTTCCAGGACATCAATCTGCCAATGTTAGCAGATGAACGACTATAGAGTAGGCCAAGCGGACAATTACCACTAGATCCCTGCATAGTGTACACTATTAAACTTTAATGGGGGTGAAGTAAAGAGGTTATTGTGGCTTCTTCAGATTATATTCATCCTGTCCAAGGACCAAGAATAAAGAAAATAGAAAGATGTAGAATAATCCAAGACTGAATACATTGTAATGATATTGTATGAATTAATCGTCAATTTTCGATTATCCTTAGGCCATATACACATCTGGAATTTGATCTGCTTTACTGTTAAGTTGTCTACAACTCTACAGCCTATCTAACTTTATGAACAAATAGCATAAGTTAGCCAGAAAGTATTTCAGTATTTTGCATAATGTGAGCATGACTGAGCTTGTTGTCCACGAAATCAAAGTGGTGGTGGCTAACTACTATAGCAACCGGTGTATGACACATTGCCACAAGAGATACGAACAGATGAACAAAGATGCAATTCAGCAGCTAATGATTCTCTTCTAAGAACTAAAGGAGCTGTGTGTAAGCTTATAAGGTTTATTATGGCACACGTCAAGTCCTTTTCAGCTATCAGTTTGTTTTGCATGTATTGGTGCATGTGATGTGTAGCTTGAGGAGTATAGGTAGAAAACTTCAAGTTTAAAAATCGGCTTTCACTTTTCACTACATAATCATCCATGAAATGGTTCAATCCTTTTGCTTGAAAGCAGGAAAGTTAATCCAGGATCAAGGTAGGTATGGTTGAAGAGGTTGCAGATGCTTATATTGGACACTATACCGCTGTCCAACATGGAACCAACATGGCTTCAACACCTGACCAGCGTTGCATCACCAACCATCTGAAAGCCCGACCATAAGTTATGTGCCCATGGTTTATCTATAAAATCAATTGCTAAGTTTAAATTAACTTTTAACCTCCTAAGCTCTATGTACGTGGCACCTAAAATCACACATATTGTTCTTTATTCTATATAGCTACGCTGCTAGTGCCAATCTTCTCTGGAAAATTGGTTCATTGCCATGTTTATATCGTATGTTAGTAGCATTATGTATTTGCATTGAGAAGCCTAAGGCACGAACAATCTATAGATTACAACTAAAGCCTTTTAGAAACCACAATGGTCAGCGCACAAGTAGTTAGTAAAGAATGGTCTGCGCAACCTTTTACTGAGACACTCGGCATGATGAAATAAACTTGAGTTATACAATGTGGTGTTACTAAAGTGAGTTCTAGGAATGTCTGGCATCAAAGTTCATCATATGTAATAAGCAATTACGCATAAGTGCTCAACTACAACCAAGGAATGGTACAAAGGTTCTTTTTGCTAGTTCCAGCCTACTCTCTCACACTCGGTTCCAACTTCCAACATCCATCCAATTGTCTCTTTTTGAGTCCGGACTGAAGCCCAACTTACTTCCCTTACCATTACTCCATTATGGACAACTATTGCTGCTTAGCTGGTGTACAAAAGCTCACCATTCCTCCTAAGATTATTTAGCAGCCTTGCACACCATTCCTCCTAAGATTATCGAGAAGGACTTGCTAGTGTACAAACGCACACCATTCCTCCTAAGATAATTGAGCAGCCTTTCAGATCACAACAACTACTGCAATTCCGAACGAGTGCAGAAGCACAGCTAAAGAATTGAGATTTCCGTGTAATTTTATTTGCATCTTTCAACTCTAGAAACGCGCAAATCACCTAAGAAACCACCTCTCACCAACAAATATCAACAACAAACGCACCAAGTTACCCTAGATCTCACTAATTCCCTCCTATCCCTATCTATATGAACCAACCTAACCCTATCTATATGACCTATGTGAATCAAAGTTGCAACAATTCTACATGCTACAACGTTCCAACTCCAAGGACGCAAGCGAGCCAGAAAAAACAGACAAGAAATGTCCGTTTTTTTCCTCCGAAAGGCATCTCCAATCTACTTTCTTCTCACCATTCTTGCCCCGACCCCCATGATCGGTGTCACGCTCACACTTTTCGTCGAAATTTTGAGATCGCGCACACAAAGATAACACTTGTAGATCTCTTCGGCCCAGCCAGAAAGAAATGATCCAAGAACGCAGCAGACAAAGAGAGTATGAAAGGGGGAGGGGTTTCCCGACCTGCCGATCCAGAAGGAGAGCGAGGCGCCGAGGACCTTGGCGGAGAAGACGCAGGCGACGCCGGGAAGGAACCCGAAGACGAGCGCGGCGGCCCCCTCGAAGAAGATGGCGTACGGCGGGCAGAGCGCGAGCGTGAGCGCGTGCGCGGCCACGTACGCCGGCGCTGCCCACGGCCCCAGCGTGCCCCGCGCCCGCCGGAACGCCGCCACCGCCGCCTCCCCGTCCCACCCGTACCGCTGCCCTGCCGCCACCGCGAGCACCACTGCCGCGAACGCCGCCGCCCCGCGTGCCCACCCCTCCTCACCGCCATTGTTGCCGACCACTCGGCCTCCCTTCACTGAGAAGACGCTGTTCGGAGGGGCGGCTTCCTTCGCGTTTTGTTGTATCGGCGAGACGGCGACGGCGTGCGGCGAGAGAGGAAAATTAAAGTGGGACACGGAGCGGGGCCGGTGACGTGGCTGCGCGGCTGTGGACGGTCGGATCTGGATCGTGCGGTTGGGATCGTGCCATGCTGTCAGGAGAAGAGCACTACGGCGAGCACGTGACGCTATTATCCATCACAGGCTGTTTGGCAAACAATTTTTGTGAGGAGTTTGGCAAACAATTTGGGAAAGACTAGAAAACGCCACACGGTTCGAACGGTATAGCATCCTCTTCGTCTTCTCGGTTGGGACTTTCTTGCTCTCGTGCGACGAGCGTGGTGTGCTAGAAAACGCCACACGATTCGAACGGTATAGCATCCTCTTCGTCTTCCCAGCTAGGGCTTTCCTCGCTCCCTCTCGCTCTCGTGACGGGGGTGCCCCCCTCCCCCGCTGTAGAGGGAGGACGGGGAGGCGGTGGCGGAGGGAGGCATAGTGAGGCGATGACGCACTGAATATTAGGTTGGGCAAGGTAGGGCGACAGGGGAGGGGGAGACAGCGGCGCGATGAGGTCACTGCTCGCCGCCGGTGGTGGAGGAGGGGTGGGGGAGGTGGAGGAAGGGTGCAGAGCTACTACCGGCGCCGAAGAAGAGAGAGGGAGTTGGTGTGCGCGGAAAAAAGAGAGGGGGGAGAGGGGAGCGCATCGGCGTCGAAGAAGGCTACACCGTCAAGAGCTCCCCCAATGGTATAGCGTTCAATAGTAGCTCTCATTGGGAAGGTGTAACACCCCAGCCCAGCATAAGCCTAGAATGCTACTAAAAATAACATAGTAACAAAATAAAACTAAGTCTTTTTATTAAATTTCTAGAACCTCCTTTGTATAGGTGAACATACCGGAGGTTCTAACAGATTAATATAACATCATTCAATAATCCAAACATCCAATTTAAACGAATCATAAAGGCATCCATATTATACTAATCAACTAAAGCATAAACAAAAGGCATCCATAATATGCTAATCAACTCTATTACAATTTATCCAAAGCATAAGGCATAATCATAACAAATTATTTAAGCAGTTTGCTCAATTATTAAGGCATATTCCAAATTTAACCAACTATAAAAGGTTCGTGGCAGTGTGTATCCAAACTTATGACTATTCCCTCCCATGCATGTTGTTCTTGTAAGGGGTACCTAAAAACACAAACAACAGCAAGAGTGAGTCCAAAACTCAGCAAAGTACAAATAATAAGACATTACAATACACAATTATAACATCAACATCAATTCCCAAATCTTTACAATAAAACAAATCACATACTTATGCAATGCAAATGCGCAATGCATCTTTTCCTTTTTCTCTTTGCATTTACCAGTAATGCGGAGTATGCATCCGTCGATGCATACCCATGCATGTGCCTTCTAGCACAGGAATCACAAGCCCACACTTCACAAGTGTGGGGACCACAAAGACCACACTCCACAAGTATGGGGACCACAAGCCCGTCATATACATGACGGGGACCTCAAATTAATGCTTGGTCACCAAGTGACCAAGCCTCAAATATGATAACATGATGCATATGAACAATTCTTTTATCTATCATAACCAAATAGTAGCAGCAGCATCATGCATGGATAAAAACTTACTCATACTTCTAGCATTCATATCATTCTAGCATCCATGACTATCGAATGTATACATAATACTTGCAAACAAGAACAATCTCTTCTAAGTAATCCATCACTAACTGTACTTGCCTCAACCGTGCGTAGATGGAGGACGTGAAGAGGGTGTTGCCCCCGGGACCAAACCCCCACTCGAATTAATTTAATAAGCACTCTAAGATAGCACTTCTGGACAAAAACAAAGCTAGAAGCAAATACGAATTCACTACACTCTCTAGCGCAATCCCAACTCCAAAATCCTAAACATCAGTTTGTCCCCTTAACAGACAGTCCCCTTCAAAAATCCATAACTTTTCGTACAGAGGTCCAAATGTGGAGTTCTTAGACTTTATGGAAATATTATCAAATTCCCCACCTAAACCTATTTGGTGAGCTTTCCAGTTTCGGCCATATTCTACCCTTACCAAACTGATTAAAAGAACCTCTAAACCTCATTAGGAGTTCTAGATAGCGACACTAAATATAACGCAACTTTCAGTACACAAGGCCAAATTTTATGTTCTTTAGCTTTCTGGAAAGCTTAACAAAATACCTACAACTTTTGTTATAGTGAGATCTTCCAAATAATCCATTAAATATTTTCTATTGACCGATTAATATTAACTATCAGAATTATAACAGAACTACAGAACAACAGTGCTACAAAATTCATATCTCCTAGTCCGCTCATCCAAATGACGTGATCCAATACTCTACGGAAATCTAGCGACGTCTCCCACAACTCTCTAGGAGGCATTCAGGACAGAATCCATAATTAACTTCCTCAAAACCGTCGGCCAACACTGACTGCACTAAACAAATCTAATACCGACATCGCCTAATTACATGATTTCACTACTAATCGAATGGGGATCAAGATTACCCTTGTAGAACCGCTGAAGAACGACGAAATCACCTTGTGATCCCTCTCCCCTCCCTTCTTCCCCTTCCTTCTTCTTGGCAGACAGCAATGGGAGAGCACCACCAAGAGGGAGGGGAATAGCAATGGAGTGTAAGGGGGAGGTGTACTATAGCAGGGCACTGTAGCAATGGCTACTGTAGCTACAGTGGGGGTTAGAGTTTCTCCTCTTTTATTGGTGGCTGGCCCCTCATGGGCCTCCTAGACCAAGGCCCGAGGCCTAGGTTGCCGAAGAACTACAGAAACCCCTTTTTCTTATGTCTAATTTCTCTTTTGAACACTTTCTTTCTTAGAATAAATCAGAGTATTATAGAAGGAGAGTGCAATCGGAACTCGAGAGTGGAGTGAGCCGGTCTTGCAACGGCGAGTTGGACTTCAGCCATTGATTAGGCCCATGAAACCTTATGTTGATTTTAAAGGGATACGGGTAGGCTACACTAGCTGGCAATACAAAAAATTTACCACGTAAACTAGGAAGCCATGCAAGTAAGAGATCATAGATTGTTACTACTAGACGCTCAGTGTAGCGGAAGAAGAGTTGGAGCAGCCTGATCCAACGTCGAATGCGTCGATGTAGTGGTCGTAGTCGATCGTCCAACGTCCTCGGCACCGATCGTCTCCTCCATCAACCTACCACGTTCCTTGCGTAAGTCGTGGATCGTCATTGATCAGCACAGCAACGCCTCTACGGTATCCACGTGTCTAGGGGTGGAACGCCGTACGCCGGTGTGCTAACACCTTGTTCCATACTCAATTCCAACATGGCGTGTATCATCATGTGTCTGATACGAAGAACTTTTCAAATCATTGTTATGTGACTTGGGGGTATCTCCACCAAAATCCTCTCTACAATGGGCTTTACACTCTCCTTTACCGAGTTGACTTAGAGGACTTTTGTGACTTTGAAGTGTGATTATCATGCAAATGCCATCAAACAATTCTATGTCACCGTCTATGTGTCCCCTGAATTTGATTATCTCACTTGGATGACGGAGATCGTTTGAGTCAGTGCTACGAAGGCAGACTTGCATGACTCTTTGCTCATTCCTGACACTCAGAGTCTTAAGGTATATCTTGAGCATCCCATGTACCTGACTCTAGTAGATAAGTTTTATGATGCTACACAAGGATTTGTGCTTAGTAGAGTGGTCGGGCTCCTACCTCTTCCTAGCAACATTAATAGAATCATGATAGCAACATTCTTTTCAAGGAGTGGCAATAATGATGAAATCCATGGCTGGGCTTGGAATGTGATTAAGTACATCATGGAAGGCACAAAGTTTGATATTATGGACTTGATGACAAGAGAGATAGCCATGTCCAAGAGGGGTAAAGGAAAGAACATCTATTATGCTCCCTACACCATGAAGGTCAACCTTGACAAGATTGATTTCGATGTTGCTCGTGGTGTAGTGCATAAAGAATATAGACCTAGAGATGTTCCTCCACCTCTAGTGCCACCTCATGAGCCTTAGGGGGCAGCAAGAGCCACAAGTGGGTCCATTATGGGCTAAGTTTAATGAATTTGGTACAACACTTGGAAACTTGGTCTCAAGGTTCAATGACTTGAACATTTCTACAAGAGAGATAAAGGATGAGCAAGTGGCAATCAATCAAAGGGTCACTTTCATGGATAGAAACTTGACCTCCCTTGATCATCGTGTGCCCAACATTGAGCATTATCTTCCTGTTGTGTACGGTCGTTGCTTTTGGTGTGGTCGTCATGATCTTGGTGGATCATCCTCGGTGGCCCCTCCTCCTTCCTAGGCGTGGCTTGGACCTTTTCATTTGGTATTTGATGCCAAAGGGGGAGAAGAATGAAGGAAAGGAAGGTTTATCTCCATATTTACTTATGTAGGTCAATAGACCTTGCTTGTGAGGATAAGCTTTATGTGCATTCTTGTAATATCTTTGTTGTAAGCTTATTGAACTTCTTTCTCTTGCTATGTGTGTTTAGCTTTGTGGACTTGGATGTATTTGGACAACTCCAACCTTATGTGGTGTTTATGTGGACCTTTGTGGTTTATTCGTATCTTTGTCCAAAATATGTTGTCTTGTGGATCCTTCTTGTGTAGATGCATGTATATTTAAATTATTGTTGATTATATTTGTTACGTTATGCTTCCTTAGACCCAAAATATAGAGAAAACTTTGCCAAAATTTCTAAAAATCCATATATGTGGGTGAATTTCCTTCGAATATCTTATGCACATATTTAGGGGGAGTTTAGTCTATATATTGTGGTTAATTTTGCTAGCAATTAATTCAAACAATCTTTTGAAACCTCTCAAATGAGTTAATTTAAGCTTATCCTAGAGTATACAATTTTGTTGAGTACATGGTGTATACTCAAAAATCAATTTATTATCTCATTATTTGTTGAGGGTTGTCATCAATTACCAAAAAGGAGGAGATTGAAGAATCTAGATCTGACATTATGAGTTAATGGAGTGTTTAGGTAATTAATGACAATCAATTTGTGGGACTAATATTTTTCATGAGTTAATGAAATAGGTGATGTCCCATAATGATGAGTGACATTGGATGGCTCCATGTGTTGAAAGTCACCAAGTCAATGATTGGTGTCATGTGTTGATACTCAAGAACCCGGTCTTGGAGTGTAGATGTTCGTCATCAACCGAAATGCTCCAAGTGGATACGCAAGGCAAAAGTATATCTAGCATATGCTAATAATTTGTTTCTTAGTCATTTTATCGGTCACGATGTTTGGTTGGGTGACCAAGTTGCTAGTGTAGGTTGTTGTACTATTAAGAGGGGTTTTGACTAGTAACTTGAGCGTGTCATGTGTTGATAGCTCACTGTGCTTGCTCTAGCTCTTCGTGGCATGTTGCTAGTATTTGTGAATGTGTTTTGCAAATAGTTGAGGCTCAGGTATTTTTTTTCTTGTCGTATGTGACTTTTGTTTGCAAATGTGTTTTGCAAACGGTTTGAGTCCATGTTCCTAATCTGTGGATATCATGGGGATATGTGCACGATCTTAGGATGATGTTACAATTGGCAATGTCGTTAACGGTTTGTTGAAACACGAGTTTTCGTCAAAGTTTAATGTACTATCAGTACAGGTGCAGTTAGACCGGCGTTGGACACACGGTGAGACCGGCCGGTAGTCAGACCGGCCTTTCAATGGCGGTTTGACCGGGTTCTTGCTGATCATCGGCCAATCGGTGACGATGAGTGTTGGGTTATGTCAAGTTCATGGGTTTCATGGCATATGTGTTGCATGATGCACGTTTTGACTAACGTGGGTCAAGTTGTGAAGAACTTGTTCCCGGAATCGATTTCTTTGTCTATTGTTGTGCAGGTTGCTTGGAGGTCAATGACGAGGATGATCAGGACTAAGCTTGGAGAGCTGAGGTCCAGAACGATCGGGGATGCCGGGTGAGGTCAATGAAGTCAAGCATGGCGCAAGAAGGACAAAGGTGACCGAACAGACAGTTCGGTGCGACGGGTTGGATCAAACGGCGCGGGGGTCGGTGCAAGTGCCATGATGGTTTCGGTGGGAGCCGGATGGGAGAGACTTGCCGACATGATGAGAGTCGTTGGATCAACCTACACGTGGCGAAGCATGGAGATGCTTCATGAAGATGGGACTCGGTCTTTGCAAAAAGATCGAGAAGGGGTATTTTTGTAATTTTACGAAATATCGCCTTGGTGACCTTTTGCCAATCCGCGGCGCAAGACGGCGCATGATGAAGCGGATTAGGTCAAGAGGAGATGAAGACGGCGCTTTAAAATACGTGCGTATGTGACCTGTTTGTGTGTGGGCCTTAACGGGAGCCCGTTAGGTTTAATGCTTCTAGAAGGTCTAAGCCTCCACTATAAATAGAGGAGAGAGGTGGATGCACCCCCCTCAACCCTTTCATTATTGAAAACCCTAGTTTTGCTTTTGTGTTTAGGGAGAAGATAGTTGGAGGTTAGGGTTCTAGAGAGTTGGATTTGATTTCGTGCTCATGTATTAAGTCTTTGTCCTCCATTGATGGAGTGGCTGTAAACCAATACCATATCAAATCAATCCAAGGAAAGATTACTCAAAGATGTGTCTCTTTGCTTTCCTTCTCTCTATTTGATGATTTTAAGTCTTTCTTTGATCCAAGAGTTTTTGCTTGGTTTCTTGCCTTGATCTACCTTGCTGTGACATGTGGGAATACATCTAGGATCATCTTGATCATCAATCACCTACGAGCAGGTCTCTAGATCATATTTCGATTTTGACTCGGTTTTGGAGCACCCTTCGTTCAAACTGAAAAAGATAGGAACTTTGGCATGGATCTCTGCGATCTTTGATTAAAATAGGTTCCTAATATCTTAGAGAAGGTGTGTCTCAAGTTTCGTGGAGCTTGGCCGCGTGAATCAAAAGTTAGATTGTTTTGAGTTTCGGTTTTCGGGCTGTTTGCGCTGATCATCGTGCAGTCGGTCAGACCGCACTCAAGCCGCCGGTCAGACCGCTCCTCGGTCAAACCACGTTTAAGCCGCCGGTCAGACCACCCTCTGGTCTGACCGTGCCATACACGACGATCTAACCGCACTCAGGGTTTGAGCCTTCCGGTTCGTGGTCTTTTGCTTTGGGGACTAGGTTGGATTCAGTACAAGTCTTCCGCTTACTTGCTTATCGATCTTCATAGCTTCCATAGCTACTGGAGTGAAATTGGTATTGAATCCGACCAAAGTGAAAAAGTGAGCGTGCTCCTATTCACCCCCCCTCTAGTCACCTTTTCGATCCAACAAGTGATATCAGAGCCGGGTTAGTTCAATCTTGATCTTAACCGGTCATTAAACTTGGCGATGGATAAGTACTCGACCAAGCCGTATGTCTTCGATGGGCTAGACTATGCCTATTGGAAGAATCGCATGCGAGTCTTCCTTGAGAGCGAAGGACAAGCTATATGGGAGGTTGTTCGAGCCCCGCTCGTTTTGCCCGAAGTTGCTTCGCCGGCTTCAGCAGTCCTTTTGGCTAATAATAACAAGGCAAAGAACCTTCTATATGCTGGACTCGGTAGACAGGAGTACGATAGAATTTGTAACCTTGAGACCGCACATGAGATTTGGCACACCCTAGAAACTTACCATGAGGGGTCGTCTCAAATCAAGCAAGTGCGGCAGACGGTCTACAAGCGAGAGTATAACAAATTCGAGATGCGTCCTGGTGAGAGCATCGATGACGTTTTTACTCGCTTTAACAGGGCCATCAATCAGATGAGAGTTGTTGACATTGAGTACTCTCAATCTGAGAATGCCACCCACCTCTTGGCTGCAATCAACACCAAAGAGTGGGAGATAAATGCTACTTCTATTGAGGAGAATGTCGATCTCTCCAGTCTCACTTTGGAGCTGCTTTATAGCAAGCTCAAAACTCACGAGATCAAGAGATGTAGTCTTCATAAGAAGGATAACACGGCTTTGGTGACTGATCCTCTCAAAGGGACTCCTGATGGTTCTTCTGAATCTTCTTCTGGCTTTTCTCTTGCGTGTTTATCTGCTGTTCAAGGAGAAGAGTTTGAGAGTCTTCCCGAGGCTGATTTAGCTCTTTTAGTCAAGAAAGTCACACGGGCATATAACAATGTTAGAAACAAGAAGAGAGGTGGCCATGTAACGTGCTATGAGTGTGGAGAGCTATATCATATCCGGGCAAACTACTCCAAGCTGAAAGGTAAGAGCAACCACAAGGAGGAAAAGCCAGTTTGGAAGAAGCATCAAGGGAACAAGCCCAAGTACAATGCTGCCAAGCGCATGAAGGCCGCTCACCGGGTCCTTGCCGCTTTTGGAGAGCAATCCATGAGTGATGTGGACTCCGGGAGCAAGGAGGATAAGGAGGAGGAGCTCCCTCAAGACAAGAAAGGGAAGGCCAAGGACTTCATCGGCATGTGCTTCATGGCCGACTCCGTCGACGCCGATGACAACGATGAGGTACCTCTCTCATATGATGTTCTTTCTGCTAGATGCGACAACATGTTTGAGCAACTCATGAATCATAAGGCATTAGAATTTACCATGGCTAGGAACAAGGACTTAGAGTCACAAGTAGACAATTTGACGATAGAACTTGCAAATGCTAAGACTTTTGAATCTGATGAATGTTCATTTTACCATGCTTTACATTCTGAATTTGCTAAACTGCAATCTGCTCATGATATTGCTTTGCATCAACTTGAAAATGCTAGGACTGAGCTAATTAATGTCAAATCTGCTCCCTGTGAAAAATGTTTAGAGTCTAGCAAGTTGGATACTTCTGGTAATATTAAATCTAGCTTTTGCTCTTTCTGCATAGAACGTGAACATGAAGTTAAGGACATTTTAGAAGTAGTTAGAGCTAAATATGCCAAGCTTAAAGACACAATTGAGTCTACACCTTGTGCCTCATGTGCAGCCTATAAGCTTGAAGTTGCTCATCTTAATGAGAAACATGCTAGAGCCATTAAGGCCAAGACTTGTGAATTATGTGTTAACTTTGGAAAAGAAAATGCTAACCTTAAGGACATATTAGAGAAAATCTCTAAAGGTAAGAAACAGCTAAACATGATTCTAGACACATCTAAGACTCCTTATAAGAAGCAAGGTTTAGGATACAACTCTGCTCAGGACACATCCAAGTCTAATGTCATTCAGATATTGGAAAATGGCTTAGTTGACTTCAAAACCCAACTGCAAAAACTGTTTTTAAATCTGTAGGGTTTGTCCAACCTTCTTTTGAGTCAAAAGGTGCTTCTCCCAGTGGTATCAAATACCATTGCACCTATTGCAAGAAGAGTGGACATTTGGTTGAGTTCTCACATGAGGTTGAAAAATGCTAGAAGAAATATTGCTAGAATTTCATCTCATTAACCTAGAGCTTTTATGAGACATGGTCACTTAGAAAATAAGAAACCTGAACTAGGATTTGTTTCACATACTCGTCATCATAATGTTCCTAGACATGATGCTTCTCATGTTTGTGTAACCATTGCTCATAACAGAACTTCAAATAAAATCAAAGATAGCACTTCTGCTTTGCAAACTACTCGTAGACGTGTGTCTCAGTACTGGGTTCCCAAGTCGCTTTTAACTAACCCCAGTATTGAGACATATCGATCTTTTGTGCCTTGATTTTCAGGATCGCCGCGGAAGGAAGAAGAACACGTGGCTCGTCGACTCCGGCTGTTCACGCCACATTATCGAAGGCTCAAGATGGTTCATTTCCTTCACGCGGTCGACGGGTGATGACTTCATCACCTTTGGAGATGATACACAAGGGTGAATTGAAGGAATAGAATCAATCAAGGTGAATGACAGATTCATCTTGAAGGACGTCATCCTTGTGGACAAGCTAAGGTACAACTTGCTTTCTGTTTCGCAGCTTCTTGATGATGGCTACGAAACTCGTTTTAAGAAAAATGCATGTCGTGTGATTGACTCTGCTGGTGAGCTTGTTTTTGGGATTTCTAGAGTTGGTAGAATCTTTGGAGCTAATTTTTCTGAATCTCTTGCTGGATCTCTCAATTGTTTAATTGCATCTTCTTTTGACATCTGGGTTTGGCACCGACGTTTGGGGCATATTGGTTTTGATCATCTGACGCGAGTTAGCGGCCTTGATCTCATGAGTGGTTTGCCTAAACTCAAAGTCGTCAATGGTGCTGTATGTGCGCCCTGTAGGCATGGCAAGCAAGTTGCCGCCTCACACCCTTCATTGACTATGGTCATGACTGACGGACCAGGACAGTTGCTTCATATGGATACTGTTGGTCCTGCTAAGGTTCGGTCAGTCGATGGAAAATGGTACATTCTTGTCAGTCGGGGAGAATGTTAAGCAGAACCCCTTCTTGCTTACTGATGTTTGTGCACCATCTAAAAAGGTTTGATATAGACTACAATGCACTGCTCTGTCAATTACAATTGCTTGTTCAGCTCTAAATATATGCATTTAGTTGTCCATTAAACAAAAGTACGCGTGGAGTGATATGCTTGCCTTTTTTACATTGGTATTATCAATGGTTCCTTTTCCCATGATTTCATGACCATCTAATGCAGTGAGTAAGAAATTATGCCGTACTATGTACTATACCTTGTGCTATTGAATGACACCTCAATTATGGTTGTCTTATTTTCCTTCTTATCTTGGTTTTAAGGGGTGCATTGTCTGCTCATTTCCAGGTCAAAGATCAACCGAGGCCAAGAAATGGGCTTTGAGTGTTAGAACGAGTGTTATATAGTGAATTAGTTTATCATGTATTTAAGTTTTGCAGTAAGCATTCTTCAGTGAGATGGCAAAATCAATTCTCTTGTCCCACCTTAAGTTCTGTTTATGTTTTGCCCTATGAGCCAATAGTGCAGTTTGAGCAGGCTGTGATTATACATGTTGTCTTTTAAGTGCACTACAAGGTTTAGGCACTTTTTAGGTTTCACTACATTAATAAACTAATTTATTACCAACCTGCAGGATCTACTTGATGGGTCAATCAGCAGGAGCACATATCGCAGCAAGCGCACTCTTGGAGCAAGCGGTTAAAGAATCTAGAGGAGAGCACATTTCTTGGAGTGTTACTCAAATAAAAGCATATTTTGGTATGTAAAATAGATTGATGTTATCATATTATGATAAGGATACTTAGCTGTTACTGTTCTGACTACAAGATTTTAGTATGTAAAATAGATTGGTGTTATCATACTATGATAAGGATACTTAGAGATCTCAATGCACTTTTAATTGACTTCACTTAATTTATTCATTTGTTAGAGCTTTCAATATCTAGCTCTTTGAGTATCTAATGTCGTTTAGGTATATTCAATATTTTTAGAATATGATTATTGGTATTATAACCATAGATAGTTAGAACTGGCTTAATGTGCCCTTGGCACGTGTCATGTGAGATGACTTTTGATAACTTGAGCATCTAGTATAGTGGCTATTGAACACTGAATCATGAGGTTACCAACAAAGAGGTTGAACCATTAATATTTGTTGTTCTTTTGGCTTGTTAGGAAGTAATTAAATATTAACATATTTGATGTGTTGAGTTTCTTTCCGCCATTGATTTAATTATCGTTGTTCCATGCATCTTTTGAAACTAGTTACTCTATTTTGGATTTAGATAAATTATGCTCAGCCTATTTATGTGCATGTAACACTTTGTGATCGTGATGGCAAAGTTTATACTTATTGCAAAATAGCCTAATTAATGTGTCTTCCTTCAACACTATAGTTCACAAAGAACAAGGCACAAGAATAGGTTACTCAAAACAAGATCCCACGCCGTGCGAGTTCAAAAAAGGCACGTCCTGCTGCAATGCCGGTATGAAAGCATAATAGAAGTGTTCTGATTAAGCTATTACAACTATTTCCTTTTCTTATCTTAATTGCGCTTGCATGTCAATATAAGTTGGTACAATAGTAGTACTGAAGTCCGCCAAATATCCAAACAAAGAGCCTGTGGCATATGCAACTTTGTTAAGCTGTGATCCAGATGCAGAAGTTGATGGTGTTAAGCTTGGTAATCAATTTTGGAAACAACGTATTACTTTTCCAATTGAAGAAAATGAGGTGCTGGTAAGGCCATGGCACCACTACAAAACAATCAGTGATGCAAAAGGAAAAACAATAGCTTGGCCTTTAACTTTTGTATGTTTGTCTTGGCTTGCTTTACTTTCAATGAGCTATCTCTATATCATACATACTTATACCCCTACAATTTATTGTTGTCCATCCAGGTTGAAAAGGTTAGTGGTTGAATTTTCTATTTGAATCTATTCCTCACCAACTCATCAAGGCGAAGAAGAGACTTCATGAAGATTAGCTAGCGATACTTATGTTTGGCTTGTTATGACTCAATTTACACTTGTTATCATGTTTAGCATTTTCAACAAACTCTAGTTGATGTATGGAATGATGTGAATGGCAATACCTTTATTTATTTCCATGTGCAATGCAATCTATCTTTTCGGTGTTCTCATATTGAGTTGTATATTTTTTATATTATCAAACATTGAATGAAAAGTATTGAGATAATAGTTTGTATACTTCCATAAATTGCAAAAATAACTATTATTTCATTATGTTGTTGAATTTGCTACAAATATGCAACTGGCTATAAAAATGTGTTGCTGGTAACAAACATGTGTTGCTGACAACTGTTTGCAGTGCTGTTGAAATATGTGCCATATGTGTTGTTATAAATAGAGAAATGCGTATGTGCCCTATATGTCGCTAACACTGCTCTTATGTATAACAACATTTAATTTGTGTTGCACAGGCTCATCCTAGCAACACCACCTATAACAACACTTAACATTTGTGTTACTAGAATAAGTAGCAACACTTTTTCATACATACAACAACACATACCTATGTTGCTATATGTCAGTCCTGTAGTAGTGACTCTTGGGTGTTCTTCCTTGCTTCGAAGGATGAGGCTTTTGACCATTATCATAATCTTGTTCTTCGTTTGGCTTCTGAACTTCCTGGTTCCTTGAGAGCGATCCGTAGTGACAATGGCATGGAGTTCAACAATGCTTCTTTTGCCTCTTTTTGTGCTTAGCGCGGTATTGATCATCAGTTCTCTTCTCCACACGTCCCTCAACAAAATGGCGTTGTGGAAAGGAAGAACAGAATATTAATCGAGTTGGCTAGGACGATGCTAGATGAGTATAGCACACCGAGGAGGTTTTGGGTCGAAGCTATTGCTACAGCTTGCCACATTTCAAACCATGTCTTCTTGAGACCGTCTTTGAGTAAGACTTCTTATGAGCTTCGTTTTGGCAGAAAACACTTTGTTTCTCATTTTCGAGTCTTTGGATCAAAGTGTTTTATTCTCAAGATAGGAAACCTAGATAAATTTGAATCAAGGACTTGTGATGGTTTATTTCTGGGTTATCCTGCTCATTCGAGGGTTTTTGGGTCTTTAATGTTGAAACTAACATTATCTAGGAGACATGCAATGTCACTTTTGATGAGACTAGCCTTGGAGCTAGATCTGATGTTTCAGATAACTTACAAGTGACAGAGAGTATATTTGTTGAGGAAGATGAGGATGAAATTGATGATGCTCTTCCACCTGCTGCTAATGCTCCCACTTCAGCTCCAGAACCTGCTACGACTGCTTCACCTCCAATTGAGGCTCCTGCTGCATCTTCATCATCAGTAGTACCTGCGGAGGTTGAGGAGATGCTATCTCCCCCAGGCGCTCCACTGCATATTTAGAAGCAACATCCACAGGATCAGATGATTGGTAATCTTCATGAGCGAGTCACTCGCTCCAGGTATCATGATCCGAGTCTTTCCTCTCACTCTGCATTTGTAGATTCTTTTGAACCCCGCGATATATCACATGCTTTATCTGATACCAGCTGGGTCAATGCCATACATGAGGAGTTAGAGAATTTTGAAAGAAATAAAGTCTAGAACCTTGTAGAACCTCCTAGTGGTCATAATATTATAGGAACCCGTTGGGTGTTCAAAAATAAACAAAATGAGGATGGTTCTGTGGTTAGAAACAAGGCTAGGTTGGTAGCTCAGGGTTTTAGCCAGGTTGAGGGGTTAGATTTTGATGAGACCTTTGCTCCTGTTGCTAAACTAGAAGCCATTCGTATTCTACTTGCATTTACTACATCTAAAGGTTTTAGGTTGCATCAAATGGATGTTAAGAGTGCCTTTCTGAATGGTTTTATAGAGGAGGAAGTATATGTTAGGCAACCCCCTGGCTTTGAGAATCCCAAACACCCAGATCATGTTTTCAAGCTATCCAAAGCCTTGTATGGTCTTAAGCAAGCCCCTAGAGCCTGGTACGATAGACTTAATACCTTCTTGCTTAAGAATGATTTTGAAATGGGAAAGGTAGATAAGACTCTTTTCATTCTTAGGCATGGCAATGACTTCCTGCTTGTTCAGATTTACCTTGATGATATTATCTTTAGTGGTTCCTCTCATGCTCTTGTTTCTAGTTTTTCTGAGACCATGTCCAGGGAATTTGAGATGAGTTTGGTGGGTGAGCTCAACTACTTTCTGGAGCTTCAAATCAAGCAATGCAAGGAAGGGATCTTCATCCATCAAACGAAGTACACCAAGGATCTGCTCAAGCATTTCGAGATGGGTGACTGCAAGCCGATCGCCACTCCCATAGTGACTTCAACTGCTTTGGATCCAGATGAGGAAGGAGAAGCCGTGGATCAACGCGAGTACCGCAGCATGATCGGCTCTCTTATGTACCTACGGCCTCAAGACTAGACATTCACTTCGCGATCTGCCTCTGTGCGAGGTTTCAGGCATCTTCGAGGACTTCACATCGCCAAGCCGTTAAGCGCATCTTCAGGTATCTACACTCTACCCTCCAGTATGTCATTTGCTATTCCTGCTATTCTTCGTTGTCCATTCGGGGGTTTTCTGATTCTGATTTTGCAAGCTATCGGCTAGATAGGAAGAGTACCTCAGGCACTTGTCATTTCTTAGGTACTTCTCTTGTCTCTTGGTCGTCTAGGAAGAAGTCTTCTGTTGCACAATCCACTGCTAAAGCTAAATATGCAGCTGTTGCTAGTTGTTGTAGTCAGATTTTGTGGATGGTGTCCACTCTTAAGGACTTTGGGTTAAATTTTGCAAGTGTTCCTCTTTTCTGTGATAACACTTCTGCCATTAACATTGCTAAAAACCAGTGCAACATTCTAGGACCAAGCACATAGACATTCGCTATCACTTCCTTAGAGACCATGTCGAGAAGGGTGATATTATGCTGCATTTTGTGGAGTCCGAGGCTCAGTTAACCGATATCCTCACCAAGCCTTTAGACCCAACAAGGTTTACCACCTTGAGGAGTGAGTTAGGGGTAATTTATCCCTATGGGTTGGTTTGAGGGGGAGTTGGATCTTTTCTGATCTTTTCTTGTTCATCTGATCTTTTCGTGATCTTCTTTTGATCCTTTTTGATCTTTTAGGCTTTTTGAGCTTTTCTTGCATCTCATTGTATCATATTGCATTCATATGAAAAATCCAAAAAGATGCATTGTAATATAAGCTTTTCTGCTTATCTGTTAAAATTGATGAAGCTTTGCTTATTACCCTTTGGAGTTTTAGTATTTCAATTCTTGCTCAATGACATGTCTAGTTCTTTGACTTGCTAGAATTATCATGCTTTCACATGTGTAGCTAAGTTTTTACTGAATGAGCTAGAACTCTAAAACAACTTGAACTAAAAACTGCAATTTGTGGATGTTTTAGCTAGTTGCGCAATTAGTGTTCCTTTTGTGACATTGGCCCTGTCAAAATTGCTTTATTAGCTCTTGAATTTAAAATTGATCATTACTTGAGTTTCTTGTACTTCTGAGAATCTAAAAACTGCTCTTGTGCAAAATGAAAATGAAAAATCAATTTTCAAGATTGTCTTATGCTTAAATTGTGCCAAACTACTCTCACGAGACTGCTTGTCATAGACATGAGCTTGGAGATAGTTTGATGATCCAGACGATCTCATGGGGACTGATTGTCAAAACTGACATGAATCTCAAGATTTGTCGCCCTGGTAGAAGCTTAGGAAGAGTTTGTGGATGATTCCTAGTCCAGAATCTTCTTCACCAAGATATACCTTTAATCAACTTCTGGTCGAAGCTTAAGAAGAGTTTGTGGATGGCTTCTAGTCTAGGATCTTCTTCACTAAGTTAGACCATTAGTCAACTTCAATATTCATTGCAAATGAAAAATTGTTGAAAAATGGACGTTTGAGAAAATTGAGCAAAATGATTCAATTCAGGATCTGTTTGTCTCTTAATGTGGTCATTGTTAGTTTTTTAATCTCACATTGACATTTTGACATGGCCAATATCATTTTAGGATAAACTTGCTAAATTTTAAGCTTTGCTTAAATTCATAAAATTCATTGCTTTACTTTGAGCCTTCGAGCTTAGCTTTGGTATATATGTCTTATCATGATCTTGCTAGCGTTGTTAGGCTTGATATGTTATTTGTGCAATATTAGAAATGCTAGCTCGTTCTTTTGGGTAATCTCCAAAGCTTCTTGTAATCAAAATTTGAAAAATACAAAAAAAAAATGAAGCAACTCCATTGCATTTCATGCATGCTTCTTCTTATGCTTTTTCCTCAATTTTGCATTTGTTATCTCTAGATGAGAGGAAGGCGTGATTCCTTGATGACTCCATTGTCAAAGGGGGAGAAGATATTTCAAAGATGTATAAAGGGGAGAAGATATAAAAGTGTTAAAAAGGGGAAGAAATTTGAAATTTTCTGAAATTTGGGGATCATAGTGAGGGGGAGTTTCTTATTTGCATTCTTATGGTCGTATTGATACTTCTGAACTTGAATTGCAATCCTTGATCCTCACAATGATCAAAGGTCATATCGAACAATTGTTCTTTCATATGGACCTTAAGTGAGATTTTGACTCTTTCCTGGAAAATGAAGCTTTCTCGCCTTCTTTTGCTTTATCTCACTTGCCTATGCTATTCTGAAGCCAACTTGGTCATTTCCATTGCTTTCTCTTGCATTTGGACCAAGTTGTGCCTTTGTGCGAAAACGTCAAGTTTTTTACTTTTCAAACCTCAAAATTTGCATTTGTTGGAAATTGCCAATGTGTTCATCAAGGGGGAGATTGTGGATATCATGGGGATATGTGCAAGATCTTAGGATGATGTTACAATTGGCAATGTCGTTAATGGTTTGTCGAAACACGAGTTTTCGTTAAAGTTTAATGTGTCATTAAACAAAGTCGCGGTCGACCGGCGTTGATCGCCATGGTCGACCGCCTTTTAATGGCGGTCGGACCGAGTTCTTGCTTATCATCGGCCAATCGGTGGTGATGAGTGTTGGGTTAGGTCAAGTTCATGGGTTTCAATGCATATGTGTTGCATGATGCATGTTTTGACTAACATGGGTTAAGTTATGAAGAACTTGTTCTCAGAATCGATTTCTTTGTCTATTGTTGTGCAGGTTACTTGGAGGTCAATGACGGTCAACGGCGAGGATGATCGGGACTAAGCTTTTAGAGCTGAGGTCCAGAATGATCGGGGATGCCGGGTGAGGTCAATGGAGTCAAGCATGGTGCAAGAGGAACAAAGGTGACCGAACGGACAGTTCGGTGCGACGGGTTGGATCAAGCGGCGGGGTCGGTGCAAGTGCCATGGTGGTTTCGGTGGGAGCCGGATGGGAGAGACTTGCCGACATGATGAGAGCCGTTGGATCAACCTACACGTGGTGAAGCATGGAGATGCTTCACGAAGATGGGACTCGGTCTTTGCAAAAAGATCGAGAAGGGGTATTTTGGTAATTTTAGCAAATATCGCATTGGTGACCTTTTGCCAACCCGCAGCGCAAGACGGCGCATGATGAAGCGGATTAGGTCAAGAGGAGATGAAGACGATGCTTTAAAATGCGTGCGTATGTGACCCGTTTGTGTGTGGGCCTTAACAGGAGCCCATTAGGATTAATGCTTCTAGAAGTTCTAAGCCTCCACTATAAATAGAGGAGGGAGGTGGCTGCACCCCCTTCAACCCTTTCATTATTGAAAACCCTAGTTTTGCTTTTGTGCTTAGGGAGAAGATAGTTGGAGGTTAGGTTTCTAGAGAGTTGGATTTGATTTCGTGCTCATGTATTAAGTCTTTGTCTTCCATTGATGGAGTGGCTATAAACCAATACCATATCAAATCAATCCAAGGAAAGATTGTTCAAAGATGTGTTTCTTTGTTTTCCTTCTCTCTATTTGATGATTTTGAGTCTTTATTTGATCCGCGAGTTTTTGCTTGGTTTCTTGCCTTGATCTAACTTGCTGTGACATGTGGGAATCTATCTAGGATCATCTTGATCATCAATCACCCTGAGCAAGTTTTTAGATCATATTTCGTATTTGGCTCGGTTTTAGAGCCACCTTCATTCAAACTGAAAAAGATAGGAATTTTGGCATGGATCTCTGCGATCCTTGATTGGAATAGGTTCCTAATATCTTTGAGAAGGTGTAGTTCAAGTTTCGTGGAGTTTGGCCGTGTGAATCAAAAGTTAGACCGATTTGAGTTTTGGTTTTGCCGTTCGTTTCGCTTCATCGTGCTTGCGATCATTCCGCACTCGATCGCCGGCGGTCACAGAATACCACGGCCACCATCATGTCACGGCCACCAAGATAATCGCTGCTTGGTCGGTCCACACTTCTGGATTTGGTTTGTAATTTCCTGTTTTGGTCTTTTGCTTTGCATATTTTGGATTGGATTCAATACTAGTCTTTCGCTGGACTGGTATATTGATCTCAATAGCTTCCATAGCTACTAGAGTGAAATTAGTATTGAATCCGACCAAAGTGAAAAAGTGAGCGTGCTCCTATTCACCCCCCTCTGGTCGCCTTTTCGGTCTAACAATATGGTATTAGGTATTGCCAGTAGTTTAGAAAATAAAATAAAATTATGGAAAACTTGTTTAGACTAAGGTGAGTGGGTCGAGTTTTGACTGTCTCGCCTTGGTCGATTAAGGATCGACGCTTGTGTCTATTCCAACCGAGCAATACCATCCAACTATATGTCATAAATGGGAAGGACCTGGCTGAATAATTTATCGAGTCCAAGCATTAAGCTCGCAGGCTGTAGTGATAGATGTTCTCTTGATTATGGTAAATGTACTTCCATATCTTGAGATGTGCAGGTTATGGTAAATGTGCTTCCATATCTTGGGTTGTGCAGCATGGTAAGTAAACTTCCATGTCTGTCGGGGCTTGCACCGGGCGATGGTAATTGATGTCCAGGTCCCGGCAGGTTATCTCCCACAATGGTGAGCTCCGAGTCGATGGTAGTTGATGTCCATGACTTGGGGTTAAGCTCATTGGGCGAGCTGATGTAAGGATAAAATATTATAAAAGCCTTGTGATAATCACTTAGTCGCACACCTTTGGAAGTGTGTGAAGCGGACATTATAAGTTGATTATCTCGTGTGGGTCAAGCTGTACAACCTCTGCAGAGTGTAAAACTATTCGAATAATCCGTGTCCATGGTCAAGGACGGGCAAGATGCGTTTTCATATGGTAGATTTTGATTTTGATTTCAAAAGAGTAAATTTTGGGAACCTGTTAGCAGTTGGGACTCTCGGGTAGTTTTTCTGGCAACTAGAGCTAGTTGGGCGGCTAAAGCCCTATCCTTTGAACCTTGGCGGCTAGAGCCTTGATACTAGTGGTTGGTAGCTAGAACCTCCACTAGTGATATAATTAGTTTAATTATTGAAAATACTTGTCAAATGCGCTTTATAAAAACTGTTAAAACTTAAAATATTGCTTTGTGCAAAAGAACTATATAAGTCTCATTTGTTAAAGCTATGCATATGCATTTTTTTCCAAGATTTCTGGGGTACTTTATGTACTCACGTACTACACTCAAATTAAATATCAGAAGCCTTCAATGACGCTGAGGAGGACTACGACTACTTCGCCTGTGGCTTTGATGAAGGGCACTCAGAGTACTAGGTTGCGCTCCTCAATCGAATGCTGGTGGGCAATTTGATGGGTCACCACTCGGAGTTTATCATTTGTTGTTTCTGCTGCTGTAAGACTCAAGGTGTTTTGACATCTTTTGTATTAAATGGCCATAAGGCCGGTACTTAGTTGTTTATTAATGTTATTCTGTGATTCGAACTTGTTATCGACGTTGTTTCCACTGTGTGCACTAGGAACTGATCTGTGACTGGTGCAGAAATACACAGAGGGTTCGGATTCAGAAATCCAGTCCCAACACTGGATTAATGGAATTTCAGATCCAACATATACCCCAACTACAAGTGGAGGCACATAGATATATGCTATGGTGGTGATAATATATGAGAAATATTTCATTCGTTCAACACACACTAATTTCAATAGGGAGCTAATCATTATATGCAGTGAACTAGATTTTTATTAATGCAGTGGCATGAAAAACTACATGACCCTGACAACTTTGTGGGTTATCCCAACTCCTAGTTGGTTCTTATTCTACGACCAATATCCCATACAGGGGCCCAAGAGTCGACAAACTTGTTCTATTGTCTAGCTTGTTTATTATGTGCCCATATTCTGATCCAATTACTCATACTATATCTGAACTATTTTGGATCATTAAACTCCAAGTTTATAATTGTGCAATAGGTTTTCTATGGTCACAGGTAGTATGTTCTAACATCATAATATAAATCTACATGATGCTCTTCAAAAATATAAATATAATGCTGCAACATAAAACACTGACCACAATTAATATACATGGAAATACTAGATTTTCTTATGGAATACAAACCTAGCTAAATCACCCAAAGATTCACTGTTTTGCAGGAATATTGATTATTATGCAGGAATATGGCAATTTAGTTAAGTGGGTGATAACTATATACCTTACTTCTATTTATAACGCCAAAGTAAATATGGCCAATTTAGATCATTCAGAATCATTATAATCCAATAGGTCATCATCTTTTATTTTGGGAGTCACTTTTACTTCGGGTAAATAATATGGTTGTCAAAGGTGATGCGGTTCCAGACCGCTTTTACCAATATGCATGTGTAATGACCGATAAGTATGGCGTGATTCAATATGTGCCATGTGTAGCGAGTGATATCACTTCTTGCGTTGCGGCTAGCAGCTGCCTTTCCTACGCAACAATGAGTGACATTGCTTCCTGTGCAACACTGAGTGGCTACACTTCTTGCGCAGCGGCGGTCACATGCACGACTATGAGCCAAAGGTGAAGCATACGCGACAAAAGTCCTACTGTAGGCTGCTAAGATAATGGCCATTAACAACTTAACATGAATGCCATTCTTTATATCTACAAGATGCTGACAATCATTATGCAATATATTTATCAATCTCCCAAATAATCTAGATTACTTAATTGCTTCTAGCTTATTTTGCTTATGGCTTTGACATGAGATATGCCCTCATGACTGCCATTGGTCTTGTTTTCCACATTTTTCTTATGCCTCTTCATATCAAATTTACCTCTCATGCACAAATTCCCCCTCCCACACCAATTATAAAAATTCCAAGTGATGGCGCGTGCTTCCTGCATTTGCTTTGAATCAACTTATATGCTTCTCGCAATATATCGCAATCATACTTCTACTAGAGTACAATTATTATTTGGTGGGAAACCAACATATACCCTGTAAATTTCAGTTTACAGAGTTATTAAATAAGAAACAATGTGGTAATGGGTGGAATCATATAGACTTCAAGTCTTAGGGTGCAAATTATCATGTACTTGTTCGAGGATTATATAGTTTTCTTAGCCAAAAAATGATTCTTCGGAGATCGACATAAGGCCAATAAATTCCATTTGTTCATGTGTTGCCGGGAAATTCGTTTTTGTTTTGTTTTGTTTTGTCTATTAGCCATTAATGCATACCTTGCTTGAATTATTGTTAATTATGGTTTAAATCGGTAGTTAGAATGATTTAGGTGACATTATGGGCTCAGTGTTGGGCCGGGGTGTTACACTTATATAGCCTAGTTGGGAGACAATATGGTGCATGATAGGACTATAATTCGTTGTGGACTTCTTGTCCCAAAAGCAATAATTTGATCAGGTCACTTTGTGCTTGTAGGAGTACAATTGTCCTTTTGTGCGATGGCGTGTACGGTTGCACTTCCGGCACGGTAGTGAGCGGCGACAGTCACTGCATCGCGGCTTGATTAAGAGATAAAGGTATATCATTAATATCAACATTCGGTGTCCACGTAAGGTGGTTAATGCCATCCAGGGTTGTGAAAATTCTTCTTAGTTATGTCTAACATATCCTAATGTTTTAGATTTACCGCTGGTCAAATAATTTAGATAAATGAAACGAGTGCAAAATAATAAAGATTGGTTTAATCTATTCGGTAGACAATTTTATTAATTTCCCATAATTATCCTAGCAATTTTTTTTAGGAATTAGTGTTATTAATAATTACACTTATGCTTGAGACCACTCATCCAAGAACGCTCGGGACCTCGCGCTCGAGAACGTTTGGAACAATGCGTCTGGGATCGAAAAAGCAATTACCCGAAACAAACAAGTGCCAGGAAAGAAACCATAAAATATGATGCTTCCAGGGGTATTAAGTCTAAGGTTTCACAAATTTGTGGAAGCTCGTATGCCTTAGAAATTTAGTTTATATTATTTAATAAAAGTTTCCAGAACTTCTAAATAGTTAAAGTTAATTAACTATAAAATGCAGGGAATTGCTACTTAACTTCCGAAAGTTTTTTTGATAAAAAACCATCACTTTTCTGTTCGTTAGATGTGCTATAAGATTCGTGTTATTGATGTGTTGTTCTCACTCTCTCCCTTCTCTCCATCTCTCTTTATCTCTCTACATCGTCCACCCTGGCCTCGCCGCTGACGTACACGACCTCAAGCCCAAGCCACCCCATCCCTGGTCCCATTTCTTGAATGCAAAAAATGTGTATGGAATAGATGATTTCGATCCGAGAGTAAGAGAGAGAGGTAAGAGATACGTGCACCAATCTCAAATTGTCACCAAAGTTTTATGTATTCATTTTCTAGAGAGAATTTTGAGAATAACGGATTCACCACATTGCCGTATTTTGTTGGTATATAATTTTATTTTTTGTCTTTGTTTTTGCTCAACCTCTCAAAGTACATGTGAAGAACATAACGGGTTCACCATATTGCCGTATTTTGTTGGTATATATTTTTTTTGGTCTTTGTTTTTGCTCAACCTCTCAAAATACATGTGAGATTTTGAATCATGTGATGGAAATAGGAGTTATTAAGACTTTCAAGAATAATTACGGTGACTAAGAACCAAAATTACATAAATAATTTACTGTAATTTATGTATAATGGAGTTGTAAATTTTTTTTGTCTTTGTTTTTACTCAACCTCTCAAAGTACATGTGAGATTTTGAATCATGTGATGGAAATATGAGTTATTAAGACTTTCAAGAATAATTACAGTGATAATTTATGTATAATGAAGTTGTAAACGAACTTTCAAAATCTGACAGTTTTATAAAAAAATTGTCACATTCTCTGTAGGTAGACCCTAAAATGCAGAGGCTGAACCCCAAAAATTCTTTATACCCCACGGTGTTGATTTGATTTACCATGACGTCAGGGGTCTTTCTCAAGATTTTTTTCTGTACCGCAATAAATGAATGCAATTAATAAAAACTACAGGTTTTAATTAGGCCTTCTTCTTTTTTCCCGCACTCGGTCTCACGGGCCTGTCCGTTCATAGGCCAAGGATAGCTTGGGCCGCAGCATGCGTGCTGCGTCCAAGGCCGTTTGGGCAGGTGGCCCATGCTGCTGCCGCTGGCTAGAGTCTACGAACCATAGCAGCTACAGGCGGCGCTCAGCGGGTGACGACAGCGTGGTGGCCGCAGGGCGACGCTGATTCTTCGGGGAACGGCGGCGTATGCTGCCGGCGAGCGGTAGTGCGACGACGGCGTACGGGTCGGAAACGGCGTGGATCTGCAGCGCGTACGGGCCCGACGGTACGGCGAGGGCGTGGCGCCGTTCGCGGCCGTCGCATTCGGGGACGCGCGCGCGGCTGCTTGCCGGCGGCGACGTGCGGGATCAGGGCCTCGCGTACGTACAGTCCGGCCTGGTTCGCGAGAAGCGGAGGATTCTTGCGTCCCTTCCGGGAGCAACTTTCGCACGCGCGGGGGCCAGACTGAGAGGCTGTTTGGATTGGTGCACCATTTAGCCTTACCAAAATTTTAGTATTATCTTGACAATTTGGTCATCATTTGGTTTGAAGTCAAAATTTGGCTTTGCCCCCAAATTTTTTGGCTTGTCCCAATCTCCCAAGCTATTTTGTTGGCAAAGTTTTGGTTCCAAAATTTTGCATCAAAGTATTAGTTTGGCACACAGTGAGCTCAGTTACAGTCTAAACACCATTTTTTTCACCTAGAATTTAGTATTACAAAATTTTTAGTTTAGCGAGGTTCAAACCAAACAGGCCTGCAACTCCTTCTAATCGAACGGCGTCCTACTGCATGCCATGGGCCTGGGCTCCGGATGGGTACAGTACTGGGCCGAACTGGGCCCATTCTACTCACGGCCTTGGGCTTTCCGTTAGCCGGTGTTGGAACACCCGCCTCAGGTCCTGGACTTTTTATTCCCCGAACCAAAATCTCCCGCCCGTGCACCCGGTCCACGCAAATTATCCTCCTCGCTCTCCTCCCCCCCTCCTCCACTATCCACTCACTCGCCTTAAAACCCATGCTCCCCTCTTCTTCCTCCTCCCCGTAGCCCCCCACCTCCACGCCGCCACATCCATGGCCACCCCCATCCCTCGCGCTCCTCCACCCAATCCCCACCTCCTCCTCCTCCGTCCACCAACCCTAATCCTCCCCCTCCGCCTGCGCCTCCCCCTTCGCCGCCTCCGCCTCGCGGCCGCGGCCACCGCCTCGGCGGCCGCGGCCGCGTCCGCCGTCGCCCCCGACGACATCTCCCAGCTCAACCACCGCCTCCGCGCGCTCGTCCGCCGCCGCGACCCCAGCTCCACCGCGTCCGCCTCCTCTTCCCCCATTGACCCCGCCCAGGCGGAGGCCTACCTCCACATTATCCGCGAGCAGCAGCGCCTCGGCCTCCGCCAGCTCCGAGGCGACGGCGCGGACGGGGAAGAGGAGAGCGACGCTGACGGAGAAGAGGGTGGTGGAAGGAGGAAGGGGGTGGCGGCGGGGAGCTCGCTGGGGCACCGGGTGGACCCGCGGGAGCTGGAGCCCGGGGAGTACGTCGTGCACAAGAAGGTCGGCGTCGGCAAGTTCGTCTGCATCAGCGGCGAGGATGGCGTTGACTACGTCTTCATTCAGTACGCCGACGCCATGGCCAAGCTCGCCGTCGACCAGGCCGCGCGCATGCTCTACCGATACAACCTGTATGCCTCCGCACTTAACCAACACACCACTTCGTCTATTCTTCTTTCCTCTTGGTGACTTGGTTCATACCTATGCAACGCAACTATTTGAATTACAACGCGGGGCTTGAATTGCGGAGGCAGCCATTGCTCTTGCAGAGGCGCGGAGCAAATTCTAGTTAGTCTTAGTCCGCTTTAGGAGTGGTGGTGGTTACTCATGCGATTGGGATTGGTTGCAATTGACAAGTTTACTTGATATGCATGCCAATTTTGCCAATTTTCTTGTCTGATGCCTATTCTCAGAATTGATTCATGTTCTGAGCGGCTGCATGAGTTTGCATTTTTTTCTGCACTTGTCAACCCCATTCAGCACACTACAAAATTTGCATACGCAAGTATCGTAGTTGTTATACTTCTTTTGCGGGCTATCTGTGCTTACAATTTTTTACATGTGATGTTGTGGACCAGTCTCTCGAGTTCTGATGCAAATTGAAAATTCACGTTGACCATTTATGCAGATTGTTGTTTTGTGCAGGCCTCACGAGAAGAAGAGACCACGAAATTTGAGCAAGCTGAATGATCCTTCTACGTGGGAGAAGAGGAGGCTTAAAGGGAAGCTTGCTGTTCAGAAGATGGTTGTCAACTTGATGGAATTATATTTGCAGAGGATGAGGCAGAGAAGGCCTCCGTACCCAAAGCCTGCGGCAATGGATCAGTTTGCTGCTGAATTTCCTTATGAACCTACTTTAGATCAAAATCAGGTCTGCTCTGAATCAAATGTTGTTGTTCTTCCTTTTTAAAAAATGCTGTTCATGTTCTTTTTTTCTACTTTTTGAAAAAAGGGTGTCGTTATTCTTTTATTGACTAATAAGCTTGAAAAACTGATGCACCCAAATGATTGCTCTCTAAACTGCATGTGTGTTTACTGATATCTTGCTTACAAAAACCATCTCACTGCCTGGTTTTTGCTTACATCTTACAAAAACCATCTCACTGCCTGGTTTTTGCTTACATCAAGGGTGAAATATAAGTAAATGGTAGTTTGATTGCTCTGCGAACTAGCACACATGTATTCGCATTACTTGACTTAAGCTTTGAAGCCTTTCAGCTCCCCTTAAACCTGCTTCAGTATATTTGAAAATTGCTTTTTCCATTTCCTGTGTACGATGCTTGTCGTGAGCTAGCTACCTGTTTGGGAGAAGAAGATTTCCACTACACTGTGGAAAGCATTTAGGGGCCTGATGCCACATAATAACTATAAGGTTGTAAAATGATCCTGGTTAAATTGTTTAGAAATCCATCTGATATGCATAATCGCTGGCACATTATTGTTTTTGGTTTAGTTCTTACCATTGATAATTTCTACTTTTGTTTCTCACCTTTTTTATAAAAAAAAACTTTTAAAATGGTTGGGTTTTGTTTTTTTTGTCCATTTAGGTCCTTATTGATGCAATTTCTTCTTAACTTCTATGGCAGACTGTTTGATTAAGTAATCCACGTACTACTGTACATAAGGTCCAAATTTTCTTAATGAATTTTACAGAGCTGGTTTAAATGGTGTTTATTATGATGACAGGCTTTTATAGATGTTGAGAAAGATCTGACTGAAAGGGAAACACCAATGGACAGATTGATCTGTGGAGATGTTGGGTTTGGTAAAACGGAAGTTGCAATGCGCGCTATATTCATTGTTGTATCTGCAGGATATCAAGCTATGGTTCTTGCACCAACCATAATACTAGCCAAGCAACACTATGATGTAATGTCTGATCGTTTCTCCAACTATCCTGATATAAAGGTTGCCATATTTAGTGGTGCTCAGGTATGCCATGACACAAATCAGTTCTAACCCATAAGACAACACATTGCATAAAATTGTTTTTCTTTATTTCCGAATAATCTTTTTATTTGCAGTAATTATTTAGCTATTAGGTATGTAATTCATATTGACCCTAGAATGTGTTCCACTCTAATCTCATCATTCTTAATACTCTAATTTGTTATAGTGCATAAAAGGTAAAATAAATGTGGGCATGTGGTTCTTGTTGTTAGCTATAAGAAAACAATGCTTATAAAATATATACTATGTTCTGCAATCTGTGGCAGTACTAGCTTGCTTCCTCCTTTTCATATTTCACTGAATGTTCTTAATTATTGTACAAAGTTATTTTAAGGAAGTACCTTTTCTCCCGATGGTCATAGGGAATTCTAACCATGATCAGTAATTTTTTTTGCAATTAGAGATGTTGCATCTTTAAATACATTTGTTTGCTTAAGGGATTGACTCTGTCATTTGCATGACTTGGTATGTTTCTTCTTTACAGAGCAAAGAAGAAAAAGATGAGCTAATAACAAAGATTAAGAATGGGGGTTTGCAAATCGTTGTTGGAACTCACGCTCTCCTTACAGAACGGATGGACTATAACAATCTTGGTCTCCTAGTGGTGGATGAAGAACAAGTACACTTTATAAATCTTAATGTCTCTCTTAAGTTGATGGCACATCCTTGTCCTGTCTTCTTTTGATGTCATTTTTGTGTGTTGCTGTTCTAGTCTGGTCATATGCATTAGTTTGATTGATGATTATAATTTGGGCAAAGTACAAGTATACATAAAAAACGATTTGATTATTTTCAAGATTTTTTAGGGAATATAGCAAGGGGGAGCTCTGTTGTTCGAGAAATATATTAAATAAATAAAACATAGAATATTATTTTAAAGTGAACTTAATTTTTTTAATCTAAAAACATTTTTTTTTCTCTAGATGCCAAAAGAGTGGTTCTCCAAAACTTTAAATCTATTGCTCCGTAGGTGAATGCTGTGATAGACATCTCGCAAGAAAGTTTGAGTAAATATCTTGCAATCATAATCTGCCATCTATTTTTTTCTGCTTATCTTCACAAACTCTATTTTTCTTCTTAACAGAAGTTTGGTGTCCAACAAAAGGAGAAGATTGCATCATACAAGGCTTCAATTGATGTTCTCACGCTCTCTGCAACACCCATTCCACGAACTCTTTATCTTGCTTTAACTGGTTTTCGTGATGCAAGGTAAGATATGATCATAGTACCTATCTTCTTTTACCTTTTCTTTTCAGTTAGGAGGAGATATTTCTCTTTCTTTTAACAGAGATGGTTTATTACATGGCGCAATGATTACCACTGTTTTCTTGAGGCGGTTGCTAGAGATCTAGAAAATGGTTATGGACTTATGGTTAGCAATCAACCAGAAATTCAGGTGCTTGGAGATAATTTGCTGACAGATCTACTGTTGTTTCCTTTTAACTATCTGCTGCTATTTCTCATAAGAGTGTTGTGTGTGGAGTTACTGTAAAGTTACAATAAAAAGGTTGTAGTGTTATTATAATTTTGTTTGATGTTTACTCGAAAGAGACGATAGCTAGCCCTTGTACCTTAGTGTTCCAAACAAAATGTAACACTCCGGCCCAACACGGAGTCTAAAATGCCACCAAACTGTACTAACTATCAATTTTAACAACTATTAACACTAAATTACAGCAAGCACATCAAAGGTAAAACCCGTCCACAGGTCACAATAACACAAGGATAACAATAAAGAAATCATGGATAATTAATTCATAGGAAGCATGTCAAAATAATAAACAAAGTTCAACAAAAAAACCAAACCACTCAAATCTATTTAATGAATAATCAACTAAGGCTAAGCAATAATTTCCATTCCTATTTATAATTTATCACATTAATAAACTGTCTCATAATCAATAGTTCTTGTAATTGAGTAAATGATGTGAATTCAAGTGTGTGCTAGCCTTTCCCATGAGCAACGTCGTCAACGGTCACCTAAAAATAACAGTAGATCAAGGGTGAGCAAACACAATAATAAACAATGAGTAATGCTTAATCAGCAGTAAACAATATCATCATCAACATCAATTGTTCTCTTTTCTTTATTTTCATGCCCATTCATTCAATTCTCTTCTCTTTATTCTCATACACAATCATCAAATACTTTTTATTCAATGCATCTCTACCCTACATGTCCACATGCACTTCTTCGCGTATACCGGTATAGCGTGAGTGAACACTCGCGGCAATGTTCACTCTTAAGTCCGTCCTCCTCAAGGATCGGGAACCTCCTCCACTCCCATGGAGTTGTGATCAACATGATCATCTTCCCATATGCAATGATGTTTATGAATGCACAACTATTCATAGATTCATCAAAATTACCATCGACCAACATTCTCATATCCAACAATACGAAATAAATCATGACCATTCACATAGCTTGTAATTAAATAAAGTAAAAACACAACCAATATAATGGTAATGAATGATAAAGAAATAGTGAAATACAGTGATCAACCAATGGACATTGTCTACCATGCACTTACCTCTGTATCCCTGTGAAGCTGGATAACAAAGCGGCTGCAAAGCACAAGAGACCACACTTCCTGGACAAACAATCCAAAACACATCTCAAAATCATAACATTGCAGTACCAACACTTTATTCTATTCGTCCTCACACGTCTACGCCAAATCGACCCAATTAACCCAAAACCGTTCCAGAATTTGTCAGAATAGTCCGTTTCACAATTTTATATCTTTAATTCTAAAACTTGAAAATATAAGAACAATATGAGTTTTGAAAACTACACAAGATTTCCTACATTATTCAAGTTGACACCAATATTTAATTTTACAATC